>JAQOWM010000361.1:317500-527149 GCA_029041755.1 Resseliella maxima
ATCAATACGAATTTTTCAAATCAATTCAAACGTTCATTGTGATCGAATATTTATTTTGACTCTGTACAGGCAAAGTTTCATATAATGTTAATATGGCGCATACAAAATATAAGCGAACAGAACCCACGCCAATAGTGGTTTGGAAAAATCGAAATATTTCACGTAAATCCGTTCTAATTTTTTGATTTGTTTTTGTAAAAAGGTCCTACAATAATGTAAAAATAATTTGTAGAAATGGAAAAATTACTTACCAGAAGAAATACACAGTGAATTTTCACAAAGAAAAAACCAATTAAAATTGCTTGATTACAACAGAAAACGGTAAGCACGACTATTCGTTCAAGAACTACAAGATCGAACTGAACACGTAGAAACGTACACTGTGCTTGTAATACGAAGCAACGACGAACGAACGGAACGCATTTGCCAATAACAACGCTTAGTATTGCAGCATCAAAACAATAAAATTTTTAAAGCCGGTCTCAGTGTGCGAATGAAACGTATAGATATTTTGTATAGAATAAAATGAGATAATCGCATATTTCATACATCCACAGTATTGACGCTGCTAGCAATACGATTGTTCAAACTGTTGAGAATATTTAAAATGTATGTGCGTTGATGGTTTTACTTGAAAATGTCTACGCAAACAATTTCACAATTATTTGTTCAGAAAAAATTATTTTCACTTGAAGAAATATTTGGGAAAAATTTAGTTTAATTTTTAAACGATAATCGCTCATCAATTTTTTTGTAAAATTATTTAAAAATTTGGAGAAAATAGGTCGTAAAAGCAATAGCAATTTTCAGCAGCCATGACATCAAATGTATTCATACACTGTGGACGAAGTATTCAGTTGAACAAGAGTTTGTCGCACTGTGAACCGTCTCCACTTTCAAGTGGATTTTTTTTTTCTTCTTTCGATACGCTTCACTTTTGTATGATATCATATGTCAATAGAAATGATGCCAATGATATTTCTATGAAAAAAGAAAAAAAAAAAAACGAAATAATTGAGCATTTTTTTGTTTTAGCAAATGCTGATTTTTCCATAGATAACAGTACTCATTCAATGAAAATGTATTTTTATCGAAAATATTCTCAAAAATATGATTAAAAATACAAAAAAATGTTATTCATACTATGGAGTAGCTTTAACAAGAATCTACAATACAATTTGTTTTTAAATTTTGAATCATGCTATAAGGAAATGTATGAGCCATGAACAATGTGAATACATATGATGCACATATAGGAAATTTATTGAATTTAGCTGTTGAGTGAAGCAAATTACTTGAACGGTTAATATGTTTATTCATTTGCGAAAACTATTTGGTGTATCTACTTAAAATTTAAGATTTACATCGTATTATTTCATTGTATTTTGAATGATTTTCAGCTTTGACTGCATTTTGCATACAACTATTTATACTTTGTTCAATTGAAATCGTTATTTTCCCGCGTAAAATTTCTCTTTGCCTCATTTGGCTTGGTTTTTTTTTTTTACTTTTTCTAGTTTTTTGTTTTTTCAATGTTGTTCACTCTATTCGTTGAATTCTTGGATTTTTCATTGAAATATTTCAATTTTTAATGGGAGATTTAGGTTTTCTTATTTTACCACTTAAATAGCTTACAACCATCATTTCCAATTCAGTTCGATACGATAAGCGTTTTTCGTTTTAAACAATCAATGGGATATTCAACAGATTTTTGCCATAGTTTATTATCCATTTGCGATGTTGTATTGATAAATCAATTTTTCTTTTTTCGGAAAGATCATTTAAAATTGCATTAAGCATATTCATCTTTGGAGAATTGTTCAATCATATTATATCCTTGGTAAAGAAATCCATTGACCTATTCAATAACTAATCATAACAATTCAATACGGATTGTCTATAAATAGTCATTTAAATCAATTTTTATGTGTATTTCCATTGGAATCTAACATTTTATTTTCAATTATCGTAATTCATACATAATAATTGAGATTTTTAAAGAAAATACGATCGAAAGTAAATCATAAAATATTTGATGATTCTTAAAATATGCAAATTTAAAAAAAAAAAAAATATTTAGAAAATCTATTTCAATTTCTATACAAAATTATTCATTGTATACAAAAAAGCATGACTCTTGAAAAAAAAAAATCGAAAATTTGTCAATAATATGTACAGTCAAAATATCTGAACAAGCCAATAGAACACACTCTAATATTGGTTCAGAGAAATCAAAATATTTCACATAAATTCCATTTAATGTTTCGATTTTTTTTTTTTTTCTTAAAAAAAAGTCCTGCAATAATGTTTTGGAATCAAAAAAGGATTTGTCTAAAGAAAAAAAAAAAAAATGAGCAAAAAGAACCAATGAAATGAAATTGTTGAATTGCAAACGGTGAGCATTTGTTCAAACATGAATAAAATCGAACGAAATACATAGAAACGATACATGTTACACTGTGAATAACATACGTACGCTTGTTGACACTGTTGAGAATAATCAAAACGTATGTGCGTTGATTGTAATGCATGAAAAATAATACGCGTTGAAATTTCACATAAATTTGTTCAGAGAAATGCATTTTTACTTAAAGAAATATTTGGGAAAATTTTAGATAAATATCTTAATAAAAATCGTTCATCGATAATTTTCTGAATAAATGAAATTTATTATAGAAACATTTTGACCAAACTACACTGTAGACGAAGTTGGTCGACAATTTTGTCGCACTGTGAACCATCTCCACTTTTGAACATTTTCGTATACGATTGTTTGACTACGTGCATATATATAGATGATGCCAAAAGAAATTTCTATGAAAACATATTACCAAGCAATTTTACGATGAATATTTCTAGGTTTCCTTTCTTATTTAAAAGCTGTACGCATTATGAAAATATCATTTTGAGAAAATAAAAGAAACAATTTAATCATATTCTTTCGAATATTTATTTATTTTTTTTTTTTTTTTTTCAAAAAATTTTGAAACAATGGCGACATATGAATGAATGATAACAAAATAAAATGCATGAAAGTCAAAAACAAATCCTTCGGTTTTTATTATTTCAAAAAATTGCTATTTAAAAGTTTTGCAGTAACCGCCCGGTTAATAAGAATTAAAAACCCCAAAACATTTTTCAAAAGATGCTTTGGGTTGCATTTTATGTTCAAATGCAAAAAAAAAAAAAAAAAAAATAAAATAAAATAAAAACCATTTTAGAACAATTAGCTGTGATTCATCGATTGTATGGCTATGACATACATACAATGTGAGAAAGAGAGATAGTGTGTGTGTGTGTGTGTGTTCTCGCCTATATTTATGCCAATGAAGAAAAGAGAGAGACAGAGAGAGAGCAAGGGAGATAAAGATATAAGCGATTTGTATGAGAAACTACCAAAAAGCAAGCGTCGACAAGAAGGAGATGATGACGAAAACGAAAGGTAACAAATTCGGATCGGTTATATTCCCAGTAAAATATTGCTGTTGTTGTTGTTGTTTCTTTTTTTTGTTTTTTTTTTTTTTTTGTTTCTGTTTCTGTTGTATTTGATGGAGTTGGTAATAATCTGAAGAGGTGTACAAACCGTAATAGAAATGCATTGAGAAGTTTGGGAAAATAACAAAAAAAGCAGCAGCAACGGCAAAAAATACTAATAATAAGCATACATAAACAACCCTAAACAAGAAGAACGAAATGTGTTTGATCTTAGGAGTCGAACAACGAGACCATATTGTACGGCAATTTATGCACATTGAACTGCACTGCCATAGAGAGCATTCAAAATATTTGGTGTGTATATGTGTGTGTGTGTGTGTGCCGCTGTTCTAGGCATATATGCATGTTGCGATTAATATTAGTTCACATAGTAAATCGGCAAAAGGCAAATACGATTCAGGAATAAACACACATACTGTCGAACCCAATGAAGAGCTAAATGAAATTAAATAAAAAAAAAAAAAAAAATATGAAATGTACAGGCACATATAGAGAGAAAAAGCAAAATACGCTACCTACCTATCAAACAAACGAATGTCGCATCTGTTCTTACAGCACACTCAACGCACAAGAATTTTACTCTTGCTATGCATGTATGTATGTGCGTCCGTTAATAAAGAGGGAAGCCAAAGAATAACAAAAGAGCACAAATATGCTCTTTGAATATATTTTTTGTCCGTTAAACAAATGAAACATTCATATTTTTTTTTTCTCTTCCTTTTTCATTTGATTGGGTTTTGTTTTAAACAACAACGAAAAATAAATATGGATGGCTTGTGTTGATGACAGCAAAAACAATAAAAAAAAATTATCAATTAAAACAATAATTTTGCAGATCATTTTTTTTTTTCTCTATCTCTCTTTTGAATTTATTCAATTGTTAAAGAAATTTTATTGAAATTAAACTTGCACAAAATTCGAATTAAAAACTATTGTTTATAAATTGTAAATTCATAATTTTGTGCGTTACACCGCAAAAGTATAAATTGAACACATTTAGAATTGTTTTTTTTTTATTTCAATTCGTTTTATTTCCATTTTAATAAATTTTTTTTTTTTGTATTAAATTCCAAAATTATATTAGATAAGATGATTTGTTGAAACATTGATAAATTCTAGAAAATTAGCATCAAATTTATGTTAAAGTTTCATTTTTTATTTGATTACATTCAGTCGGCTTAAATTTAAAAGACAATTTATTCAATAATCGTTGAATGTGGAGTTTGCATTCGCGCCAAAATTAACAATGCATTTTAACGATAATGCATAATGCATAACGCATTTCTAAGTCACAATCACTCAACTCAAATTTGACATTTATTGCCCATAGAGTTAATTTCTCAACAAAAAACAAAATAAATTAGATTTTATACCAATATTATACCTGAATTTTCTGCTGAAATAAATTATTGATCCCCCCCACTCTCTTCTCTCTCTCTCTCTCTCTCTCTCTCTCTCTCTCTCTCTCTCTCTCTCTCTCTCTCTCTCTCTCTATCTCTGTATTTATTAGCATCAAATAATTTAAACGTTAAAACTCTTATACATTGTTTTGTATTCTATACATATAATTTCTATTTGACTTGAATTCGGAATAAAAAATAATCATAATAATAATAAATACTTGAAATAAAACGACAGAGTCATTCGAATTTAAGGAAATACACTATGAAAATGAATAATAATTGTAACAATATACGGTCTAAGTGATAACGATTTAAACAATCATACCAAACAAAGTGTGACGGTTCGATGGCGACATTTTCTTCTCTTTTGTTTTTTTTTTTTTTTTTTTTTGATTTTTGTGCATTTAAACAGAAAAAAAGCCGATTTAAACGACCGTAAATTTTGATTACAGGTACTTGTGAAGTTTTGCAATTTCAAGTACTTACACTTTTCTTCTTTCAAGCATTTTGCTGCTCTTTCGATATTGTATTATATTATTATGTAGCTAGTTTTTGTTCTTGTTTTTTTTTTTACAAATAACTTTTTTTTTCTTCACACAAACATATTCGCTGAGCTAGTCAAAAAAAAAAAACTCATCTTAACTCGTTCAATGAAGAGAAAAAAACAAACAAAATCCAACACAATCAAGCAGTGGAAGTGTTCGGTTTTATCAGCATCCAAAAAGCAAATTAATTTCTTTCTTTCTTGCTTTCTTTCTTTCTTTCTTTCTTTCTTTCTTTCTTGCTTTCTTTCTTTCTTTCTCTCTTTCTCTCTTTCTTCTTTCTCTCTCTCTCTCTCTCTCTCTCTCTCTCTCTCTCTCTCTCTCTCTCTCTCTTTCTCTCATGCTTCAACGATATGTGTTTGTAGTGATTTTCTAATTGTGATTCGGTACATATATTCTATAACTAAGACCTACTGCTTAATATCAATTTAAAAGCAAAACAAAAAAAATTAGTAGAAAATGAAAGAAAATTTGTATTGCATTGTATTGTATTGCGTTGAGTTTTTGGAATTATAGCTGCAACTGGCTATGCTATATGTTCTCTATCGATTAAAATAATTTTATGCAACTACAAGCTAAGTTTATTAATTTGATTAAATGATCAATTTATGAAAAATAAAAAAAAACAAAAAAAAAACAAAAAAAAATTGTATTATTTTGAACCAAAAATACTTCTAAATATTATAGTTGACATCAATTTTGAAAATGATTGATCAACGAAATCTAATGCTAAAGCCATGAATTATTGCACTTCCGGCCAGATTATTCTTATCACAAATCTTAAATCAAATATTTTAACTTAAATGCTAAATAAATGTGCTTTTAAAACATTTATTGCACGATAAATTTACAAATAAGAAGATTTCATATTTTCTTTTTTGTCTATTTTCTAGATTATTTTTGTTGCCAATTATTGACAATTGCACCATTTTCGACCATTTCTCATTTCATTTATACAGTTTTTTTTTTCTATTTCGACCGAGAACTAGAGGGTAAAAAAAAAGACCCATATAGCTCGTGTCTATTGAATTTTTTTTTTTTCATAGCAAATGTACAGCATTTATTTTTATAGTTAAGCATGTTTCTTCGGTTTACTTATTGACAATTGATTTTAAAGAGCGTCCTATGATTTTTGAACATTTAAACAACATCACTCAGTTTGCAACACATCTGGCAAACATTTGACCTAAATGTAAACGATATTTGGTCGTCGTTTGCAAATCAAATCTTCAATGCATTCTTTGTCAACATGCAGCTTTTCTTTACATGCACAAATACAAAACAATTGCATGTTGGCGCTATTTTCCGTTATTTACGCGCACATTCTCATTCATTATATTTATCCATTGAAAGAATACGACTGTTTTCATTCACCAAAGCCAAAATCAAATAACTTATAGTTTACTTAATAATAAGATAAATTTGAAATAGAATCTATTGTTTGTTTAGAATAGTATAATGGCAGTGTTTTAATATTCTCCTCTTATTCCCTATATACTTCTACCTCTCTCTATCTCTCTCCCTCTCTTTCTTATTCATTCTCAAGTTCATCCATTTCCACTTTCAATTTTTACATTTTTTTCCCTTTTCCCACTTTAAATGTCTCTCGACAGATGCACATTTCCATTTTCTATTCTCACATTCTTTGCATTCACAAATGAATAATCTTGATGACAAATTTCCCATAATTTTTTCAATTATTATCATTTAATTTTCGAATATTTTTAAATAAAACGGAATGTGTTTCAATACTTTCAGCGCCCGATTCACATAATTCATCTGCATTATATTCATCATCACTTTCTGATGACATACCGCTGCTATAACGATCATCATTATCATCATCATCATCGGATGATGAATAAATGCGCACTTTAACCGTATCATCTTTATTAATTGGCATTGCATTTGGTATAAAATCAATGAGTTGATGAGCACTTGGTATGGTGGCATTTATTGGTGCTGATATCATTGGTTTTGTTATTTGCGGTTTTATACCATGCTTTGATGATGACACTGACGTTCGATCACTTTCCGAATTTTCTTTAATTTCTTGCATTCGATGTAAATATCGTTGACGCCAATCACGATCGGTGCTATTAAAATTCATGGCTGCTTTGCTTGTTGATGGTTCTGATTCGTTGACATTTTTAAAATTAAAACGTGCATAGAGATTTTTCTTTTGTGCACGCGATTCACTTGAATCAGCACTAATATAACCATAATCCATTTCAGTTTTATTTGATTTTTGCATTATATCCGATGAGCTTGATGATGGTGAACGTGATAAAATTTCAATTGATTGTTTATCACTGGATGATGCTGTTGTAATGCTATCATCACATGTACTCATCGATGCAATACCATCATCTCGATCCGATGGATCTGAGAATATTGCCGTTTTTTCCACTAAATCATATTCACCACGAATTTCTGGTTTTACATTTCCATTTGATATTGTTGTATTATTTCCATGGAATTTTGATGTAGCCATATTAACAAATTTTTTCCATGCATACTTTAAATCTTTGGATTTTTTCACACGATCACGTATACCCAATGCGATTTGCATACCATTTGTTGGCGGTGGTATATCAACATGGAAAACTTTTGTTGATGTCATTTGATTTAATTGTGGATTAAATGTGCTTGTATCATTTGCTAATTCTGATATTAAATGCTTTGTATTGTCAATAATTTCAGTTGATAAATCAATATCTTTTAATCGTAATGATTTTGATGAAATTATTTCAATTTTATCTAAATCTTCAGCAGCACCAAAATGATTATTCAAATTTGCTTCTTGATTTAAATTTGATTTGTAATAAAATTTCGTACTGCCCGTTTTCAATGTGCTCGATTCACTGTTGCAATCCGATTGTTGTAATTGTTGATGCTGTTGCTGATGCAGTTGTTGTTGGTGTTGGTGTTGGTGTTGGTGTTGCTGTTGTTGTTGTTGTTGTTGTTGTTGTTGTTGATCGCCACGCAATGAACAATGTACATCGCCTAAATTCATATATTTCGGATTATTTGTTTGTAGTTCGCTAGCACGTCTTGCCTCCAAATTGTATACACCTGAACATTTTGATTGTTTACGTACTTGTGAATATGCTTGTTTCAATGAATTTTCATCGGAATGTAAATGCGCATCTGAAACGCCTGTAATATCAGTACTTTCGCTTGTACTACTGCTGCTCAACGATTCACTTATCAAATTTAATTCATCTTCAATGTGTTGTATGTTTTGCTTTTTCTTATCTTTTCCACCATCACCATTATTATCATAATTTATTCGTTTATTTTTATTATTATGCAATAAATCATCATCATTCGATGATGGAAAATGTTTTCGTGCATTTTTCTCATTATTTTTATTATTTGTTATAACATTCATTGGCACCTCATAAATATTATTTGAATCAATTGGAATTATATCGGGCGGTAGAATTTTTTTCATATTTTTATCCAATGTTGTTTGTCGTTGACGTTTTGAATGTCTTGCTTCAAGCGTTAAAATTCGTCCATCAAATTCATTTTCATTTAAACCTGGTCGTTGTTTTAGATTTTTTTGATTTTTTGCTTCATAAATTTCACGTAAACTACTAAAACTTTTTTCCAAATCATTATTATTCATTAAAGCACCAATTTCGGATAAATAATTTCCCAAACTATTGCTTTTAAATGAACCAGATGAACGTAGTACAACATGTTGATCATTATTATTATTATTATTTTATTATTATTATTATTGAAATAGCTCATATCTGGCAATGATGATAGATTTGTATCCAAAAATTCTTTATTTGAAAGTGATTTACTACGATTTAAATTGTATTCATTTGCTTTGTACTGTCGATTTGGCCAATCGTTTAGATTTCGTTGATTATTGGGTATATCTTGAAATCGTTCGGTTTGCTGTAATTTTGGTGTATTATTAAACTTTTTTGGTTTGCGATCCAATGTGTCCGGTTCAAATTGATCACTATCAGTGGACATTTCATCATCAGTTGGTTCATGTTCTACTTCAATTGTCATACTCCCATGAAATGGTGTATTGTACATAATTCGCGGTTCACGTGACACATCCGATGATCGGCTCGATTGTAAATATGCTTTTGATACGCTACCAATATCTTCATAGATTGACATTGATGGTTCTGATTTTTTCGGAAAGTTTCGTATTACTTTCATTGGATCACCATCTTTGCGATAACCTTCAACACGATCATAAACCGTATTACCAATTTCAACTTCTTCTTCAAGTGGCAATGCTGAACTTAACGATGGACTTGGTTGACTACTCATATCTGAACTATTATTTGAATGTGGTGTTATTGAATTTCGTATCATTTTATTTGTATTTGTACGCTCCAAACTATCCGTTTCATAATCAACAATTAAATAGTGCGGTGATTTTCGATGATAAATTGGTGAATCCGGTTGATATTGTTGCTTACGACCCAATGTATTGCTATTGTAATCAGGCGGTGGAATTAATGTTTCATCATTGTCATATAAATTAAAACGTTTACGTGAATATGTACTACTTGGATCATCATAATCGGGTGTTGGAACATTTAATTGACCGTAAATTTGTTGTGTTGAATTTGTTGTTCGTTGTGAATAATCTTTTGAAATAGCCTCATAAACCATATCGGGTACATTGTGTAAATTTTTTACCATATTTTCTTGCATTAATTGCGCTGGATTGGCATATTGATCTAAAACATCAATGCGTTTTTTCATTGACATTTGACGTGATTGGCTTGAATTTCGATCTGTTTTGCTACGCAGTGATAATGATGGTGAACTCAGCATAAATTGTGGATTATTATAAATTTCACTACCCATCATTGATAAACTATTGTAAATATCCGTTTTCTCCATTAAATTGGCCGAATTCAATTCAGAATTTGTATTTTTTCCAATCATTTTGTCATTAATAACAGTTTCAATATTTGCATCTGATTTGAGAGCGGGCGCTTGACGTTCGGGCTGTGGTTGAGGTTGTGCTTGTGCTTGTGGTTTTGATGATTGATTGTCTTTTTTCAGATAATGTGAAATAATTTTTGGTGCCGTTGATGGTATTGGCGGTGCTTTACGTTTTATTGAATTTTTACTACCCAAACTATTTGCTTTAACTGTGTCACTCTCCGAACTCGAACCGCTCTCATTTATTTTTGCATTTGATAATGGACTATTATTCACTTGAATTGTACTAACAATGGTTGCTTCAACTTTTTCAACAATTGTTTGTTCAGTCTCATCATCATCATCATCTTCTTCTTCCAAAATATTACTCTCATGCTTTGATACACCTTCTAACCATTTACGAATACTATTCCGTTTATCGCCACAATTTTTACAATTCACACCACCTTTTTCATTTGCACAACCTGAACAGCCAACACATGATTTCTTATCGCCTTTCATTATGTTTGGTGATACCAATGATTTCGAACAATTTGCCACTGCATTTGCATACATATTCATATGCTCTTCGGGTATCATTGTTAATGATGGTTGAAAACGTTTTGTTGCCATTTTATATTTTGCCAATGTGATTACCTCACGAATTTTGGACAAAAATTCAATTGCTGCTGGCGGTGGAGACTAGAAATAAAAATTAAAAGAAAAAAAAAAAAAAAATTATGAGAATAATGCATAGAAATTCGATGCTTTGTGGTTAAATATTAACACTTACCATTAATAGATGCGGTTCAAAGTATGCCGGATTGAAGTATAATTTTCGGCGCATTGTACCGCTTACAATAGCCTTCATATTTTCTAATTTATCTTCAGTGGTCATATCTTCAATTATTGATACATTCTCTTCTGGCAAACATTCAGTTTCTTGGGTTGGGCTTGGTGCCATATTTTCACTACCATCACGTGATTGTGTATTCGATGAATTGTGAGTATGATTTGACATTTGCATCTGAAAAATTCATGAATAAAAAAAAAACATTGCAATTGAAAAGTTGACAATTCAAATGAATAATAATTTAGCAAATTTCATCAAAATTAGAGCTAAAAATGGGCAAAAAGAATTGTTTTTTTTTTTTCCTTCAATTGTTCTTAATCAATTTCACCAAATTTCTAACAAAAGAAAAGAAAAGAAAAAAAATAAACTTACATTTTTCAGTAAATCATGCGTAATATGTTCCTCACCACATTCCGAGTTTGAATTTGACATGTCGCTAATAAAACCAGAATTATCGCTCAAATTTGGATAATGTTTCAAAAGTGGATTACTTTTGATAACACCTTGCTCTTCATTTCCGAGCCCATTTAATGATATATTACGATTTAAATTTTTATGTCGATCGGGTAATACAGTGCCCGTTATTGAACCAGATGAACGATCATAACTGCTGCGATTAAATCCATTGCCAAAAGTTACTTCATCATTTTGTTGAAATTCAGATTTTCGTTGTTGTCCATCGTTGTTATTATCATTACCGGACGTACGATTCTTATATCGTTTAACATGAATGTAGAGAAATACAGATGCCACATAAATTAAACCCAAAATTAAACTGCATACAGCAATAAGAATATACTCCTTTGCCGATAGGCCATCTATTGACGCTAATGTGCTTGAAGTAGATTCTGATTGGAATGACACTTCCGTCACATCTAATATTTGAAATGACAAAAAGAAAATAAGAAAATTTACAATTAGAAAATATTTTCCATTTTGAATTTTTTTTTTTTTCTTTTTTTCTTACACTTCAAAAAAAAAGAAAAGAAGAAGCATTTTTGTCGTTGCTTATTTTCACAATAAATTCCATTCAAATTGGAATGTTATTTTTAATAACCATTTTTTTTTTTTTGCATATTTACTGTGATTATCATTTAACAGAGAGAAGAAAAAAAAAAACTATTTGCAAATGCAGAAGCACCGCATTTTATAGATGCTGCAATATGATTTTGCAGATGGAAAGTCAGTTTGGTTTGACAGTGCAATATTGGATATTTGCTTCATTATTTGTTTCGATTGGATTTTTACTTCATTAAAACGATTTTTATCATCAATTAGCTTTCGCGCGAAATACAACAGATTTGCCTCTTGTTTTAAAATGATTTCAAATTTGATCATGATATTTTACTCTGAAATGCGACAGTTTGTATTTCTTTTCTTTTTTTGTATTTTCCACGTCGATTGGTATGGATCCGGTTGAAAATTATGAACCCAATTTGATAATCGCCTGCTTTGTGTCATGTTGGAATTTATCTTATCGCTTCACCAATCATTTGACATAAACACACGATTGGCGTGAAATTTTTTGACGGAAAAAACGAAGAAAAACGCAAAACCAACAAAATACTTTCTGCAATAATAATGAAGATAATATCATTTAATTGATTATTCAACTGGCAGACGTTTCGTTGCAAAAAAAAAAAAAAATCCTAATTATATTGAGACTCTCAATTGGAAGAAAAAAATCGAAACAAAATACTTTGAAAAAAGAAAAAAAAAACATAAAAATTCAATTTCTTTTGGCATTTCATACAAATTCTTCTCCTTCTATTCATTTGAAAATTCTTGAGCCGAAAAAATGTCAAATTTCTAAAAAATGCCAAAATTGACTTGATGTGTCGAAATATGGTTGATGTGTCTTTCGTTTAAAAGCCGCCATTTCTATTGAAGTTATTTCATCAATTTTGAAAAATAACGAACAGTGTTTGGTACTGTTTTTTCCCCCCTCTGTTTTGCGTCGTTTGTATTTTGTTTTGTTCTCATTAACAATCGTCAATTAAGGAATGTGAAAAAGTTTGCGGCAGTGTGAATAGATCATTGTGTGCATTTGAATTTTGATTTTGCGCCATGTGAGAGAGTCAGTTGCGATGACATATCTAATGTTTTTTTCTTTTTTTTTTTTTTTTTGGTTTTTCTTCTTCATTCCATTTGTGTTTAAAGTTTCAATTTATGGGGCAGATTTTTTTTTCTTCTTCTTCTTCTTCTTCTGCTTCTTTGCCATCATAATTTTTAGATGTTTGGCTCGAGCGAAATTACACCAAATTCACACGTTGATAATGAACTAAAACTATGGCAATTTACGTGTGCGCATCATATAAAACGAAAAAAAATACATATTTTTGTGATTGAAAGAGAGAGAGAGAAGGAAGCAGTCACAACTCGAATGTGGCATGAAAACAATGCCAAGCAAAGATTTCTATAGACAAGCATGGCAGTAAATATATGGTAGCAATGACACATTACTAAGAGACGTGAGATACACACGAAAAAAAAAAAAAAAAAAAAAAACAACCACAACACACGAGATCCCAACTGAAAACATTCAAAAAGTGAAATCCAATATGTGTTTTCATCGTCATGTTTGCAATGAAAAGATCGAATTGAATCATTTGTTCGGGAATGTGATGAATGAAGAACGTGCGTTAGTTGCGGGCTTTGTATTATTGTTTTCTTGTATGTGTAAAATTCGCCAGTTTTCTTGTGTTTATTTCTATTTTCCATTTGTTTTTATAACGATTGTTGTTGATTTTTTTAATTGATTAAAAACATTGTTTGATCACCTTTTTTTCATTTTCTTCCATTAGCCGTATATTAACTGCATGAGAATTCCATAGCACTCTTTCACATACGAATACATACAGAGGCATTTTTTTTTTTTTTTTTTTTTGTAATATAGTGCAATTGCCGTTTCGAGATTGAAATTTAAAATTCCATTTGTGCGACGCAACTCTTTCGTTTGGTGTGTTTTTTTTTCTTTCTTTATCTTTGTGATGCGTGCAATTTGGATAAATGACTGCGATTTACAGCCAAATGATGGCCGTAAATGCTCTTTCGATGGTACATTCGATTGGTGATTTTAAGATGTAGATCAGGCTTGCAGGCAAATAGTAAACTCATCATTTATTTTTATTTCATGGCATTACATCCACATTGCATGCATGGCAATGGCAATGGCATTGCATTATCATTTTATACTGCATCTAAGATTTACCATTTCAAGTCAACTAGACTGGACGATCCGAATTAATGAAAAACGAGAAGCCAAACCATTTTTGAATTGAGGCAAGATCGATGAGCTAAAACAAGTCCATGTATACATTGACCAGCTCATCCCGTTATAATTGTGAATAGATAAATGCAGTTATACTCTGATTCTCTCCCTACCTCTCCCTCTATCTCTCTCTTTCTCTTTTTCATTTGCTTTTTTTGTGTTGGCTTTTTGTTTGTTGTTCGCATACATATGTCGATTTGAGCGCAGTGTGTGAGCGCATATGATCCAACATCAAATGTCCGTTACATTTGTGCAGGCGCGACTTATATTTAGCCCGGCTTCAAAACATATCAGAAAATGTTGATCGGTTTTTTGTTTACACATTCAATACTTCGATAAATTGATCTTTATACATAATTTTAAACAATAATGTCATTTATACTTACTGTTAATATGTTTAATCGGCATTCCAGCAACACGAAATGCAACGCATGGTGTGAAGATGTTTTGTGCTGATTTCACCGATTTGATTGCGGCTTGATCTGGAATAATAAATTTCAATATTAATTGGAATTGCTTGTGTGTGTGTGTGTGTGTGTGTGTTTGTGTGTGTTTGTGTAGCAAATGTGATTTGCAAAAAAAAAAAAAAAAATGAGCAAATGCTGGAAAATGTGGGAAAAGAAATTATGACGAAAAAGTCACAGACGATAGCCACAACGACGACGATAACGACCACATAAGCACTCAGAGCAATACTCGGTTTCAAATGAAAGCATCAAGGCTTTTGTTTTACATAAGCGTCCATGAGTGCATGTGGGTGGACACATGTGAAAAGCAAAACATTTCCAGTTTCAACCTTCCGATGTGAACACAAATATTATAACAGTTAAAATGGTGACCACTTTTTTTTTTTTTTTTTTAAATTTATGGTTCTTTATGCATTTACATGTTTCATTTTATTACACTATCATCATCTATCTGGTGCTATGTAATCTGAGTCTTTGGTTAAGACAAGTTTGAGACTCAAGGAGTCATAGTTGTGATGCTTTTGCTTTAGATTTTGGATCGTAATTTATATGCGCGGAAATGAAAAAATGAAAACAAACGAAAATATTCATTCAAAAAAGAAAAAAAAAATGTTATGCATCAATCTAGGCATTGTGCGTATATTTACAAAAATCCAAAAATGATGTAGAAAAATTGTAATTTGGATAATTTACCTGCAATATCATTGTCGACACCGATGATTGTTTCAATTGATTGTGGCGCCGCTATATCACGACACATTAAATGCACCAATATCAAACGACCCTGCATCTTGAATCGCAAATCCGATTCGCCCAGCCACTGAAAACAAACAGAAAAAGAAGAGAAAAAAACAAATGTGAAAAAAATACACATTCAAAACTATTTCGAATTGGTTGTTATCTATATCGACAAAATACAAACAACCATCCTCAATTTTAGTTACATTTTAGTCTCATTCAACCATTTGCCATTGCGTTTTTGAAATAGCAAAAGAAAACAATCAATTGGCTTACACAGTTAATAGACGATTTTATTTTTGTTGTTTATTTTTCGTCTTTTTTTTTTTGCATTTCTTTTCGTTCATTACCTGCAAAAATGTTCTGCCTTCATCGCGGAATAAACGAAACGGAACATCTAAATCGATTGCATTACGTAATTCCGTCCATCCACTTGTTGCTAGATATTGCGCTCCAGATACAGCACATATTGGCGCTTTGATACCTACATTACGGAAAAAAAAAAACAAAAAACGAAAACACACAAATTAGAAAACGCAATTGTAAACTAAATCAAGATCGATTGCTTTGCTACGAATATTTGCAATCGTATAATACAATATAGCAATAGAAGCAGCAGTAGCACTTTGTTTACATATTGGTGCTATTGCATGCCAAATCAAAGATTTATTCCCTACACACATTTCGATAGATAATGGGCACAACCCAATCGAACTGATTGTATCGACGAATTAATTTGCAAAGCTAAACAAATAATGAAAAGAAAAGAATAAAAGAAAAAAATATTGTTGTTAAAATTGGCGAATGAATGTGAACACTGTTGCAAATGCTGAATAAATATGCGGAACTAAGAAGATGCAAACGAAAAATTGTAAATGAGTTGCAATCGTTTTTTTTTTTTTTGTTTGTTCTTTTTTGCGATGCAAAAACTTTATTTCAGAGAAATAAATATGGTTCTTTCAGAGGATAAACTTCTTTTTTATGCATGTAATAAACAAGTAGAATTGAATTAACTATTTACTGTGAAATAATGCAAAATGGAATTCGATAAAAAGGCTATTGCTATTTTGAGTGAGAGAAAGGGAAAGAGAACGAGAGAGTGAGAAAGGAAGAGAAAGAGAGAGGGAGAGAAAGAGAGAGAGAGAGAGAGAGAGAGAGAGAGAGAGAGAGAGAGAGAGAGAGAAAGAAAGAGAGAGAGAGAGAGAGAGAAGTGAGAAACTGAGAGAGATAGAAAAAAATTGTGTTTACATGTTATGATGAAATACACGGATCCAGCGCCATAAATTATCAATAGAGCCAATGAAAATGTGCAAAAAAGCAAAAAAAAAAAAAAAAAATCTGTTTTGGCTATAAAAATAAATGCAGGAAATCATATATCAAGAACATTATGTGCTCAATGTCAAAATATGATGGAGTTAGTTGGCTACCGTAGCGAATTTTATATTCTCCACAACCATCAAAGAAATGTTTTATTTACGATTTCATATTTAGGCAGACTCCCATCTCATTACACAACAAAGTTTTTTCTTTGCTTTTTCTTGTCTAAAATCTTGTCATTTCTACTCTCCTCAACATCATCAAATTGAAGTCTTTGACCACTATGACAAGTGAAACTTTATGAAGAAAAATTAGTTCATAAATCTCATGTGGCAATGGGTTTTTAAATGGCTAATTATTGATATTTGATAATGTATTCGTTTTCAGGAGCTTCGCTTAATTTATTACTTATTTAAGAACGAACGGCTCAGCAGATTGAAAAAAAAACAAATGAGATGAAAAACAAAAAAAAAAAAAAAAAAAAAAAGAAGAAAAAAAAATAACAGGAAAAAAACGCATTGCATTGAAAAGCGCCAGTGTGACAACAACAATAAAAAATAGTTGGCTAATCAGAAGAAAACAAAACAAAAACGAAAAGTATATAACAGAGAAATGATGGAAAAAAAAAATGATGCGAGAAAAAGGCAATGAAGAAAATCAGACGGTTATAATGATCGAGAAATGACATGCAATTCAAAAGATAAAAATACAAATATTAGAAATTTAGCTATAAAATGAAAAGAACAGATTTTGATTGCTCACGTACGGATTTACCAAGCACAAGTGATCGTGGAAAAAATAAAACGATTCGCATAGAATCAACTACTTTTTGTTTCTAATTAATTAGCATTTATTTTGTTTTTTATCGTTTGTTCGCATATTTTCATTGGTTCCGGTAGTTGACTTGGTCAAATTGTTATGTTAATTGCAATCTCAATAAATGGCACATTTAGCTCAATTAAATCGTAAGTCTATTTTTTTTTTTTTTTTTTTTTTTGTTGACGAAGCAACCTTGTTTTTCTTCAAAATCGTTTTCTTCACTTTAAATCGATTTATTTATATACGATTCATATTAAAATATGAATGATATTATGTGAAAATCGAAAATCAGATGAAATTGTAACCATATGTGACATTTGTGTCAAATTGTCTTTTATTTTGAAAAAATTTGAAAAGAAAAATGACGCATAAAACTATTGAATTGGTTTTCGATTAAAATTACTGTTGCTGATCAAAAAAAGAAAAGAAATATCCGCAATTTGGGTCAATCGGTTTGGATAACTGTTTTGAAAACAAAAGGCTTTTCAAATGCTTCACATTTATATTTGTTACGATTAAATAACGCCAAGTTCTAATTCGTTCTATTGAAATTCTTTTGTTGGGATTTTCGTCATTGATCATGGTCAAAAACAAATAGTTTTATGATACGAAATAAAGAAAAAAATACCAAAAAGAAAAAAAAAAAAAAAAAAAACGGAGCGAGAAAAGCATGCAACACTAGGAAATAGTTGGCTTTTCATATGCAAATTTTCATATTGAATTGATTTGTTTGCATTCGCATTTTGATCAGAGATTTTAATTCAAATGGTAATATATTTGTGGTTGATGTTACCGTTAACAAATTTTTGTCAATGCAGCCTTCGAACCCTTATCGAAAATCATCTTAATTAGCCACTTTAGAAACTAACCAAAAATTGTTTATTTTTTTGTTGCTTTTAATACAATGCAATGTTTGCGTGTGCGTCTTTCTCTTTTGTATTCGATAACATGCTGACTTTTATGTGACCGTTGTTTCTCTCTTTCATTTGATTTCGTAATATTATATATAATAAAAGAAAAAAAAAATATACTCTCAGAATTGAACTGTATAAAAATACTTATGATCACTTAAAAAATCCGTTAAAAGAAAAATGTCAAATGATGCGATTAACAAAAATTCACTCATCAATTTATTGCACATATTACCAGAGGCTGTCAAAGCGTTCACCATATCTAAATATTTTGTTTGAATGTGTCAGTAGCCAAAATAAAAGATTAGATGTGGTAATTTATTGTGTTCAACCATATCAGTGATGTTTATCAAATGTCGCATAAAACATGAACTATGAGTGAAAGAAAGTTGGCCCAAAAGAGAAGACACAGAGAGAAGAAAGAAAAAAAAACACATTACAGTCAATTTTGGCTCTTATGAGCGGTTATCAAAAACTATAACATTCGAATTGTTGGAAAAAAGGTCAACGAACATTTTATGTTCGCAAAATAATTCATCCGTTTAAAATATTGCTAATAAAATTCGGCAATTTTTGGCTCATTTATATGACAATGTTCACTTATATAAGTTCGTAATTAAAAAAAAAAAAAAAAAAAAAAAAAAAATCAAAACTCTAAAATTAGCTGCATTCACAATCGATCATTTCAATTCGTTTGATGATGGAAATAATCGACATTATCGATTAAAATCTATCGCAACTATACCGTATACACAACAATTGATTTGACCAAGTACATCTCGCCACAGTGTTTGGCTTGATTTACCAATAAATTCAATAATTCGAACTTTATCGTGAAATAAAAAAGAAATACAATCGATTACATGCGACCTGATACACTGCTTTTTGCACTTGTTCAATATACAACCCAATCACAAAATATCTTTGCCAAAAAAAAAAAAAAAAAAAAAAAAAAAAATAAAGGTTCAAATCAATTGAAATCTAGTCAAGTGTAGAGAAGATGTGTTTACGGTACAACGGACGGAATGAACGAACGAATGAAAAAAGAAAGATAAAATAGAAAGAAAGAAAGAAAGAGGGAAAAAAACAAACTTGTTTTTCAATAGATTGTTTAGTGTTTACTTCAATTTTGAGCCATTTTCAATGCAGAATAAATATTGAATTTTGAATTTACGACGATGAAAAATCCGAAACAAATTGGCTTTGCAAGCAACTAAATAGGAAATCAAATCAAATGAGAAAGCATTCTCATACAATTGTCGAAATTCAGATGTGAACGATTTTCTATCATTTCACTCTTTTTTTAGCATAATTTCATTCTTTCTCTCTCTCCCTCTCTCTCTCACACTCAGTCTCTTTCTTTGTATTTGTTTTTCTCCCTTGTCAACATATTCGTAATTTCAGTGTCGTTGATCATATTTCAAAACATAACAATAAATTAAAGAGAAAATCCTGTTTTTGACACACAAACATACCTAAACAAAATACAAAAGAAGAAGAAGAAGAAGAAGAAAAAAAAAATAAACGAGATGGTTTGTTGGATGCAATTTTTGCTTAGATTTACAATCAGCTGATTGAAATTATATGGCTCTGGTTCAATGTCTCTCGTTTAATTTTATTGCTTTTGAATGAGTGACGTTCAAAAAAAAAAATGTGACAATTATGCGCGAAATGGTGACCGAAAAAAAAGAAAACAATATTGTAATGTAAATGACATTGATTGCATAAAATTCGAATTATTTTCATCGTTTATTTGAATGGTGCTTGAATGTTTTATACACAAATTAATATACATCATCGACACAAATGAGTTTGTTAATTATTTAAAATCGCGTCACAATTCAAACACTTAACTTGCATGATGAGATTTGTTGTATTTAATAATTTTCTGCTTAACTACAAATTGGACTTACCTTGAAAGCTAATCTCTTTGCTGGGATGGATAATTTGGCCGCGCAACGGTAAGAATACAAATGGTATTTTCTCCGATGATGATCCGCTCACGAATGGTGCTAACGTACATTCTGTCACACGAATTGGATGTGGAAATAAAAAGAAGAGAGAAACAAAAAAAAATGAAAAGAAAAATGAAGGAAATGATTGGAGAGAGACAAACAGGCACATTGTTTTTTTTTTTTTTTTTTTTTTTTATTGAACATCATTTGGTCATTTGAATGCACGTTAATTCATTTTTTCGTTAAAATTTTAACCAAACAATTTGCATTTGTTTTGCTGATAATTTCGTTTATTGCCTATACATTACCAGTGAACAAATTTCACAGCAAAACGAAATGAAAAGAATGTTTGAATGTTTAAATATACAATCTGTGCACAAGTTCCATTTTAACCGAATTATATATAATTTTTGTGCTTTTTTTTGGTTGTTGTTTTTGTATTTCTCTTCATTTCACATTATTATTTTGTTTCGCCGATTGTGGCGACAATAAATGACGACAAAAAAAAAAAAAAAAAAAAAAAAAATTACGGCATCTTGCACCTGACCGAAAATCGGCCCGACCCGAATCGGGTGAAATAAATAAGGTAATATCTTTTTAAGTCGATTTTCGTGGTCAAATACTAAAGTGATTCGTGAGCTACTAATTTAATAGTGGTATATTTTTTTTCACGCATTTTCATTTATCCGCATATCATGAGAATGCCATAAAAACATTGTTCTAACGGACGCATAAAAATCAAACAATTTCACTGTTGTTGGAACTCATTTGTGAGCATTGATCGTCGTTGTTGTCTTTGATGTTGTGAACATTGTTGTTGTTGTTTTGTCACTATGTTTTGGTACTGAGAACGCTTCAATTTTAATTGGTTTAAAATTAAATCAGCGTTTTGGGTTATGGAGCATGTGGTTTTATATCGAAATAAGTACCATTTAATGCAATTAAATATCAATAAAATTCGAATTTGTTTCGTTATTTCTCTGTCACTCTCTCCCACTTTGTTTCACTGAAAATCTCTCACAGTTTCCTCGGACCAATCAGAAACTAATTAACCAAGCATATTTCCATTTTTAACCAAAAAGTTTTTTTTTTTTTTTTTTTTTTTTTAATTAAATAAAACAAACGGTTGTTAATTTATTAAATTTCATTCCATTCGAATGGTAACATAACCATACGAATGCTTGAATTTCAGTATGTTTTTTTGTTTTTTTACTCAGAAACAATCTAATTTGATACGACATTAATGATGACAATTCAATGGAATCAATGATAAATAATTTTTATTTCATCGATTATGAAAATAATTTAATTTTTTTTTTTTTATCAATTCAAAGCGTTCGTTATATGGCCAAATGTAGAAAATATTTTAACCAAACTGACCAAATGCATTTTGAATGGGAATCCATGTGATTTTCCAGCTCTTGAGCTGAAAAGATAATGGTATACAAATTGGCTACCGTTTCCATACAATTTAAAATCCATTTGGCCGCTGCTTGCTGTTTTTTTTTTCCTTTTTTTCGATTTGTTCTTTTTTGGTGTTTGCGATTGAGCAATCTATTGCTCAACGGTATTGTAGTGGCGACGACGACGACGACGGCGGCGGCGGAGATAGCAATGGAAACGGCGGTTTAGTCGACATAAATAAAGACTAAAACGCTTCACTATTGGAAATAAACGTGTTGATTTAATAATAGGAATTGTGTTTGTTGAACGATTCATATTGATTGCATATTACGATAGACGATAGTTTAAAGTAACAGCGCATTTTTCGTCTGGTCCGAAACGAAATTTTTTTTTTTTATTTTTCTGTCTTTCTGTCTTTCTCTCTCTCTCTCTCTCTCTCTCTCTCTCTCTCTCTCTCTCTCTCTCTCTCTCTCTCTCTCTCTCTCTCTCTCTCTCTCTCTCTCTCCATAAATTATATTGATTAGATTTTGTGTAACAATTGTTATTAGTTATGATTAAATTCATTGTATTATGCTGTGCACATTTTGATGTGCTCATACATTATTACATTTATCAAGGGGAGCGAACGAAATAAACGAGCGAGAGGAATGTATAGAGAAAGAACCGAAGAGTGAGTGAGAGAGAGAGATCTAGATAGAAAAATGAAAGAAAAATTAATGTTATTTTATGCACGTCTTTTGATTCATCCGTTCACGTCATTTTTTCAATTCCTTCACATGATATCATCGAGATAAGCCACTTACATCAAGCAGCTTTATATTTTGCACTTGTTTCATACATAACTTTTTTGTCTTGGTTCACTATTCGAACAGTTAGATTTTGATGAATAAAAAAAAAAAAACAATAACAGATGCTTTCGGACTATCTATATACTATATAGTGCTCTGCATCCGATTCATTCTGAAATTTCATAGTTGCATTTTAACAAAGAAAAAAAAAATGGGTAATTTGCTTCAAAAAATGTAGAGCCGTAATCGATTGCGTAAATAATTTATGCAGTTGTTGTTTTTTTTTTCTTCTATTTCTTCTTCTTTTCATATTTTGTTTCTTTTTTATTTTCATTTATTTCCCGTATGAAATGAAAGCACAAATGAATCTGCAAACTTTTTGTTACACAAATTGTGTGTGTGTGTGTGTTTGTGTGTGTGTGTGTGTTTGTGTGTGTGTGTGTGTGTGTGTGTGTGTGTGTGTGTTTGTGTTTGTGTGTGCTTTATTTATTGAATTTTGAAAAGAAATTATAAATGTTTTCTTCTTCCACCGTGAAATGAACGTGAGCAAATATCCATAACACCTTTGCATGAGTTCTATAACATCATGGTATCATGTCAAAAGTCGTAAGTGTGCAAAGAAAGAGAAAAAGAAAAAGAAAAAACGAAACTGGCGAGACTCGGAGTTCATCAAAACTTGAATGATTTTGATTGAAATTGAAAAAAAAAACGATTATCTAACGTATCGAATTCATGTGAACTCTATGAGAGAGTTGAAAGTATATATTTTCTGTTAGTTTCTCATTAGAATTGGATCGTTATTATATTCCGAGCGTGCATAAACTACACACATCAATGAATAATTTTTACTTTTTACGCATATTCGCATCTTTGCATTTCCCATCGATTATATTTGGTTTCGTTAAATTTGCTGAAAAATGATTCATGAAAAGTGCGTCGATTCACAGTTAGTCATATTGGATATGATGGTAAGATTCCTTGGCCGACGATTTACGAGTTCTTTCAACCTTACAAATAATACTTGCAAGTTCCTTGATTTGCCCGACAGGGACTAGTTTATCTCAGCTCATTAAAAAAAAAAAAAAAACATTATGCAGAGAAATAAATAAGAAGAGAAACTGAGAAAAAAATAACCAATCATTAGAATAGACTGCAGGCATACAAAACACGTGTTGAAGTGTGTTCACTTTAAATGAGTGAAAATAAAATGTTGAGTTTTTAATTTTTTTCTGCATTTGAATGTTTGATTTATTCAAAGCAGATTATCAGATAATATGTTAGATTTGAAAAAAAAAATTACTTTTTCGTTTCGTTTGATCCATTTTGACCAAAATGGTGGAAATGTGCGTTGCGGCCAATGTACTTTGCATTTTTTTTTTGCTGATCATTCCAAAATATACATAAGATCGATAGTTTTTGTATTTGGAAAACTAGATTTTAACGGATTTAGTCATTTTGAGTGGTTTCTTCTTTAGGTTTTTCGCTTGCTTCAATCGAATTCTGAAGTTTTTTCTTCGAAATGCATTTTGTGCACCGATTCTATTCAATGTCTTCATTTCATTGTTGATCTGATTGATCAACAAGAACCATAAAAAGTGATATTTTTTTTTTTCTTTGATTTGCATGATCAATGAATAAGAAATGAGATTATTATGCTTCAATATTTCGTTCGTGATGCGTTCGGTTTTTTGTTTTTGCATTCGCCTCATTCTCTCAAAATGGAAATAGTTTTTGTGCAATTAATTGCTTTAATACAACTCTTCCTCTCTCATTCTCTCTCTCTCTCTCTTTCTCTCATTCTCTCATTCTCTCTCTTTCTTTCTCTTTCTTTCTCTCATTCTCTCTCTTTCTTTCTCTCATTCTCTCTCTTTCTTTCTCTCTTTCTCTCTCTCTCTCTCTCTCTCTCTCTCTCTCTCTCTCTGTCTGTGTGTGTGTGTGTGTGTCTTCCTGTCTTTCTCTCTCTCTCTTTTTCGAGCTGGAAAAACGTATGCAAATGTGAATAAACTTTTTTTTTTTGCGTGTAATGTATTTCATTTGCATAAAGTGATCAGTCTAAATAGCATGAAGCTCACGAGATTTATTTTCAAATGTTCTATTTCCCCATATATACATGTATGAGCAAATGTGCTTCATTGAATCGAAACATAATAACATCCAATTTCCATTGATTTTCAGAAATAAGAACAAGATCAATAATTTAATTAAACTTGGATAATTATATGCTGTCCATAAGTTGTCGTAAGCCAAAATGACTTTTTTTTCTTTCTTTTCAATCTTTAAATTAAGTACTTGACATGCGTTGATCTGAGTGAAAGTCAGACATTTTGAGAGCATAAAACCTTTGGAACATACTTGACTCATAATGGCTTCAAAGTAAGAATGGTTTATTCATAAATAAACAATCATTTGCGTAACAACTTTTTTTTTCCAATTTTTTTTTTTCTCTTCTTTTCATCAAAAAACAAAGCCAATTCAATTCAACGGATTTAATGAATCCATATTGATTTGAAGCAAATTCTGTCTGTGTGAAATTGAAAAATTTCCACTTTTCACGAAAATAAATTGCATGTGGTCGAATCATGTTGAAACAATGAAACAAGTACGCCATTCAATTTAAACGAATGATATTTGCCAATGTTTGGCACACAATCAATTAACACGAAGACAACAAACAGCCAAACATTCATTGAATCCAAACAAAAAAATAAGAAAAAAAAAAACAAACAAACCAGCCAGTCAACAATTGCATTCAACGCATTCGAATCACCACAACGTCAATAAATGTTGTTTTCTTTACCAATGTGGAGTCGATTTCGTTGCTCAATCATATCAATGGCTAAATTGTTAAACTGCAATTGTACTCGCAAGCAATGGCTTTTCTCATTGTCGTAATTTAGATCTAAAATGCATCATTATCTCTGGTTAAGGTAACTTTTATAGTCATCGTGAAGAACAGAGAGTAGAAAGGATAAAAAAAAAAAAGATACGTTTCACTCACTTGACTAATAAGAGAATTTATTTTTGATACTTGTTGAGATGCGCATACGCATCTACGAATAGAAATCACTTGATACCATGAATTTGGTTTCGTTCTTCTCCACCTCGTTGCAATACACACGGTTTTTTTTTTTTTTTTTTTTTTTTTGCTTCTACTTTTGACAAGCAGCCTGTTGATATTGCGTGCATTTCGAATTACTTATCGATTTTTATAAGGCAATGGATTTATTTAGTAGCTGTTTTTCTGTTGTTGTTGCGTGGTTTGTCGCTTATTTCATTGAATTTTACTTGTTGGCGCATCGATGTCGTCGGTTGTGCGTTTCTTCTTTATCATAGTCATTTCTTTTTTGCACATTGTCGTGTTGTGTATACTGCGAATGCAATGCAATTCAATGCAGTGCAGTGCAATGTGAATATGTTTGTAGGCATGATTCAACGATGCCCGCGTCGCATATCACAACCATACGAAAACTTCTTGATTTATTTGACAGTAAGTAAATTGTTTTGCGATTTATATCTTCAGCATAAATATTTTCTTGATGATACCATTTCGTTTTGGAAGCAAAATCGTCTCTATCCATCTCTGACTCTCTGAACATTGCACTCTACTTGCTATCTATAAAATACAAGCATTCATACATACATATGCAAATGGATTTGATTCGTTGTTATTTTGCACTCTAATTGGCTTCATTTTAGATTTGTAGTTGCGTTTGTTACAGTTGTTTAAATCACATGAATATGTGGCCGAGCTTGTGTGTGTGCATTTGATTATTTCATTTTTGGTGCGTCTGCTCCAAAACCATCCTAATTACAAGAACATTTAGAGTATTTAGATCGTTGTATACATACTTGACTAGATTTGTAACAAGTATGCAGTGTTTAGCGTGCGCGGAAACTGATTTAATTTTTTTTTTTCTCCTCATTTTTCTCTTGTTGGCCCCATCATTCTTTGAGAAAGAAGAGAGAGAGAGAGAGAGAGAGAGAGAAAACCAACAACGGACGAAATAACAACACTTTATGCAAATCGATCGACATTGAGAATTTGCTCTCTTTGTTGTTATATTGTCGATGTATGTTGGTAAAACGCATCTACATTTTCGTTTTACTGATCATAAATCAATGCAATAAAATAATATTCTTGTAATTTAGTCAAGTGGCTGTCGGAATGTTAATAAACGGCTTTTATTGGATGCTTTGATTGAATTTTCGTGTAAATTTCACTGTTGACAACTTGAGTGTGTATGAGAGAGTGAGAGCGAGAGAGAGAGAGAGAACGAGAGAGAGAGAGAGCGAGAGAGAGAGCGAGAGAGAGAGCGAGAGAGAGAGCGAGAGAGAGAGAGAGAGAGAGAGAGAGCGAGAGAGAGAGAGAGCGAGAGAGAGAGAGAGAGAGCGATAGAGAGAAAGAAATAAAGAGAGAGACAAATCTCAATATGACATTCAACTAAGACTAATTCATAATGACAGTTAGCAAGAGAAAATGAAGCTAATCAACAATTTTACCCATGAAAAATTGCTGGATATAAAAACAATTTGTTTTGCAGCGATAAACAAGGCATTTTTTTCGCAATAAACCAAATGCTTGCTTGAGAATGAGAAAAAGAATAAAATGTAAGAACGAGTGTGAGAGAGGAAATGTTAGACAAAGAGTGATTTCAAGAGACAGGGAAAGAGAGGTAGAGGGAGATAATGCGAATGAGAATAAAAAGACATGAGGTTCATGTCATGATCACGTAATTTAAAGAACGACAAATACACTCTTTTCCCGTGATGACTAATGGTAAGCTCGATATCTCAATTTCCGTATGTTGAATGGTTGTTTTGTCGTGAAACGCAAATATAATTGGAATTGTATAGCATGAATGGGCATTGCCAAAGGAATAAGCACAAGTTCATATTCAATTTCATTTATAAAATCTAAACAATTTTCAAGTTGATTAAAATGAACGGTCACCTCGTGCACTTTTTTCTAATGACTTTGATGGCGATCGCATGCCACACAGGGAAAAAAATGGAATTTAATAAACAAAAATTAGAAATTAATTATCGAATCAAAGTTAAAATAACTGATATTATGCTATGTATTAGTTAGTCAAAGTATAATTTTCTGCAAATATCAACCGATTATTTTTGCTGTGGTGAATTTCTTGATTCTGGAATGTTAGTGATTTTGATCCATTTTAATTCGTAGAAATGGATTTCGCAGAAAAATTGATATTTTCACCGGTGTTGCCCTGGTCTGGTGATTTTTCAACATTGATTTGTGTGATACACAGTTTTGAGGTGCATGCTGAGAAAACTCTGGTATGGCGAACAAATTGACAATCTAACAGCCAACGTCATAGTGCGATGAACGACAGGCCAAGTTTTCTGTTGTTCGGATGTAAATGTACGGTTCAATTAAATAATAACAATAAATGCATCGCAGGTGGTATTTCTGTGAATTTCACACTATGTTTTCATTTTTCGTTAAATTTTTGGTTGCATTACCACATTGAGTATGCACGATCCATTCAACATATTTTATATTGTCTTTGCCATAGAAAAGTGTACATTTTTTTGTTTAACGATAACTGGCACAATGGGTGTAGTGTGAATGTAAACTGTGTGCATTGTTGTTACAATTGGACAAATTGATTAAAAACAATTGCATCGTTCTTTTCCTTTCATAAATTCATAAATTCACAATTCTCTGCAGATAAATGCACAATTGAACATTGCATACATGTTGATTTTTTTACTTTTTTTTAAAAAAATTGATTTTACGTTTTCATTTTTCATACAAATCGCTTTTCGTATATCACAACAATGTTCAACACACGAATGAACTTAAGTGCTTTGGGCTTCAGGTTTACTTCAATGTCTTTTGTTTATTAGATTAGGATTAGGCGATAACTTGATTAGAATCTCATTTTCTATCTCTTTCTTTCTCTCTCTCTCTCTCTCTCTCTCTCTTTTTCTCTTTTTCTCTTCCTCAAACTGTCGTTCATTTTTCCATTTATGCGTTAATATTGCACGTGCCTTCACTGCAACATCGTCGAATTAGTTTTTGCTGTTTTAATTCCATGCAGGTAGTCGAAAAGGTGAACCACAAGGCAAATAGAGCCGAAGATTTAATCGAATATTAATGCGAAAATCGATTTGTTATGTGTGTATATATTTTTTATTATTATTATTCATCTTGTGCTAAGTTTTATTTTCCATCGCTTTTAAAGCGCCCACAAAAACCAGCCAGTCTGATTGCTGTGTTTCAAATGATTGAAGCATATGCGATTCCCGTAAAATATTATTTACATTACTACAAATGCAAACTATAAATCATGGCCATAGATGCCTATTTTATGTATACATTTTGTTTCCAGCTACTTGGTTGAACTGAGACCAAAGCCAGACAAAAAGGTGATCACGATAGCTGTGTTTATGGTGTTGTCAAAGTATCACTTGCATCATTCGTCGAACAAAACCTTATATACAAATCTTTTCTTTTTTTGTTTTCGTTTCTTTTCCTTCCTTTCTCTCACTGTCTCTCCCATGATGAAACAAAATATTTCGATTAAAGCATACATTCATTTTGGCCTAGCGTAAAATTCATTTTTTCTTTTTTAACTCGTTTCGTTGAATAGCATGTTTCTGACTCTCAATCTGTCTCTCCCCCGGTGATCATATTGCGTGTTTTATACGCAGTGTATATGTTCTTTTGGCCAAACTTGGTTCACCAATTTAAACCGCTAATCCAAACGTATCACTCACTATCAAATGTAATTTCATTGCACTGACATTTGTGTACAACGGTTTTTCTTTTTCGGGGAGGAATCAAGCCAACGGTTCTTGAATTACAACATCAAATATAGATAAAACACATTGCAGAAAAATATATTATATTTTAATAAAATATAATCAAATATTATACTATATCATTTTGCTAGTAGAAATTCAATTAATTTACTATATAATTGAATCTCTTGTTCTATTTCTGACAACGCCATTCACTTTACCGACCGCATTGAGAATGTTATCGCCCCTATTCATTAAACAGTGGACACATCTCATGCTGTTGTTGCTATTTTCATTGGCACAGTTTCTGTCTTGCAAATTATGTATTGTTTGCCAACTTATTCAAAGTGTTTAGTATAATTTGTCGTTTTCTTTTGTTCTCCATCATTTTTAGTTCATTTCACAGAGAATATTTTTGATGCTATTTTTTTTTTTTTCTTTTTTTTTTTTGTCATCATCATTATTGTCGTCGTCGTCGTTGTCACAGGTCGTCGTTTCATTCTTTAACTGCGTGAGAAAACATGTGTCAACCTGTGAATTCTTTAGCATCAAATTGTAACACATTATGTGCCGAAGGGCATGATTAGACTTATGCCAAGAATGTCATTGTTAAAAGAAATTTCAAATGATCTCTTAAGTTATGCGCAAGCAAATTGACAGAATTTCATTTTATGCACACATACTTTTCAATTTACGTATACATTCTGAGCTATTATCGCAGCTTGCAAAAGGATTTTCTCTGAATGAAATGTTATTTTTCTTCTCTTCTCTTCAGCCTATTGTTGTCGTTATTTTTTTTTGCGCTACAAAAACTAAAAGTGTGCATTTTCAAATTTACTTTGAAAATTGATAATGGCACACACGAAACAAAATGCACATTCGAATGAAATAAAGACGAGAAAAAGAGAATGAGCGAAAGGAAGGGGAGCATAATAATCGAAGTATTAAAGGAAATAAATTGAATTTCGTATTGAAAGTGTGTGTGTGTGTGTGTGTGAGAGAGAGAGAGAGAGAGAGAGAGAGAGAGAGAGAGAGAGAGAGAGAGAGAGAGAGAGATAGAGAGAGAGAGAGAAAGAAAAAGAGAGCGATAGAAAAAAGAGAGAAGAAAGAGAGAGAAAGAGAGAGAGAGAGAAGAGAGAGAGAGAGAGAGAGAGAGAGAGAGAGAGAGAGAGAGAGAAAGATGCTCGCGACTATGGCATCTTTGCGCGCGCATAAATTGTGCGTAAATAATGCTAATTTATTAATGATGTTAGTGGTGTCTTGGGAACTGGTCCAATTCTAAAACCATTGTGCATGCTGAATGAATGCGCAGTGGAGAAAGACACACATGACATAATAATAACCGTGCTGCATATTTCGCATCCAGCTCAAAGACGCAAATCATTGCTACCGACACATAGATTTATGTATATCATGTAAAAATGTAGAAATTCAACCCATAATTGAGTCGTTGCGTATTATCTTTTTTTTCTTTTTTTTTTTTTTTTTTTTTTTTTTTATTCTTCGCATTTTGATTTGTGTTCATACACATTTATCATTTGATTTGATTTTTGTTTTGTTCGTTTTTCATTTTCAATTCTTTCAGATATAATTTACTCCCGCTTCCCAATTGAATGCCACAATTGTATACAATGGGATGTTGCACGAGTGCGTAATTATTCCATATGAAAATGGAAAATAAACTTTCAATCAGACCAATTGTTAGACAAGTTGCAAAATGAACAATTCTCTCGTCAAAGCACATCTCAACTGCAAAGAGAGTTTGGATTTATGTGTGATGGATATTTGTTTAAATGGATTTTCACAAATAAAAATATCATTTCAATACATTTTCAAAGCATTTTTAATAATAATTTTATGAAATTAGAAATGATATCAATTTGACAAATTTCATACACAATATTTCAATATTTTTTTTTTTTTTTTTTTTTTTTGTCGAATTGACTTGATTTCGAGTAAATCTGTTAATGGTTTGTACCAAAATCATTCCAATGTCAAAAATAGCCGGTGTTATATTGATTTTATTCATGCTTGACATTTGAATTGAATTGAAATAAACTAAAACATTTTTACTCTACTTCTGGAGTGTGGCTTTAGAGTATACATATTCATATACGAATGTATAACACATCACATGCATGTAATAAATGAAAATAGCTTGTTGCCTCTTGATACAATGCGATATCTGACAGCCAAAATATATAAACGTACACATGGTATATATGCATAAAATTGTGAAAACAAAGTGCACTGTCAAACAAAAGAAAGAATGACATACCGGCATATCGTTTAAACGATTGAACTGTAAACAACTCAGTGTATGAAGTGAAGTTTTTATTACAAACATTAACAAGTGAAATGATTTATAAAAAGGGAAGATTTTGTGCAAAAATTTATTTAAATGTAGAAATTCAACCCCATAATTGAGTCGTTGCGTATTATCTTTTTTTCTTTTTTTTTTTTGTATTTTTATTTGTGTTCATACACATTTATCATTTGATTTAATTTTTGTTTTGTTCATTTTTCATTTTCAATTCTTTCAGATATAATTTATTCCCGCTTCCCAATTGAATGCCACAATTGAATACAATGGGATGTTGCACGAGTGCGTAATTATTCCATATGAAAATGGAAAATAAACTTTCAATCAAACCAATTGTTAGACATGTTGCAAAATGAACAATTCTCTGGTAAAATCGCACAAACACACTCGAATATACTGTTGTTTTTTTCTTTTCATTAGTCTGTGTGCGCACGCATTTAATTTAAGTCAATGCATAGCTAACACGATATCAAAACAAAATTTATATAAACACAACATTTTTAACACTTTTAAAGAATTTCGCCTGAATGTTGTTCTTCGTGTTTTTGTTCATCTATTTTTGCCGTAAAATAACGTAAATTACAATGGTTTCATTTTCACTTTGTGAATTCATTTTTCATATCTGTTTCATGTGTTTTTGTTTTATTTGTTATTTTAAACAAGAACTGATGTTCTCACTCAGCACAGTTATGGATGAGAGTTGTTGGTTTCATTTCAGTTCAGTTCAGTTTTGTATAAACCATTAAAATTCTTTGGCAATTTTGTTTTTTCTTCGATGTATAATTTGGATTCATAGTTTACTTAAAAAAAAAAAAAAAAAAAAAAAAAAAAAAAAAAAAAATAAGAAAATTCTTAGAATAAGTTAACTTACCATGAATATCATCTACACAAATGTTTAAATCCTCTCGAAATGCAGCTAAATGAGGTAGACATTGGCACTTGCAATCATCACCATTTGTTTGATATTTTGCAACATCTTAAATTATTCCCACACATGTCACATACAATACACAATATAAATGACACAAAAAGAAAAGAATAGATAAATTAAGTTTTATTTCAATGATGATGTTTACTAATTTAGTTAATATTTAAAACATTGTTTTGCTGTTCAATTGCTCATTTCATTGTAATACCGCTACTTGAGTTCCATAAGCTATTACAATTAAGATGATTTAGTGCATAATCGATTGTGAGAGTAGGCAAATTGACACACAGACCTCGAGTGAATGTTTTTGTGTGTTGTTACGCAAAAGATGCATGTGAAAAAAGCAAGATAAAGAAGGTGAAGATGAAATACGATGTTAATAAATTACCTGATGTGACTTTCATATCATTCCCGTTGCTGCCCGCAGTTCCACTTGATAGGCCAACACATGTGTCCACATCGCATTTCGATGCATCTAGAACAATTTACAATTGAGTGAAGCGAAAAAAAAAAGCGATCATTAAGTTTTTTGCTTGGATCGTGGCTGTCGTTGTTGTCGTTGGTCATTGTCATAAGTAATGCCATTTTATCGATTCAAATCAATTGAATAGATCAACTTATTGAACGAAAGACTTTGTTGCACACTTTCAAGAATTATTTTAATTACGGTTATTCATTGAGTGCTATTGCTGAACGGAACATTTATCATTCTTTACATGCCGCATTGGCATTTTCTTCCTATTTACCTTGACATGGATGTCTGATCGTGCTCATGTGTGTATGTGTGTGTGTGTAAATGGTGCACAAATTGATAAACACAATGCAGTTCTGTGGAAGCATGTAAAATGAAGAGAAATGAAAAAAAAAACACACACAAATCTTCATCACAAACAAGAACTTGTTTAATGCCCTGTTGCAATGGACATTCCATCAATCGAACGCACAATCTCTCATTCGTTGTATACAAACCGAGTTTCATTTAATTGAGAGAGTGAAAGAATGGCCATAAATACCGTTTGATCAGGAAGAGACACACACAAAACTTGTTCGCAATTAATTTTCTACCTGTACAATAATCATCCAGAAGTAATGGTAATCGTCATCATCATGAAAACCAATTTATTATTCGTAAAATAATAGATTTTATAAATATCTTCATACATTGGCCCTTAAAAGAGCTAGATGAAACAATTGAAAATTGCTACAATTTTATAGTGAAAATTCGCATTATAAATCTGGCGCCGTAAATATTGGAAAATGATAAAAGTTGGAAAAATAACGTAAAATGCAAAAATACAATGATAATCAACGAGAAGAACAACAACCACGGAGTAAAAAAAAAAAAAAAAAAATTCGAAAATGAGCTTTGTAAGCTCCGCTTACCAAATGCTGTGAAAGTATCACCGCCATGTTGTCTCGTTAAGTTCACCACCCGAATAGTTGGTGCATCTATCGACGATGATGATGGTGGCAAAACTAAAGATGTTGGCATCGGTCCAGCTCTGCATATCATCAATATTCCAAAATGCTCATTATAAATGTTTACCGTTAATAGAAAAACAATCAAATAAACGTAACTATTTAACGTTTTTGTTGCCCGAAACGATGTTTGAATAGCCATTTTCTATTCTGAATATCGATATATATTTTTTCAACTTCTATCTCAATATTATTTTGAATGCATAAATTTGATTAACATCAATCACATTGACAATTGACATTGGCTAATTGTTGACAATCATCCAATCACTTTTAAAGCCACACAGCATTTTCTACATTTAAAATAAACGTGAAAATGGTTGTAATGCAAACGTTAATTAATAAATAACAGTACAATATCAATTGATTATCTACTTACATTCAGTCTAGTTGTTGCACATTCAATTCAATCGATACGGTTACTACTTGCCCAATGAATTGCATGCGCCTATGATTTAGATTGTTTGTCAAAAAGCACTGTAAAAAGAAAAATTTCAACATAAATATTTTAATAAATGAATTAGTTGTTTTTGTATAGAAAATTAAATGCACATTCTCATATTCATTTCGAATTTTCAAATTTTTTTGTAATAAATAATATCTAATTGCTACTCATAATTTTCATTTCAAATTACTTGAAATTGATTTTCATTAACAACTTTTGAAGAAATTTCAAATAAAACACAACAAAGGCTAAATAAATGGTTGCCAATTAATGAAACGGTTTATAAAAAGGAATCCTACCATATCAGGCAATCGTTTATCATGTCATTCCTACTGTTTTAACCATTTGAAAAATCATAAACAGAAAAAAAAGGGAGAAAAATGAGAAGGAAAAACAACGAAGACAAAATACTACCAACTTGCACATAGCTCATATGGATAAGATTTTACTGGCAATAATTCATTTGTGATGACATGAAAATCGTGCCGTGAACGTTGCATAGTGTATAAACAAAAGCTAAATAGTAGAATCAAGTAGAGATGAAAAACACAATTGCGACAACTGCCATTATTATAAGTATGGGACAAGAGAGAGTGAGAGAGAGAGAGAGAGTGCGAGAGAGTGCGAGAGAGAGAGAGAGAGAGAGAGAGAGAGAGAGAGAGAGAGAGAGAGAGAGAGAGAGAGAGAGAGAGAGAGAGAGAGAGAGAGAGAGAGAGAGAGAGAGAGAGAGAAAGAAATGGGGAATGGAGAAGAAGTGCATAAACTGTGAACGTTTATTGTTAGAAACATATCGACGATATCGCCACACAATTCAGTTGGATGAGTTAAGCGATGCACAATTATTGGTGTATTTAGCTTTTGTTTTCATACATTCGATGACACCTTACTAATGGGCCTATGCAATTTTCCATCAGCAAAACACTTCTAAAACATTTTATTTTATTTTCTACAATGTGCTTGTTTGACGATTGAACATAGTATCGCTCAATGTACAACAAATTATGTGGCAAGTACAAATTATATATATGGTTGAAATTAGCCAAAGAACATTTGATCACAAAGCAAATTGTGTTTATTTGTGTATGTTAAAATGTAATGTTAAAACAAAATCTATTTCAATAACATTATCGACATTATGACTGCGAGCGCATACTGCATTTTACCCATTTTAAAATACATCCAGTTGCTTGGTCGAAAGCAACACTTGGTTACTGTTAGATTAAGCACGATGCTAGGCACAATGTGTAATAACAACACTCGGTCATTTCGATTAATCGATATATCGGTTCAATTAAATTACGCATCGTACGCAAGCAAACAAAATATTTAAATATTCTTTTCTATAGAATCTCTTGACCGATTATTATTATTATTATTATTTTTCTATGCTCACTAGTCATAATTCTTATCACATCTTGATTTGCAAGGCTGGTTTTTCCTCTTTTCTACTTTTTTTTTTTCTTTTAATATCATCATTTTTCTCGTTCTCTCTCGCTCTTTCGTTGTTGTTTTCTGTTAAAATAACTGTATCAACTCGATGTGGCTTTTTATAAATTGTAATGGACGAGTGGCGGCCAAGTGGTAAAGCAACGTCATTACCGATTTACAATGATAACATAGTTTATGCAGTAGAATATTTTCCGGGCTACAACATGCTGCGCCACACTGACAATATAATTTAAACGCATTATTTGTAGTCAGTGGGTATCTGGAAATGGGCTAAAATTATATTCATGATCACATTCATGTGCTTGGTAACATTCACTAGAGCAATGTGAGTGAATGAAAATGAGCGGGAGAGCAAGAGATAGGAAAAGAGCGATGAAGAAATGAGAAAATGTCACAAATAACGATGATATTTCCGAACAACGTTAATTCTATGCATTTATTATACTGTACAGTGCATACCGTAAGACCAGACTATAGTAGAATCATCATATATCTTTTTCGTCTTCTTTTTGTGTAACCAAGTTTGAATCAATTAATTTGGTTAGTGAGATCTAACAACGTGTGCATATAAAATTGTCATTGGTCATTCACTATTTACGATTTGTTGGGCGCATATTAATTATGTAAATAATGTACACAAGGTTGTGACGAGTCCATGGAAAAATGCTGATTGAAAAATTACTACGAAAAAAGAAAAAATGTTCGGCCAACAAAATAAAACTGTATCAAGTTTTTCAACTCGTTTCTGGCTTTTTTTGGTTTTTTTGTTTTTTTTTTTTTTTTTTTTTTTCAATTGTCAACTGATCTGAATATGAATAGAGTTTGAAACAAATAATATTGACAAAATATCATGTGATTGAATGAACAAAGAAAAGAAAAATATCAAATTGAAATTGGGCAAATGTGGCATTTATTGTGGCCAATCTGGATTTATTCTTATTTAACATGTGAATAGAGTATGGTTTTAGCATTTCTATTGAACAAATTTGATTAAATTCGTTGACATGTTTCGAAGGTTATCTCCAATTACAAAATAAACAATGCATCACCAAAAAAAAAAAAAAAAAAGACAAATATTTTGAAAATCGCTTCATTATAAGTATGTTGGCTTGGTGTTTATTCTTCTTTTTATAGCTTGGCTGGTTGTTTGTGTTTTTTTTTGTTTTTTTTTTTTTTTGGTTTTTATAACCAACGTAATAAAAAAAACATATAAATGTAAAACACACAGCGGCCGAATTTTAACAACAAAATTAAATTAACCGAATTAAGTTGCATACTATGGCAATGTTTTTTCGGTAATCATAATTTCACTCAGGTCGGTACATAATTTTCAGCATCTCACTTTTTCAATAGCATTTGCCATTTCACTGTGAATGTTCAATGTGAATCATTTACGTTATGAGCCATTGAATGGCAGAGTCCACAAGAGACCATCAATCGTGTGCAATTTGAATTGACAATTTTTTTTTTTGTTTTTTTATTTCAGTTCGCCATTCGTTTCTGGATATTTCACGCGTGTTCAACGTTTATCAATCCATTTCGATGTAATGTTACGGTTTTTTTTTTCGGCTCAAAAACTCTCATGACAAATCATTTACCTCTTAACCACAGTAACGAATTTTACATAAAAATATCGCCTTATCGAAATGGTTTCTGATCTCTCCCTCTCTCTATCTCTTTCTCTCTCTCTTTTTCAAATTTAAAAAAACTGGACACCGATTGAGAGTGGTGATGGTGATTTTATCAATGCCATTTTATGGTTTGAAAATAATATTTAGTATCGAAAATGAAAACCAAACAAACAAACAATAATCTTGCTCATGAAAATGAAATGTCTTTATTTTTTTTTTGTTTCTTCTTCTTCTTCTTCTTTTTCTTAACTCATCTAAATGTTCGTGGTTTAAAGGGATTTTTAATGTTAAATTTTTTAGTATTCTTATTGCAAATGTAGCGGCACTTGACGATATTACTTCCAGCCATAAGAATCATTATTTATGGCACGATTTTATACGATTCATTTTCTTTTATTTCGTTTCATCGTTTCACACTTTACTGTAGTTCGCGCCCATAGTCACAGTCAATCAATTCGATACGATCACTTCAAGCGATTCGAACTGGCTGTTATTTTATTTTTGTTTTCAAATTTTTTTCAAAATCTATAAAAATTCGCTCAATTCGAAAGGTTTTAACAGGGAGACATCCGAATGTTCCGCACGAAGAGAAAAAAAAACCAACAATGATTTGCATTTTTGTGAATGTTTATTTGTTTTGTAAATGATGTTGCCGCCGCAGGAGCACCAAACTTTAATTGCATTACGCTCTACCGAGAAAATTGTCAACGATGCCGATTCTACATTTTGTACTGAAAATCCAATTGTTAGTACTAAACTGAAATTGGCTTGTTGTGAATTGGAATATATTATTGAAAATTACCTTTTTGACAGCTTTGAATATTCTTATGTTATTTAATGAAAGATACATTCACTTTATAAATATTTATCGTAAAAATTGCACAAATTTAAAAAGGCAAGAAAGAAACTTAACAAAATTATCAAGAACATGGATCGTAGTTTATTGAAATTTATTGAAAATCGATGGCATCTCTCATCATTCATCTAACTGCGATTCATTCATCAATAATAATGCAATGGCAATGAAATGACTACCGTAAATTTACAGTTTGAAATATACAAAATGAGTTCGATTTTATGCTAAATACTGTCATTCTGCATATGCAAACCAGAGAGATCATCATTCGCATGTTTTGTATATTTTCAACGATTTTTCTCCATAAATCGACCATAAAATAGATTAAAACTGTAATAAATTCAAGTGACCAGATGTCAAGAGATCACAAAACACATAAGCAAAAAGTCTCATGAACCTCAGTTTGATCTATTCATGTCAAGAGTGATGAATTTTACAAACGCATTTCGTTTGGTAAATTTTCTAGAACGAAGCATGGCTTCTAGTATGCCGTAAGTTCAAGTGCACGCTCGTATTATGTGTATGAAATAAGCGGTAATTTAATATTAAGTCGTAAATAAAAATGTTTAAACATGTTGCTTGCGTTGTTGTTGTTGTTGTTTTTTCGGCATGTGCTCACGTAATCGTATCATTTCAATACGATCGAAAGATAGAACATTCAAAATGAATTATTGAAGTGTGCAATGGCACTGGAGATTGAAATTCAAATACCGAACTATTTTAGTATGGTAGAAATGTTTTTTTCTTTTTTTTTTCGATCATTTTCATTCATCTAATTTGTTAGCCTTTTGACTTTCAACATCCTGTCTTCAATGATCTGTTTATCGTTGTTTCGTGCAATATTTATGACTTGATTGTGAAACGTGCAAAAATGAATGTGATTTTTAGCTTAATGATAATGCTAATCAACATTGAAAGAAAAAAAAAATCGCTAGCAAATGGCTTGTTGCCAGAACGGCCACATGCGAATTTGTATTTGCTGTTATAATTAAGCATCGATACCTCATATTATCAATGGGCGTTCAATAGCGTCGACGAGTAAAATGTGCCGTGATCGTTGAAAAAAAAAAAACAACATTTTCTTCCATCTTTTAACATTCAACCATTGAATTTTGTTTTTTACATTCACAGTTTATATCATTTGCAATGAGCTTTGATCATGTAATGCAATTCGTTTAAACTGGCTTATCGTTAAACACTTAAACATCTTACGATACGATGATTCAATGAATAGATTACTCAAATTGCAATTACAAACAAAGAAAAACATTTTAAAATGAACCGGGAAATTGACCAAATTGAACATTGTACAAAAAAAAAAAAAAAAAATAATGTTTACGCGACATATATGGAACAAGCAATGCCAATGCAGTCCATCTATTTCGTTCAATGGCTTACGGCAATTGCAATAAAAACGTTACATTGTTGAGACGATCGATATCAAATTGTAACAAAATATTTTATGCGTGAGTTGAGACCATAGCATTAGTTTTATCTTCCTTTCAGCATTTAACTGATCCGATCACGTCAATTCTTTATGTACATACTGAAATGATGCATAGCATAAGGGAATAGTGCCAAGTGCAACGCAAACCACACCAATTCGATCCGTTGAAAATGGCAATGATTCAACTTAATTGTACTATGAAATGAGCAAGAAAGACAGAAAGACAACAAAAAAAAAAGAAAAAAAAAAAAAAAAAGTACAGAAGAGTAGCCATCCAAATAGAAATAAGAATCAAGCAGAAGGAATCAAATGTGTGAGTGGAGAAGCTGCTTCCTAGAATGAAGCAACACCAACAGGCAACAACAAAATATTGTATGGGCTGAAGAATGAACTGGATTGAATTAAATGCGAATACCTTTTATCTAAAGCTTAAATCAACCTTATATAATGCACCGATACACGCATATGCCTTGACGTATGACAAGAAAAAAACACTGAAACAAGTTCCTTTTTTTTTTATCGCTTTGCACACCATTCTAGTCGTTTGTTATGGTTGGACGTGTTGCCTTCAGTATTTCGTTTTCAATGTGCCTGTGCCTCACTTTTTACTATTTTCTCTTTTGCAAATGCAAAGAACAAACCATCAATTTATTTGAGTGCAGATGAGGCGATGGATACGGATTCAGTGCATCTCAAATCGCACACCGCACACTGCTACTGGTTTCAAAGATTTTTCGTTGATAATTGTCTCTTTTCGCGTGCCTATTGAAGCGTCAACGATAGAGATGCAGATACGATTTCAGCAGGTGTTTTTCTAGCTAAATGCAATTTCACAGTTTTGCTGTTATAGAATTGATTGGAAACCAAGAACTTTTGCATTGAGAAATCGGCTTTTTCATTCTTTTTTTTTCAATCGCGGTTCAATTTTTCTCTCTCTCTCTCTCTTTCTCTCTCTCTCTCTCTCTCTCTCTCTCTCTCTCTCTCTCTTTCTCTTTCTCTCTTTCAATCTCTCTCAGAAAATGAGTTTGATTCTTGTGCACATTTTGCGACTGATTAAGCGTTCAATCGATACGGTACACGTGCACGCAAAAAAAAAAAAACACAAGCCAAATGAAGCGACACAATCCAAAGGAGGCGGATAGATAAATCTATTATTTTTCGCGTTTGTAATTTTGTTTTTGTTCATTATTACCGTCCCTAAGTAAATTGCAATATGCACGATAATTCTCAAACATCGAATCAAATATAGCGGTGTCTTGAAGTGTGGTTGCGGCCGGCCAGCGAGGACATAACTAAGGAAAGCGACATAGATGGAGATGGCGAGAGAAGAAGTGAAAGAATAGCTCGCTAGTTTGAAACTCGTTTTGCTTGATTAGCAATGAAACGCATCAACATCCAATAAGGAAATAGATAACACACAACTAGATATATTAAACAAAACGGTGGTTAAGCTAATTCAATAAAAAGAATTGACAATGATGAAAATGGTATTCGATATTATTGTTTTGAGATCGGTTACACATTGATCGACGCATAACACAGTGCAACGATGAAATCCTCTTCTTCTTTTTCTGGTTTTTTTTTTTCTCTCCTAGTTCATTGCTTCTGCATCTGTCACACACGTAGACTTTGTATATTTTATGATTTGGCGAGTATTGCGCTTAACTCGGTGAAAACCAGAAGATCTTGATTGTAATGCGAACAAATCACATAAATCTGAATTGCAGTTAGAATCTTGGAATTTTATGACCTGCTGAATGGGATTCACACCGAGCGAACATTGACCAAAACTATGTGAATTACAAGCACTGATTTTGACTCTCTCGTCTTGATGAACTGACGGCAATTTGATAATATCAATTTGGTGCTTGTGATAATAATGAAACAAGATTTTTGTTACCGGTACATTTTTCAATAAACACGTACACACATAATCACACTGGCAACAAACACTTAAATGTCCGTTTCAATTACGGTGCTTTGTGAGTGCAGATGCCTAATTAAAACACACATCATTTCGATGGACTTTTTTTTTTACTGTTTTCTGATAACTCGACATGGTATACACATATTTTGCCTTTTTTTCTGGTGAAAAAAAAAAAAAAAAAAACAGAAACATGAAAAGTGACAAAAATATCTTCTCATTTTGGAAAAAAACATTTTCACATCGCACGTGAATACTTGGACAAGTTGACATAAGATCGAAACAGACGTCACTGCAAATAAATTCCAATAAGTCAATATAAAATAGAAAAGAATTCGTGTTTCTTGCTGAAGTTATCTTAAGTCGTATCTTAATCAAACACTTGCATCAGCCGTCGAATCACACATTTCATGTCAAAGTGTTGTATTTCATTTATTTATTCGCGAAAAATGTTTTCTTGTTGTTGATGTTGTTGTTGTTGTTGTTGATGATGTTTTTTATGCTATTTTTTTTCTCTGTGTGTCAATTCCGCCTGAAAATGTTCATATAAGGCAATTGGCAAAGATGTTGCCATCAAATTGTCGATAGTTTTGTATCTCTTTCTTTTGATCTCTCTTTCTGTACATAAATCAATTAATATTTGAATTCATTACATTTGTAGAAATTCCCATGGGTTCTTTACGAAATCAATAGGGTAAAATTTCATTAACAGGTTTTTCATTTCGCTGGAGAGAGAGAGAAAGAAAGGCAAAGAGAGGCAAAGAGAGGCAAAGAGAGGCAAAAAGAGGCAAAGAGAATGCGGAACGCATACAAAGCAGTTTTGCCATTTTTTTTTTTTAAGTATTGTATGTTTTTCTTTCCTCTTCCTTAATGCTTAATCAATGAAAATATTGTGGAAAAACACGTTCCGGTATATTCGTGTTGGACATCATTAGAATAAAAAAAATGCAAGAGAAATATACAGTAAGAAAATGAAACCGAGAAATGGTTGATACAGTTGTTTTGCATTTTTTTTTTTTTTTTTTTTTTTTTTTTGGTTCAGTTGAAGAGTGTATTCCTTTAAAATGGCAATGAATCTAACCAGCCTGTCCATCGTTATTTCAATGAATATGCTCTGCAGCATATCATCCTGAAGAATGTTACTGATATGAAAAATCCATTTTATTAAATGCACCGCACAGTGCATTGGATTGGACTGAGTCATGCCTTTGTAAATTCTCATCCGATGTGTAACCATATGCGATAACAATAGTAAATATACAAAAACAGATATACCATATGCACATTGCATGATGTTTACAATAATTTTCCTCTCTATTTCATTTACGATATGATTGTGTGAATACAAATTTGCCATGTAAAAAGTGTTCTTGTGCCTTTCAGCTATGTCCATTTGATGTAGTGTGTTTATTTTCTGCTTTCATTTCCCTTCTGTCTTCTTTGAAAATCTCATTTGATTTTTTTTTTTTTTTCTCGATACAAATCGATGTACAATGTAAATGGCATGTGCACTTCATGTGAGCCCGAACAAAAACAGAAGAACAAAATATATATATATATTCATAAAAATAATAAACCAACCAATTTTTCATCCAATGGTTTTGCTGGAAGAAGTGTGTTGATGCTCACACGAAACAAAACGAAAAAAAAAAAAAAAAAAAATAAAATAAAATAAAATAAAATATTAATATTTTCATAAATTTAATTGAAGAGGGCATGTATGTGATTAAAAACTCTTGGCTGGTGGTCATTTTTCATGTGCAAATATACGATTCAATACAATATAGTCAAAATGGTTGCGATCATAAATTTCATTTGCATGGCACTTGGTGCTATTCAAATAAATTAATCATAATAATATTTTGTACCGCATTTTCGAAAAGACAAGCGAAAAAAATAAAAACAATATAAAGAAAAACACCAAACGCAATATATGATACAGATTATCCAAGTTTGATTGGGTATCTGTTGTTTTTAGGGCATTTCATGCTTATTTCAAATGGTTTTCTAGTATTTTATTTTTTTTTTTTTTTTGGTTTTTTTTTTTCTTTTTTGAAATTTTCTACTTGAACAGAGAGCAATTGCACTGTCATTTCCAGCTAAGCACATGAAAATAATGCTGCTGCTTTTCAAATAAAGTCAAGAGAGAGAAAATAAAATGTAACCACAAAATATGTGGCTGTGCATAAATTGATGCCAAGTTGTTTTGGAATCCTTGTGTGTATTTTGGAATATTCAGGAATATTATCGAACTAATGCTTCGGTTGAATCATTTTCATGTTTATCCATTGAAAAAATTCTTCTGACAAACAAAAATGAAAAACAAAATAACTGGTGCATTCACAATCAAATTGGGACCGCTTAAGATAGTCGAATAATTTATTATTATCGGTTACTGTTAACTTCCATTTGTTTTTCTTTTTCTTTTTTTTTCCTCCTTTTTGCCTCTCTATCTCTCAATGAGATGCGTAGGCAAAATTCAAAACAATTCGAACATTCCCAATGGTATTGAAATTCAGCTTTCGATCGATTCCTATTTTTCGCTTGTTAAAGACCATAACATAACACAGACTCACTCTCTATTGGAGTGTGTGTGTGTGTGTGTGTGTGTTTGTGTGAGTTTCAGTCGGAAAAACAATAACATCGTTATCGTTAAAAATGAGTATGTGCATTAATCGAAACTGAACGGACACCACTTTATTCAATCCAATAATGATGCAATAGCAAAATACAAAAACACACATTATTTTCACTTAATGATCCTTGAATGCACCATTTATTGAATCGATCGGACCTTTGAATTATGGACATTCATCGAATGCGAACGTAACCGCCAAACGATCTACATATGGATAGATCAGTAATTATTGTAATGATAGTTCAATCACGTGTTGCTCATTACATAAAAATGATCATATCATTTCATTTTATCAGTAAAACATCACTTCATGTCACTCTCGAAAATTTCATCATCTTTTCTACATTTAAATATTCATTTTGCGAATATTTCCCACAATTATTTTCATCTTCATTTATTTTAATGCCATCGCATTACTGTCAATAAAATCTACATCGTTCATATCAAATGAAAAAAAAAAAAACTTAATTCGACTCTGTAGTTTAAACCTAGTGAAATGGCCAGAGGTTTATGTGAATGGGTTTGTCAACAGTTGTGGCAAATATGAGTATGTATTCATTCAAAATTGATCAAAATGTTGTAAATCAAGAATCCAATCAAAGCACTTTTTTTATCGCTTTGCCATTTGTATGGGAATAGAAGCCTGTTTGTCGATTCGAAATGCCTTTGAAATGTGAATGATCGATGGGCATAATGCTTATAGAATTGATAAATGTACATTAAATCGTTAGCATTATATGATTTGATCATTTTAAATCACTGTGAGTTTACTTGTGAAAAGCAGCGGTGATACCAAACAAAACAGACTTAAACTTCGTTTACTAAAGCATGTAATATATGGTAAACCACCATAAATCAATACATTGACATGCTAAAAATTATACTAAATGATAAATACACTTTGAACGACAATTTGATTGAGTGTCTGAATGGCAAATGGCTGCTTTTTTTGTATTTTGATTACTCTCTCTTTCTCTCCCTTTTTCTCTCTTCATCTATCACTCTCTTTCTTACTCTATTTCCAACTTTTTTTTTTTTCTCTATTCTCGTGCTTCTCGTTACCGCCTTCTCTCTCTCTCTCTCTTTCTCTCTCTCTCTCGTTCTCGTTCAATTTCTCTCTCTCTTTCTCCCTCTCCCTCTCTTTCTCCCTCTCCCTCTCCCTCTCCATCTCTCTCTCTCTGTGTGTCTCTTTCTCTCTCTCTCTCAAACAACATTTCCCATTCTTGTCCAATTTTCCACAAACATTTAATGCCAAAAATATCAAAATATAAGCGAGATAAATTATGAAAAAAGACAACAAAAAAAAAAAAAAAAAAAAAATTACCAATGTGGATTGGTAGGATGAAATAATGAAAACAAACAGTCAATGGCCTTTATCAATGCACACATGGTCAAACTGTGAATATTTATAGATGTAGTTTTGCGCATTTCATGTGTTCAATAGATTAAATAGTAAGTAAGTGTAAGCATATTATTTATTAATGTTGGAAGAAAAAAAAAAAAATAAGTATTTGCGAGTTGCACAATTCTCGGCAATTGGTGTTTGAAATGCATTGGTGCCCCCTCCGGTGATGATAAATTTTTTTTTTTCTCTCTTTTTGTTTCTTCCTCATAAATTTCCTATTTATTATAAATATATTAAGTGTGAGCCAGTGCAGATACATTCGATTTAAGGTCCATTTTCACTCACAAAAGTAAATGTTTGTGTGCGCGAATTTCTTTTTTTTTGTTACTCTTTTGTCTGTTGTTTACGCCAAGATGGTCACAAAATGAAATCGGTGAATGCGTATACGCACACAGAAAACAACCGTTTTTCTTTCTCTTGTTGATTGTTTTTTCCTGCTTGAAGAAAACTGACCAAAGTTCATATCATTTCGGAATTCGAGCCTGCAAATTTTTCTAGTTTTTTTTTTTTCATTTCATTTCATATGTAAAATATTAAATCTTGGCTAATGCTTGACCGGCGCACGCTTGCAATCACTTCTTTTAAGTACAGGACTGTGGAATATAAACTAACCAGTTCGCCGAAACACACACAGAGAATAAATGAAACACCAAACTCCAATTGAAACGGACACTAAAATTACAGCAATGTTTTGAACAACTCAATGGGACGCATAATCTATATTCCTGTTTTACTTGATTTTCAACTGTGCATTTACAGTGAATACCATCCTCACTCTATGCTTATCTCATATACCGTATATGTTGGAAAATATGTTGGCAAATTGATAGAAAAAAAAAAAAATCACACACACACACACACACACACACACAGTTGAAAGACAACGTAGAAATTAGAAAACAAAGCGATCTCTGAAAGCATTTTGCACATTAACAACGCTAATATCACAACGGACGCCGGTTCACCTTAAAGATAACATGATATTTTTCCCCTTGCAATCAAATGACCAACATTCATTGCATAAAGAGGAGAAAAAAAAAACGGTGTGTTGTGCATAACCAAACATCAAAGCAAAACCCACAAATTGGCCGTGAATTATCTGGAAAGTGTAAATGAATGACAGAAAAACTGTCGAATGCCACATATATGCGCATCGGCGCAATTTAAACAGGATTAACTTTATTAAAAAGTGTGTGTGTATGTTTATTCCATATATGTTTCGTTTTTTTTTTCTTTTTTTTTTTTCATTTTTGCGCCGTTTTTTTCACCGCTCATTTTCTGCCCAACGTTTGTCGAGTGTCAATAACGGAAAATTACATAAGAAAATATAGAGTGGAATTCTGTTAGCAAATAAGAAGAACCAAGCAATTTAAAACAAAGAACACGTTACGAAAATGTTTGCCAAAGAAGATAAACGATACGTGCTGCTGGTGCTGTAATGACGACAGTCAGCGACATAGTAGAGAAAAATAGAGCAAAGGGACAAAGAATTAGAAAAATTGTATCGATCACCGGTAATATTGTTTCTATATTTATACACTGTCAATTGCGCCGTCAATGCGCAAACACATGCAATGAGAGACATATTTGAGATCTTCACAATTCTTCTTTTTATGCTTTGATTACTCGTTTCGTTTTGAAAATTACCACATTACATGGACAATAATACAGCTGCTTTGGTGCTTTCTGATAAAAAGTAGAAAGAAGGGGGAGAGAGAGAGAGAGAGAGAGAGAGAGAGAGAGATTAAGGGGCAATGAGGAAGATAGGAAACACATATGTAGCAGATACTGAATTCGATTGAACTTGTGCTCGCTTGTGCACACTGACAATTTATGGCATGCATCCAGAGAAATACCAATCACATATGGATGATAATTTAACAAGAACATGATTCAGTGCCGTTTCAACAATGTATCAAACTCTGTCTCCTTCCAATTTAACATCGAATGGATTGATTTTCTAGCAAATGACCGCCATTGCTGCCTTTCTCTCAATCCTTTTCTCTCTCTCCCTTGGCCTGTGTGTCTCTTTCAAACATGTTCACTCACCTCTCTCTCTCTCTCTTTCTCTCTTTCTCTCTATCTCTTTCTCTCTTTCTCTCTCTCTCTCTCTCTCTCTTTCTCTCTTTCTCTCTTTCTCTCTTTCTCTCTCTCTCTCTCTCTCTCTCTCTTTCTCTCTTTCTCTCTTTCTCTCTCTCTCTCTCTCTCAATCTTTGTCTGTCTTCTTCGTTATCTCAGCCACTTTGTCTTCCAAGTCCACTCGGTACCTTTTTTTTTTTTTTCAAAATAAAAATGTCCATATGTTGTAATTATTTATTGGCACTAAGTTACGGTATCTAACAGTTGTATTAATAATGTATTTGCGATGTGCGTATTGTGTAACTATTGGCTTAAACGAATCTTATAGCATTTCGAACTGGTCATAGCACTGTTTAATACAAGTTTACCCATAAAATTTCAATATTCCAACTATTCTTTGTTTGCCATCATTTCATCTCTCTTTTGCTTTGAATTCCTGCCTTTAAAGAATTGATTGCATTGGATTTAGGAGTCTCACTTGTGTCTACCAGATACACATAGAATTCTAACACAAAAAAAAAAAAAAAAAATCTCAACACCAAAGGAATGTGAAACACAAAACATAAAATTATGAAAATTGAAGCTGCTTAATTCTGTGATCTGAACTGCATGAATTCTGAATTAAAATGTGAAATATCGATAGCATGAAGTGGTTTTTACATTTTATTGAATTTTCATTAATTGCATGCAATAAAAGAAAAAATTATGTAAAAATGCCTGGTGAAACATATCTAGTTGTTTATCAATTAATCTGTTTGGTGGTGTTGGGGCATTTCCTTTTCCTAGATTCCATTCATCGATTTAACTAAATAATACGACAAGCACGAAAGTTATGACATTACCTCATTGAAAACATAAACGCATTGATTCTCAATGGCATGTATATGTGCGCGTGTTTGTATGGTTGTCTTTTCGATAAGCTAATGGTAAATTTCATTTAATGGCTTTTCTAACTATTGATCAAAATACTTCAATAGTGAATGGAATCGATGATAAAGTCGATGAAAAGATAAAGGACTAGTTTGAAATTTTACATATTTGTCATCCAGTTACGTTTGTTATTCAAATATAGTTTGTTTATACTTTGACTGAACAATAATAATAAATTAGAAAACTTTAATGGCTTAAATGAACTACAGAATTATTTCAATATGAAATCGCTAATGTTTGATTTCCACCATATGCATCCATTATATACTCAACGACCATAAAATTTGATTAATTCACTGTAGTATAAATGCAATGCAATGTATATTTTACTTATCACGAAATACACATTGAAAATTCTACGCTTGACCATTTGAATTGAGTTCGTCAAATGATCACAAAAAGATTATTTGAAATGAGACAAGTAAATTTACGAATCATTTGTATTTGTTTTATAATACTATGATGATCGTTGTAGATAGGCTTTCTTATAATTGCAATTTCTGTTATGGTTCATTCACTTTTATGCCGCTTTTATTTTAGCATATTGAATGGTTTTCTATTAATTTTGGGTGGCCACCAGAAAGCGACTATAACTGATTTGGACAATTCGAGACGAAAAAGGAGAGAAAGAGAGAGAATGGGAGATTGAGTGAAAGAGACAAAGAGAGGGAGAGGGACAGAGAGAGAGAGAGAGAGAGAGAGAGAAAGAGAGAAAGAGAGAGAGCGAGAGAGAGAAAGAGAGAGTGAGAGAGAGAGTGAGAGAGAGAGTGAGAGAGAGAGAGAGAGAGAGAGATGGGCAAATAAAAAAAGAGTGAAGAAAGAAAAAGAGCGAGAAAGAGATTATGCCAAAGCAATTGAACCAACAGTTGATCTCAAAGCCAATTCAGAATACCATTGAGTCTTGTGTCATGATTTTAAAGTAAATTTACTGCCATCAAATTCTCATAGAAATCAATGTTATTAGAGAATTGAATAAATCGGAATGAATTATAAGCAATTCAAAGCATGCGACTTGTGTTTTAACACACACACACACACAATGATATAATTGCAATAGCGACAATTGTACAAAAACAAAAACCAAATCACAAATGAAATCATTTCGATATTTTCATGCGGTTCATTCACAGAGCGAAAGAAGAAAAGAAAAAAACGTTTTGTCTGCTGTTTTCTGTCTTCTTTGATAATCAGAAGATAGTTAAAATCGCATTTACGGTAAATGTTTGTGCAAAAGCAGCAATAGAAGCATCATCAAGTAGAATGCGGAGCATGCTGATTGAATGGCTATTAGCGGTTTATTACCTTTGATTGAAGTTCCGCAGAAAAGTCAATCGCACACACAATTAGATCAGAACGGTTTTTCATTTGAGTCTCTGTTGGATGATATAGTGACGCAGATGCGAGTCCAGCATCAAACAAGCATAACGATGTCAGCACCATCACCATCAGCAAACCAATATATCGTAATAAAAATGCAAAAAAAAACATAAACAGATAGACAGGCAAAAAACAAAAAGATAGAGAGAAATCAACATGTAAAATGAGCAAAGAGAATCAATCGGTAAATTGCACCTTGAAGTGAACAAGTTTTAAATGAGCAAAAGCACAAATATACATCAAAAACTAAATAGATAATTTATCAATGCGAATCATTTTATTAAATAAATCAAATGTTAGTATGATGTGGTATGAATAAAATAACAAAACCAACAAAAAAATATCGTCTGCATTACGATAGAATGGCCATGTAATGTTTTAGTGGCAATGATTCAAATTATTCGTTAGGTGCACATTTTGACTGCAATTTGCGCGATACATTTTGGATTTGTACATTGAAATGGCTCATTGAGTAATTGATTGATATTCCCATGGAATAAACCGCTTTTGATTCATTTATTGATTCAATAATTGCAATGCAATTCCATTTGACGTTTAATTAAAATTTGCCCCATTCCGTTCACAATCAACAATCGACATTTCAATGACACAAACAGTGCTACAATAAAATAAATCAACAATTGAAGACGATTTGACTGCAATTTACCATCAATTCAAACGCATTGGCCAATTTATGGAGACAAATAAAATACATAGCTCATGGCATTTTTCCAGCAATCGATGAACGATGAACGATTTGTGGCACTTAAATTTTATGACACTCACCTGATTCACTTCGAATAACAACATCGAAAAGGAACCAAAAGAAAAAACGAAAAAAAAAAAAAAATAACATGAAAATCAAACAATCATCCGATAGTTTCCGTTATCACATTGTCGGCACTAAACAAAAGACCATAGTGCGATTTATTTTTTTTTTCTTTCTTTCTACTTCTTCTTCTTCTTCTTCGTGTTTTATTATGTTCTGTTTCTGTTTCTATACTTTGCTAGTTATGGCTGATTTGTCGTTTTGTCGAAGTGCCCAAAGGCTTCATTTAATGCTTCTGTGCTTAGAATATGATTGTTGCGGTGCCAATCATGCGCATTATTAATTTATTATCTATCACTTAAGACTTTACATTTTTGCTGGTTGCTGAACTGCCCATTTGCTCATTTAACCGTTTCTTGTGCCGTTTATTTTGGTCTTTTCTTTGCATTGCCATATTTTTTTTTTTCTTTATCTCAATCTCTCCTGCTCTCTGTGGATCTTTCTCATCCACTTATCTCAATCTCTCTCTCTCTCCTTCTCTCTCTGCTCCCCTCTCTCTGTCTCTCCCTCTCTCTCTCTCTCGTTCTTTCTCTACAAAATGCATACGAATTGTGCCGTTTTCCATCAATGTTTCATTTGGTAATGACGTCTGCGTTAATGTTTTTCTCCGTGTTTTTCGTTCATCCTATCAAAATGGGATGATGTTCGTTTTTCACATAATTTTTTTTTTTTTTTTTTTTTATCTATCGCAAAAATGAGTTACAGCAAAAGAATCATGAGGTACACCAGACAATATCGTGCATAAAACTAAAAGTACAGGTACAATTCGACGGCATGAGAGAGCACACAGGTGAAGAGATAGAGAAAGAGAGAGAAATAGCGAAAGAACGAGCATTCGATCTTCAAAAGAAATTGAATGCTAAAGTGCTTAAAAATCATAAAAGTAAATTTATTTGTATCGATAAACCGAATCGGTGCAATGTGAATAATCGGCAAATGCACAAATCGTCTTCAAATTATCATGTAAAGCATGGGACAATTATGCATATTCTGTGTTGTGTCCATACATACACACATGTGTCCAATTGGTTGAATTGAGTATAAAGCAATATCGCTAATGGAACGTTAAATTAACTTGAATTCTCGCGCATCATTTGGATTCATTTGGTAATTGGTGTACAAAACACGATTGATGACGAAACAGCATTAAATGTTGAATGTTCAATGGAATGTGAATTTAACCGCACAATGCACATGTTGAATATTGCACGGTCATGGCCAAGTAGCGACAATATCAAGCAATTTTATGACGTAGATTGTCATTACGAAAAACCAGATAGAAAAAAAAAAAAAAAAAAAAACACCAACCAACAACGAGAAGGAGAAAACAACGACAGTACTTTTTTTTTTTGTCCCGTTCATTTCTTTCGTTCGAACGCATTTGAATTGCTTTTTGATGTATTTAAACCATGAGAATTTGCGGACACATTTATGATAAACAAATCGAATACGCAAAACGATTCAAATCCGTAAACTCAATGAAATATGAAGAGAATTTCATTTTTGTTGAAAATGAATATTCTCTTTATCAATTGCACCACAATTTATGAATCCACACATTTGAATTGACTGCATGATGATGTGTGTATGCATCATTCGAATGCCTCATATTCATATTCATAAATGAATGAATGAATGAATATACTCAACTTCTGGCAAACTTATAAAAACCGAATTTATTTGTTATTTGCATTATTGCATGGTGTTTTCTATTAGCCATCGGGTTAACAATGCTGCATATGCAAATGATTCAATGCATTTTGTTTTTGCATGCATTTGCTTCGTTTATGACCTAAGTCATATAAAATTTGAATCGAGTGCATCATTAATCATGTAATGCTGGAAGATGTTTTGACTAATTTCGACGATCGACCAGAGTAGCGTTAATAACGAATATGCGAATGCAAATACATATCTATGGAATTGTATTTGTTATGTCTATGAAATTATATCGTCTATAAAATCGAATGATATGTGGAAACCAACAGTGAATAAGAAAAATCATCTCAGCACAAGGAAATCGACCAATGCCAATGGCATTCATATACATCATATGGCATATGGCATATGTTTGTTCTATGAACGATTTTCTAAGAGAACATTTTAAATAACGGAATACATGAAGCATGAACATCCTTTTCATTGACTAGCCCTAATTAAATAGCTTGTTTATTTTGCTGTTATTTTTTTTTTTTTTTTTCATCGCTATTTTCATAATCTCATCAAGAAATAAAAATGTAACCAGTGAGCAGCGATTTACCGTTACCGCAATCCAATATGCCAAAAATACTATGATCAAATGATGAAGAGAGAAAGTCAAAATATACACGAATTTTGAACACAGAGAAATATCCAAAAATAATACAGAACATCTTCATCTTTTGATCAAATCAGATTGAGATAATCATATTAACAGCAATGAAAATATCACATTATAACAAGAAAAAGAGGCGAAAAATAAGTGCCAATGCTCATCAAAATATTGTAGCAAATTTAAATGATACGCTCGTTTGTGCATTTTTCCTGTATTCGCGTACCTTTCTCTTGCTCTTGCTCTCTCTCTCTCTCTCTCTCTCTCTCTCTCTCTCTTTCATCTTTCCGTCTCCCTCTGTGTGTAATGGTTTGCATTTGACATATTAGAGAAATGTTACACATATATCGGAACAAATTACAAATTAAAACCACAACGTATTGTGATCCGAATCAGAATCAGAACCAGAACCCAGTCATTTCGTAACAATATGCTCATCAAAATTTTGGAGAGAGATAAATCACAATTTTATGCAATGTATAGAGATGGTTACGTCGAAATGAATGTTGATGACTTTTGTTCGCTGTACAATTTATGCTTTGATCGAAATGCTTCATGGAGTTCTGTTTGTTCTTTATTCTAGTTTTGTTTACATTTCAACTTCAAATTTTTTTTTTTTTTTTTTTCATTTTAGTTTTTGGTTTTCATTCAAATATATATGGTTAATTTGATTTGAAAAACCTCCCATCGATTTGTGTAACACAATTTTCGGCCCAATTTTACCATTAGCACATTCCATTTGTAATTGTATTTGCTTTAAAAAATGTTCGCTTCGAATGCGAATTTTTATTGCTTAATAGAGGCAGTTATTGAATGTATTTATTTCATCTTGAACTGATCTGACCAGACCAATTGTTTGTGTTTTAAATAGAGAAGAGAGGAAGTTCATGTAGCAATTTCTCAAACTACAATTATTACCGTAAACATTTTCCTGTTAATAACCTATATTTAACGCTGTTCATGGTTTTCTAATTGTTGAACGTATTGATTCTCCATTTAGTTGTTACATTCAATATTGAAAACAAATAAATGATTTCAGAGTCAAAAACCAATTTCTTGCTTTGTAACCACTTTTTTTTCTGTTTTTTGTTTAATAAGAACAGAGAAAAAAACAAACGTTTAAAACAGAGAAGAAAGAAAAAACAAACGCTTTTAAAATCATTGCTTTGAATTTTGCATTTTGAAATCAATCGTACATGTTATGTGAAAAAAAAAATTAAATCATGTTTGTTGAACGTGGTGTCATGTATCCGAATGCATTTACATGAAAAACCATCATTAATCACATTGAAAATTACATGCCAATGTCGAATCAATCAATTTTACGAAATGAATTTCCCCATTTTTCTACCAATCATTGAAACATTGCATTTATTTTTGTTTTATGCACATGGACATTTATCTCTTGAATCCTCTTTTTTATGCATTTTCATTTATATCATTTCATTTTGAACTGGATAATAAACCTGTCTGGTTGAATTTTCTATGGAATATTTACGATTGAAATGTTATCAGATTGATCATAGAGGCATTTATTTGTGTGCATATTTGTTTTCAATTGTAAATGAATCGATGTGTATTTTCGAAGCGACATTCACCATTCAGTCTGTAATACAATAAAGCCGCCCATTCAAAATCACATAAAATCGGTGGTAATGGTGCTGTTGGTGCTGCTGCTCTTTTCTTTTGGTGAAACGAAAAATCTATGCCTCACTCGATAAACTGACAAAAGAGCATGAGAGACAAAGCAGACAGTAATGCTATGGTAAAAAGATAAGAAAAATAACATCAGCATCAGCAGAAGAGGACGAGAAAATTGCAATCATTTCAAAGTGTGTGTTTGCATGGATAGCAGCCAATTTATATACAATTATTGGTGACAATGTTTCGTGTTATGCATTTACATCCTCGTCTTCTGTCTATCCCAAAGAATTTCCAAGAGCAAAGAGAAAACCGAAAAAAAAAAAAAAAATGCACCAAGAATTTTGTGCATTGGTTTACAGACGATTTAAAATTTACAACAACAGAGAAGATGAAAAAGCACACATAGTGAATATACTTTTTACGAATTGTACAAATGCGATGATATCTCATTTTTCGAATCGTTTTGTCTGTTACCAATAGAAAAGAAACAGCAAAAGAATTTGCCATGAAAACAGCGATCGTAAGAATGGCAATATTCTGCTGTAGATCGAAATTAATATCCATTGCAAACGACTAAATGATTCTTGTGCATGATGATTTCTTTACCATCCAATGCATTCGCTGAATAACACCAACGTATGATCGTAAAAGATGGAACTCAATGTGCTTTTTTGTCACAAGAAACAGAAGGCGCAACGTGGATCATCAGGTTTGGGTGTTTTGTCTGATCTTAACGACACTATTTCAGTGGCGGGGACCAACGACAAGTGAAAACGCGGAAGATTGAAAAAAAACGATCGATGAAACGAAAGAAAGAGAGAGGAGAGAGAGAGAGAGAGAGAGAGAGAGAGAGAGAGAGAGAGAGAGAGAGAGAGAGAGAGTGAGAAAATGAGAACACGAGAGAAAACTAAAGCGGAGCATAAAAAGGCGAATGTAAAGTGTTTAAAGATAGACTACAACAAAGTGTGTTTTGTGAAATTGATAGAATTGATAGCCATTTAAAGTGCTAAGGTAATTCTATTGAATATTGTTGGTTTGTGTTGAACAGTCAAACACACAATTTAGCCGCCACATTACGCTATGCCAATCGACCGATTATTCGATACACTCTTTATTCTTCTGTTGTAAATTGTCAGAGTCTTTACACTGCAATTTTGCTTGCGGTAGTCGTTCATTCAATTGAAAAATGCATGGATGTTGTTTTTCATTTTTTTTTCAATTTTTTTTTTTTTTTTTTTTTTTTTTGTATAAAGTGAAACAGGTGCACGTTACCTGTCATCACATCACAAATTTGCAGCATCACACTATGCGATATAATTTTGTTGGAATTAGAACTTTATTTCACTTGTATTTACTTGTCACTCATTGTCGAAATTTTTGTTTCAGTTTGGATTAATCTGACCTCCATCATTACAATTTGTGCCGAAACCTTTTGTCATTTGAACATTTTGAGTGACTGACACATCACCGATAATTATCTCGCTTATTTCTTTTTCATTTTTTTTTTTTTTTGTTTTTTTTGCATTTTTGTTCTGATTTTCGTTCTCATTCTTACAATTTCCATTGAATTCTTCAGTTTTATCTTTGATCAAATATTTTACTGTTGTTCATCGCATGCGTCAAACTTTTTAATTAACTGTTCAGCGATTTAAAAACGAGAAAGAAAGAAAAAAACAGTCGGACGCGTTGTCAACGTTCCAACAATTCAATAATTTTGCGAGTTAATTATGTGATTGATTTGTGTTTCAACAATCGTTATTATCTGTCTCGAATGCATCGACAATGCAAATGCATTGCATGTTTGTATTTGCTGACATGAATTGAATATTGACCTTGTGTCTGCCACAGATTAAAATTCGCAATGTGTATATCGTAAGAAGCCAATGTAAAAAAAAAAGTAATAAAATTTTATGTTTACGATTATTTCTGATCGGTGTTTGGCTGCAAATTTTTTCGTTTTTTTTTTTCATCTGTCGTGTTCGAATGGTTCAACATTGGATGAAATGTAAATTGTAAAGTAGTAAAATGCCATTCATAACATATCAATATGAGAATTTTGTGAAGTTTTCTTTATTATATGCACATTTTTTGTCTTTTTCTTTGTTCGTTCGTTTGTCTTTCCATGCTACTTAATGGGTGATTATAGTTGGGAAAATTATGTGATTGGTTCAGCTTGATTGGCATAAATATAATGTTTTTTCTTCCTTCATATGTTATGGTTGTCGTTGGAAGCAAATATCGATCCGTTTTTTTTTTTCCCCAAAAATCAGAGACTATATGTTTTAATGAAAAATAATAATCTGAATTGTGCATTGAACGAATGATATCATTAAAATCGACTATTTTATGCATATAAAAATAATGTTCAGTGATCACCATGTGACGTCATTATCATATTCAATCGTCATGTGAAATTTCATTTACATTTATGACTTGATTTTCTTTTCATATTTTATTAATTTATTATTTAATGCGCTTTTGTGTTATATTCAATCAACAACATATCCGATAAACATGAGAAATCTTGAATATACACAAATAAAAATGATAAAACGAAAACAAAAAAAAAAAAAAACAAAAAAAAAACGAAAGAAAAATAAATAAATAAAAAAAAAAGTAGAAGAAGAAGAAGAATGTAATTCAGTAATAAAAACAGCAACCATCAATGGACAATTATAGAGCTTGTAAGCTCTGTTGGGATGCATTGCTTCGATAATCTCATAAAAAATGAAAGCGCATAACGTAACATTTATTTACACAAATCTTTTTGCACAATGTTATCTTGCTCGGACAAATTTAATTATGACCAACGCTTATCCCAGTTACAGTTAAAATTGTTTTTGTGCAAGTACCCGAAAACGAAACAAAAAAAGAATAAAAAAAAAAAAAAAAAATCAAACAAAGAAATGAACATGAAATAAAACCAAAATTATTGTTATGTGAGGAAATATGCAAATGAGTTTGTTTGTTGAAAATAAGTTGTTTATTTTCTTCTCTGTTTATTTGCTTTGCTGCAATTTTTTGGTTGTTTCTTCACATTATTGGTCACTTATTGGCTTCTCAAATAATATCGTATACAAATCAAATGAATTGAAATTCCAAATGATTAAACCGTTTCGGCATTCCGAACGCACGCCAAAATGAAAATGTACATGAATTTCATATTGAAAATGGATAAAACAAGAATAAAAAAAAAAAAAAAAAAAAAAAATGAAAAAGAAGACATAGAAGAAGGCTTTTTATGTTCTTTTCAACACCTTTTTCAACACATTTCGATGATTTGCATATTCGACTGCTGTGTGATATCAGCGAAGAATAATGTACGGCATATGGAAATGTAAAAGTCATTTCATTGAAAATTGACCATTTCTTTTGGTTAATAGACTGAATCGTACTAAATTAGGCAAATTTGTTCTTTTTCTTTCATTTGATTTCTACCTTTCGAATAAAAATTGTTGAACATATTATTTAGTGAACATACAATTCTTATTGTTTAAATTTAAAATTTGCAAGTTGCCTTTTAAAATGATCATTTTTTGTTTTCATTTCTACTTAAAAATATGTCATTTACACATATGCAATAATTTAATTAATTTGATAGAGTGTGATGAACAGCAAATATGGAATTAGTTGATTATATTTTTACGTAAAATTGACGATCTCTGATTTTCCTTAACGTTCAATTTATGTAATTTTATTTCGTTTCAAATCTACCATTTTGCTCTCTGGCTTTATTTGTTTTCATTTGTTTTGTATTTATTTTGATCGTTTGTGCATTTTTCGTTTTACTTTTCCATTGTCGTTTTCATAATAAAAATGTCACAAATTGAGCAATTTAAAATTGTAGAAAAAGCAATGATCGTTCAATAAAAAGAACGCAATTTGAATCAAAAAAGATCAAACATTCTTTGATTACATTGATTTGCCTGATTAAATGAATAAAGTTGTTGATGTTGTTCAATATCGCCTTCAAAATGAATTGATCACACAAATTATTGGCCAAATGAGATTGATAATTGAACGAAAATTGAAATGCAATAAGAACGACAACACAAGTACACCAATCAAGAGATAAATGGTCGATAAGTGTGTAAATGGCAAAGAACCATGCAATCTGAATTGCGCTTTAAATATTGTTCGATGAATTGTAGTGTAAATTATGATATTATTGAGTGTGTATGAGTGTTGATGATGCGTTGTGTTTAATTTTTCTTCTCATTTCGTTGTTTTTTTTTTCTCGCTCGCTCTCTCTTTCTTCAATTTTGTTGAGATGTTGAAGAGCGATACTTATCCTTTGCACATTGAATTGGCATGAAATACTTATCGAGATGATCATGAATTACTAGTCACTCTCTCTCTCTCTTGCTCTCTTTCTCTTGCTCTCTCTCTCTCTGTCTGTCTGTGACTATGACTGTGGAAATAGCAACAGTCAATTTGATAGAATAAAAATTTGTTTTTGTTTTTTTTTTCCGTTTCGGTGGCGCTATTGCTGCGATGAATATGATTGCATTGCACTGGTTAATTGCAGTGTAAAAGCAATGGAATTGTTTTTACACGCAAAATGAAATGCAATTCTAGTGTGGTAATACAAATACTTGTAATGAAGGTATCAGACACATCATTTAATAAGGCAATTTTCGTGTTTACGGAAATGAGCAAACGGAGAGCTCATTTTATTTGGTTATATAATTCCATTATTTATATCAAGTATCATTATCGATCGTTTTTGAAATAGTGTTAAATACATTTAGTATTCTCAATGGCACTTACCACACTTATGATGGATCAGCGGATTTTAACGTATAACATCTTAGACGAAAACCAAATGAAGAAAAAAAAAAAAATAATAACAAACGAAGAATCGAAAAACAAACATATTATTCACATTGGCAAAGAAGTTGAAAAATAGGTAGTCGGCCAATAGACAGAGTATGAATGCATCATTCTACCGAGTGAAATGAGTGCTGCAGGTATTTTTTTCTTCTAAAAAAACGTTTATGTAAACTAGTCGCAAATAGAATGCACAATGGTAAAATGTAGTCGAGATCGACTAGCCAAACATGAAAAACTACAATCGTGCTTGCCCATTGTGCGTTCGTTGTTGGCTCGTCATTTGGTGTGTGTGTGTGTGTGTTTTTTTTTTCCTTTACATTTTTTTTTCGTTTTTTTTTTCGCTATTTGCGATGCTACGTACAAAGATAATATGATTTGAAGTGCACCTCATTAAATTTTATATGATAATTTCTTCACACTTTGATGACCATCAACTACGGTTAGGTGTGTTGGTTACACTTGGTCTGCTATGCAACCGTTTCGGAATATTCGATGGACTGCTTTATTTTTAATCTTTCCTTCTTGTTCTTTTTGTTTGTTTGTTTGGTTGTTTGTTTGTTTGTTTGTTTGTTATTTATTTTGCTATTCTCATTGCGTGCCTATTTCTCTCCCTATTTCTCTTCCCATTTACATCTTAAGAAGCTTATTACATGATTTTATGAATCTAGAGCATTTTCCGTTGCAGTCAACACATCTAAGTTGAATGCTTTGAATTACTTCAGCTTGGTCAATTTGTTGCCCATCACGGAATAACAATAGGCGCATGCATGTGGTCAGCGTCAGAACATCGAACTCAACATTGAAATGTCCACACATGGTGTGTCGATAATGAGCAATGGCATAAAAATGATTTATGACTCTTCTCTTTCTTTCTCTCTGTCGCTCTCTCTCTCACCTCTCTCTCTCTCGCTCTCTCTTCTCTCTCTCTCTCGCTCTCTCTTTCTCTCTCTCTCTCTATTTCCATTTCAATTTCCAATGTTTTAGCTATAAAATTAACAATGTTATTCGACTGATTTATGGCCACGATGAATCTTTTAAGAAACAAACACAATTTGTTGATCATAATATTGGGGCGTTAAAATTCGGCAGCCAGTTTGGTTTACGTAATTAATTTGATTAATACCATATTCTACACTTAAAACAATATTATCCTAGGTTCAGTAATTTTTGTATGGAAATTTCTGTATTTTATTTGTATTTGATTGCTTTATTTTACAGTTGTTTTAAATTTTTTGTTCTTTTTTTTTTCTTTGTTTTGTCTATAAAATGGTCAAGAGTCCCCATCTTGTTATCATTAAATCATAATCTATTCAACGGGATTTCATTAACTTTGGCTACATTTTTATCTGCTATTTTATGACATTTATATAGATATATTGGTTGAAAGTTAGCCGTTATTCATTTCAATCTGTCTGGGGGTTCAATTTTGGCATTTCAAAATTTTGATGATGTGGTCTATCTAACGAAATCGTAATTATGCATTGAACTATATTCAAAATTGTATATCTTTGAAACATATTCAGAAATTCCCAATGTTATTTCATTTTAATTTCTTTTTTCTCGCTTTTTTATTCATCTTTTTGGTGAAATATGATGACATTGTTATCTAAATACGTTGATAACGATTGATTTTATCTTATGCAAATATTTATAGAATCAACTATAGAAACTAAATATTCAAATGAATGTGGAAAATATGCTAGATGGAATTCCATAAGAGATAAACCAAAGCAAAAATACAATAAGCAAAACCTCATCGATTCAAATTGCAATTGGATTATATGGCATAACATCTGACTTAATTTGCAATCGAAATTAAACTCTTCTTCATTGTATCACAACAATTCATCACATTGGGTAGCATTCTCTTTTCATTGTGTGAGATTTCTTTCAATTTTCTCTCTCCCGCTCTCTCTCTCTCTCTCTCTCTCTCTCTCTCTCTCTTTCTTGCTCTCTCTCTCTTTAGATCACTTTTTGCTTTTTGTTAATGGGTCTTGTTGTTGCTATTTTTTTTTTTTCTTGTTTTTTCTTTTCTCATTTCTCACTCTCTTCGTTATAAATTTTTGTTTGTTTGTTGTTGTTTTTCCAGTGCTTAATTGCGATGAATATGAGTGTGCACATGTTCAGTCACATTGTTTTGTGGTTGAATTAAACCAATGTGTTTGATGATATTTGCTAAAATAATAGCAAAACACATCAAGTACATCACATGAACAAATCATATAAACAAAATCAGCAAATCCATCAATAAAAGAAAACGGCACATTTCGTTTGAAATTAAACCACAAAATAATGATCTATCAGCACATCAAATTGTGGTTGCTGCTGCTTGTGCACAACCTATTTGGAAATTTTGATACAAAATTTTCTTTTTTTTTTCTCGCATTCATTTGTTGCCGGTTTTGTTTTTCGTTGTTGTATCAAACAAAACAGAAAAAAAAAAGAATTGTTACTGGAAAAAAAAGTAGGTAACTAGTGTTAATGTTACCATGGTTGCACTAATTTCGATATGTTTTTATGTTGTATTTCTTGTCTGCACTTGTTTACAAATGGCCAGCAAATGTGTTTTTGTTGTTGTTTTTTTTTTTTATTCACATTTTCTCCTTCAGCCAGTTCTACATATTCAAAGAACCATTTCTCAATGGACGGGAAAGAGTGAAAAAAAAGAACAACCAAAATAAAAAAAAAAAAAAAAAAAAACAACAAAATACAGATACAGAAACAAGTCTTTCTGTAAACTCAAATTCAACTTGTATTTAAAGAGCACAAAGTGAAGATGTTTTTACGTATTTATGTCAGATATGTGGCTTATGATAATAGCCAATTTGAGAACATACAATTTACGCCACTAGAACCAACTCTCTTTATTTACCTTCTTTTTTTCCGTACATTATAATTTAAAGCTCCTTTACAATACAAAATAAAACACGTTTTGAACGTGATTTTTTTTATCCAATCGTACAAGCATGACATTTGTCGAACTTAGCAACCAATGAAATGGACAACAATCACTCTATATAATTTATTGAATGAAACAAATTGTGAGATCAAGAGAGCAAGAGAAAAAGATAAAAGATCGAGAGAGAGAGAGAGAGAGAGAGAGAGAGAGAGAGAGAGAGCGAAAAAGAAAGATCGAAAAGTAAAGACGAAGCAAAAGGGATAGCTAAAGAGAAAAAGAAAAATGAAAATGTGTCACCTGTTGATAGAGCATGTTGAATGTTATATGATGCATGAACAAAAGATTGTTTGTATTTTCATGTTAATCATTTCATATCGTTCCATGCATGTGACACGAGTTTATTTGGGCAATTAAACCGTTTTGGAGCGAACAATTTTTCGTCGGTTTTGCATGCGTGTGACAGCAATAATTGTGCAAATAAAGTTATGGTTATTAATTTTGTGACCAAGCTACTTCATTCACATCAGAGTCATCAAATCTTAAGAATTGAATTTAAAATTCAATACAAATACAAATACAATTACAATTGAATTTGATTCGACAATGTTGTGAAAATGTTTGCCGATCGAATGGCGAGCGATAGTTTGAAAAACTATAGATTGCGACAAAACATGCCGAAGGAACAGCAATAATTTTGTTTTTTTTTTTGCACAGTTCATCGTGAATGCTTTAAACGTTGATAACGAAAATATTAAACGATTTTTAATTGGAACTATTGGTTAGCCAAAGCACACATAATTGCATATAAATTGGTTAATAAAACATTTGATTTTTTTTTTCTTATTTTTTTCAATGCAATTGTTGTTGCTTTTTTGCTATCATTTTGTTTTTATGGCAATTACAAATACGTGCAGATAGCATCGCTGACAGGAAGAAGAATTGCAATATGTGTGCACATTTTTAGCCATTGGCACTTCCATAAGAGTACAAAATCTGCATTATTTTTTCAATAGCGAATGTTGGTTTCTCACTTACTTATTCTCTCTCTCTCTCTCCAACCTCTTTTTCCTCCCAAAATAGAAGAGATACTCAGATGCGATGATAGCGGAAAACACGGTCCAAAATAAAAGTGGTTAGTGCCAGTTGCTATCATTTGGTTTTGCATCGAAGACTGCTCAAAGTATAATGATTATCTAACAAATACAATGAAATCAACGAACAAGTGCACTTATATGTTGTTACGAATTTTCATAGTAATTCATTGAGGCTTTTTGATTATAAAGAGATGATGAAAAAGAAAGAGAAAAAAAAAATTGTGTTTGCAAACACAAGTTCATCGTCACTTTGGTCAACCCAAACAACAAGACAAAAATGTCATCAATTTTCATGAGTGCGCGCGCCACTGTGTACGCACAGGAATTGTTCGATTAGACAACGAATACTATTTAAAAGTGGGAAAAAAGAGAGAGAGAGAGAGAGAGAGAGAGAGAGAGAGAGAGAGAGTGGAAGAAAAATAAAATTACCCGTTCTTTGGGCAAGCTTGAAAAACATTTTATTTTTTTTTTTTTTTTTTTTTTTGCACATTAGCAATTTATGTTTGGCTTGTTCAACACGATGTCACACAAAGCATAATTTACAGCTGCAGTTAATTCCGATAATTGTTTGGCATGATTGGTTGTTGTGAAGTGTAAGCAAGCCATATCACTTCGTACGAATCGAATCAATGGGCTTTTTTTTTATTGAATGTGCGCATGCTATTTATGCTGAAAGATTACGCACACATAAATTGTTGGCAGTCGAATGAAGAACGCAGCATCTTATTTAGCGAATGCCAAAATCAAATTGAAAACAGTGAGAGAAAGAGAGAGACAAAGAAAAAAAAAACAAATTACGGTAGCAACACGAAGAGGAAGAAAGAAAAATTGTTTAGAAAATCGTACAATTACAAAAATTGTGATGGCACTACAGATTAATCCATTCGATCGTTTGATCAAACCAATTACTCGTTGCAAGTGTGCGCTTGAATGTACGTAAGAGTGATATTTTCTTGTAATTTTTATTTTTCTACCGAACTGAAACACCATTGCGCATTTTCGTTTGGTTTGTGTCTTTGTTCCGCAATTTGATTTTAATGTGCGTATGCAATAAATATTGTTTATTGCACGCATCTTATACTACACAATAATCAAATCGATAGATGGATGGATGGACTTGAATATTTACGATGTGAATGTGGAGCGGGAGAGTGAAAAAAAAAAATGAGGTAAATAACATGTGATTATTGATAGTCGATTATCTTGTTAATTTTCTATTGAGCAGCTCAATAAACTCGATGAACATGCCTTATTTTAAACAATTTTCTCGTACGTACGTTTTTCTCTCTAACACTATTTCTCATCCTCCTTTTTGCACGTTCATTTTTACTTCCTTATTTCAATTGATGTGGAGCTTGTTTCATGTTAAATAAGTGTTTTCATTAAATCTTTCAACGCACAAAACCAAACTGCATAGAAAATGTTTATGAATTAAAAAGTCATCAGTTCATAAAATTGTTGCATTTATTTTTGTGTGAAAATATATATCAATCATTAAATTGCATTGATGAGTAACAAAACGAAAGAAAATTTGCGCCAAAAAATGTTTGAAGCACATTTGCTAATAATTTCAACTTGAAATACACACACACACACACAATGAGCCCCAAAAAAAATTGACACGAAAAATAAGCATGTTTAGCAAAGAGAGAAGAGAAAAAAAAAAAGTAAAAGCCACTAATCCGACGCACATTAAACTCAATTATTACAAATAACTTGAATGTTTTACATTGTAACACGAAATGAAAATAAATGATGTATTCAAAATGTAGTAGCAATGAAATGAGCACAACAGCTTACTTTAAAAAGAGCCACCGAATCGATATGAATGGTGGAAAAAATTGAAGAAAAATGGAGAAATCAGCAGTTCAAAATGCCCACAAACTTACTAAACTGGCAGAAATGTCATAAAGTGTGAAAATTTTATTTACTTCATCGCCCAAAGGAATTGTTCAACATATCGACTACTCTATTTGCAATTGCATTCAAGTCTATTTGGTCGATGTTCGGTTAGTTTTTTGGCATCACAATAACATAATTCAAAAAAAAAAAAAAAAAAAAAAAAAAAAAATGGCGCATCAATATTACTTAATAAAATAAAAACTGGAAAAGGCACAAGAGTACATTTGTGAGGGAGAAAAAGAGTATAAATGATCATGTAATGGTTGACAGAAAACGAAAGAGAAAAAAGAGCCTGAGCATAGAGGGGACAAAAAAACACACAAAGCAATAATAAATGGTCAATTGCAATCGTTACTCATGCGATTTACTCATTTCATCTGTATACTGACACTGCACACTGTTTTTACCGCTTGCATTTATTTGGCACTGCAAAATGGTCCCTTTGTTTATTGATTCTCTCACCAAACCAATTCCAATTGACTCTGTGCGAAAAAAAAAAAAAAAAAAAATGTAATGCGGCAATTGTGGATGCATCGGCAAACGGAATACGAATCGTAACAAATCATAAAATGAATACACCTATTCAATTCAATAGAGCGTGCGATTTAAATCCATTGTACACGCTATCAGCAACTAAAGTATAAAATATTACCATTAATATTTATAAATCTCATTGTATCGGTGCTATAGCTATAATTTATTCATTATGTACTTGTGCACCTTCTTACTTGATCTATCTACTCTCTCTCTCTCTCTCTCTCATTCTCTCTCTCTCTCTCTCATCTCTCTCTCTCTCTCTCTCTCTCACTCTCTCTAGAGAGAGAGAGAGAGAGAGAGATCTTCTATTACTTTCGTTATCTCTATCACTCACTTTCTTTCTTATTTTTTCTTGTTCTTCTCTCTTGTTCATTCTATTTCTTTCTCATGTTATTTCTCTCTTCTTCTCGTCCATTCCTCTTTGCATTATTATTTTTGTTCGTTCATTCGTTTGTTCGTTTGTGTGAATTTGCAAAAGAATAAGAAGTTATGCATCAAAGTAGCCGATTTATCTAATTGTACAGGTATAAAAACGCGTAAAAAAAAAGTCAAATGGAGAATTGCGATAGATGTTTGGCGAATTGTAAAAAGCCTAGTAACTAGAATCCTCTTTCTCTCGCATCGATATATCGCTTTATGCGAAATAAATCTATATATTTGTATAGTTATTTTTATTTTTTTTTTTTTTTTGTATGCACTACACACAATTTTCATGTTGATACATTGTTTACCAAAACCGGAACCCCAATCATATGAAAAATCGACGGTATTTGAATGTCGCACCAACGATAAATATACATATTTATATATGTTGAACGTTCGATCGTTTGGTGCTGCTAGTGTATATGCAATATATGAAATCAATTCAAATGCTCTATCATTGAATGTATCGGCAGTTAGAAAATTTCCATATTTATTAGAATTTCCATTAAATTTCTAATTAATCAGGCAGAATGTGTCCATAATTTTGACACTTACATGCATCGATGCCATTCGATCCAATTAACTAGTAAACGGTTTGTTTTTTTTTTTCTTTCGCATCGATCGAATTGAAAGACTAATATGAGGAGAAAACATGCATTGAAATTTGAAATGCATTTACATCGAAATTGTATCAATAAGATGCACATGGCAATGATGAAACAAAAGAGCAAATTTACCGTCTCTATTGCACTGTGTGAACGTGATTTTAATCGTTTATTATAGAGCAACGGTTCAGCTGAATGTTGCTAAATTTTATAAACCATTCTAACACTGAATCCCAAATGAACAAGAATCATGAGACAAGAAATTTCGATTAAACACTTCTTACATTTACGTTGAAATTATTGACTCTTTGGAATTCCATACACAATAAGCACGAGCACAAATCGACACCAGAACTTTTTCACTTCTTTTTTTTTTTTTTTTTTTTTTTTTTGCTTTAAAACAGAACAACATTGCATCGAAAAGGATTATTCAATCGTAAACATAGAATGCAACACATATGCTTGGTCTGTTAACCGATAATTGTTGGTGTTGTTGCTTATCGTATATCGCATCACATCGGTAACATGTTAAGCAACGTACAAATAATGGACAAAATGAAGAAAATCTGTTAACAGCTATGCTTAAATTGTGTTCATATATCTACCGTTTGCTCGTAGGCTTTAAGAGAACTGAGACATATTTTTTGTTTTTGTGTTTTGTTTTTTTTTTTCGATTGGGATTTTATTTGACAAAAGACTGAAAAAGAAAAACATCACAATCAAAAATTAGCCCAATTCTCTGTAAACAGTTACCAAAAAAAAAAAAAAAGTGTCAAATGATGTGGAATTCAACACAGCTTACTGTTACTTACAACTTCAATCCGAATCAATTTTACATTGTTTGCCCAATACAATGAATATGGGATTAGATAAATAGCTTAGTTGATGGTCAAGCAACTATTATTATATGTATATTTTTTTCTAGTTTTTTTTTTTCCTCTTTCCTCTTCGTATTTATGCACAACAAAATCAAACCAGATCCATATAGATGCTATGGAGAAACGGTAAACAAGCCAAAACCAATTCATCGTAGAAAAATCATTCAATCAAGCACACACACCGAACGACAGAAACACAATTTAGCGAGACAGATTGTGTGGCTGCCATTATTCGAACTGGATTTGTTAAATTCCGATCCATTAATATGAGCCAGTTATTCTGTTGTTGTTATTGTCATTTAAATGTGATATATATTTACCTATCGACAATTGAAACTGATGGATTTTGATGCTGATGTTTCCGATTATTTCTTCGCATTTTTTTTTTTCTTCTTTTTTCTTCTTTTTTCTTCTCTATTTCTCTCTCTCTCCTTCTCTCTCTCTCTCTCCTTCTCTCTCTCTCTCCCCCTCTCTCTCCCTCTTTCTCTCTTTCTTTTTCTCTCTCTTTCGTCCTCTCTTGTTGATATCGACACTATTGTAAAGTTTTCGTGATTTGTATTTTTCATTCTATTGTATTTTCAGCTTTTATAAAACGCATCGACAACAAAACACTTACTTAAATATGCGTCGGTTATTATTTCTTCTCTTCTTTTAATATGAATATAAAAAAGATTCATTCATTTTGTTGCAAACAAATCACAAATTGGAGACACTCATAATAAATCCAAAAAGCAAGAAAAAAGAAAAAAGTTTCCACGCTCGTGATAAATAGATAATTGAACACAGATCAATGTTTGTGGATTTCACGAAATCACCGTTACGTATATTTTTTTTTTCTTCTTCTTCTTCTTCTTTTTTTTATCGATGAAATTTGTTCATTTGAAAAAATTGCATCCATACATCCAAAGCATGAATTAAGATTGATTACTTGATGAGATCTTTAAACGACAGACAGACAGACAGACAGCCAGATAGACATAAAATATCTTTTTCGTTTGTAACTAATTTTATATGGAATATTATCATAAATTATGTGTGATAATTGGTGAGTGTTTTTTTTTCTGGCTCCGGTTGTCAGCAAATATCGTTTTAATTTTCTGCCCAATTGAAGTGCTAATTCAATCATTGAATTTCAATGAAATGTTTTTTTTTTGTCCCTTTTTCTTCACGACATTTTCTTTTTTCCATCGGAACAAAAATCAAATATTCCGCCCAAAATTTAAGTGCAATGAACGTGCATTGATGCTGTCACATTGATATTTTTTTTTTTTTTTTTTTTTTTGTTCGATACCAATCAATGTCGTTCCGTAATTATTATTTAAAATATGTCAATTGTGTGTGAGAATATAGAGAGTATGTTGTGAGACTCTTAAATTCATCGATATTATTGGCAGATTTTTTTTTTTGATCGCAATTTCAAATGATGCCGCCATATTATCGAACGATTTTGTGTCGTTTACTCACTATTCCTACCTATGAAAAAAGAACATTATCAATTTTACTTTATTGCCCTGTTGAATGCATATACACATACGTTTTTACCTCTTCTTCTTTTTTTTTATCTCACTTTAGTGCAGCATTGTTTATGTACGATCTGGATTTGTTTTGCCAATCATCTTTATGGTTTTTTTTCCAAGAGAAAGAGAGAGAGAGAGTGAGAGAAAAAAAAAAGAGATTTTTTTCATTTCTTAAAAGAGACCTAATTGTTTTTATTGTACCATTTTACCGTTCGATGCTCTCCATTATGGTTCCATAAGAACATATGCCAATACATATATTAATGCAAGACCGAAAAGATCATCATCATTAACCGATATCAAATTGCCATTGATTTTGACAAATCAAAACTTTTGATTTTCATACATGGAACCCAATGCAATTGAATTAACTGAGAGATATTAAAAACCACAATTGTCAATTGATGATTATTTATGTAATTACATGAATTAAATGAAGAAAAAAAAAAATCACATCGTGCTGCCTTTATTTTACAAAATTCTCTGTTTTTTTATTTGCAAAATCCGAATGGAAAAAATTTATGATAATTTATTCTCTTCACACAGGCCAACAAATTCAATTAATTTTTTTGTTTTTTTTTTTTTTTCAAGTTTTAAACCCCGAATCTTGGTTGAAAAATGAACCATAAAAAGAACCAAGGATTGCCGTTTTTTTCATAAATAATTTATTTGGTTTAGCCTTTGAAACACCTGTACAAATGCTTGGTTATATTGAATCAAAAATAACCTAACACAATTCAATATTAGTTGAGCAAAATAAATTCAACCAAAGGCAAATTAATAAACAACATCGAATGGTGCATACTCGCAGATACGAAAATAGAAACACAGAAAACATGCAGTTATTCAATGGGCCAATAAATCATTTGAGAAATTGAAGCATCCTTAACGAAATACACCATTGCCAGTGTACAGATTAACATCCATGAAACATGATAACAATTATACAACTATTGAACATATCTCCTTCTTTCCTTTTCGTTGCTTTATCATTTTATTCTATTTTCTATCTCTCTCTCTCTCTCTCTCTCTCTCTCTCTCTCTCTCTCTGTCTCTTTCTCTCTATTCATCTCTATTCATCTCTTGTGTTTCTGTTTAAGGTTAATTCATAAATATTTTTCTCGTTAATCGATCAATTAATTCTGCGTATCTCCAGCATCTATCGATCGATTTTACTGATTTAAAATCTTGTGATTTCCTACCATTCACTTTGCACTATCGACTCAACCGGATTATTTCGAATCAAATTTTTTTGTGAAATAGTTTACTTGTAATTTTGATAACGTGAAAATTAATGTAAGAAAAAGAAAAAAAAACGAATTCATGCAGTCAAATTGTTGCAACGTACAATGAAAGAAAGAAAATCTGACTCATATTTTGATTCAATTCTCTTTCTCTTTTTATCTCTCGATGGGTCTTTCTGTTCGTTACTGGATCGCCACCTCTCTCTCTCTCTCGGTCTCTTTCTCTGTTTGAGGCCCTCCTTCTCTCTAGGGCTATCTTCTACTCCCTTTATAGTGATCTCTCACTCTTTTTAACTATCTCTAGTTCTCTATTTCACTCTCCCTCTATCCCTCTCTCTCTCTCTCCTCTCTCTCTCTCTTTCTCTCTCTTCCCCTCTTTCTCTATTCTCTAATAGTTTCCAAAATAACCATATGGCAAATGGAATAATTATTTGCTGATTCTTATTTAAATCGAGAAAATGCATAACATCATACATATTTTTCTCTAGAGCAATAACATTCCATTGCCATTAGTTAATAATCGATTAGATATCTACGCAAATGAACTCAATCAAATACCACATAAATTAAGCAGATGCTGTTCCTGCTGTGAATAGCAAGCATCTCATATGTTGTAAGCATATTGGGAAAATGAATGAAAAGTAACAATTGGTGCAACAAAATAAAATAAAATAAGTACATTTCCGATTATTTGCGAAATCAAGCATAAAAAAAAAAAAATTTTTCCTGTGCCCATTTGGCCAAAAAAAATTTAAAAAAGTAAAATCTTACCTTTGCATTGATGGATTCGTGATAAAAAAAAAATTTCTCCTTTTCTTGAATTTCCACTGCAAACTCATGTAACCCTGTTCTCGGTTTTTGATTTTCGATTCGCTTTATTTTTTATTGCACTTGTTTTTATACGAAATTCGTTTCTCTTCCAATAATGGTTCTATTTAGTTGCAAAAATTGATATTGAAATAATATGAAATTAATGTTTAGTTTAATTACTTCTTGTTTTGTTCTTCTCTGTATTTTTATTATTTCGTTGTTCTTTATTGTTCATAAATAAATTGTTCTCTTCTTAATGATTTCTGTGAAACACAAAAAAAAAAAAAAAAAAAAAAAAAATTATGCAATGCTTAACCAATCGTAAAGCATGCTCGCGTTGATGATCTGATGCATTTTAAAATGTTTCATATTCTTGCATAATTTGTGTTTCGATGATTTTCTGCTATTTTCCTTTTATGTTATGTTCAATTATTATTACACATATTAAACGTATTCTGTACACTTAGTCTAATATTTTTGTCAACGGTTTGTCTATTATGGAGCTTTTTCTTATATGAAATATATTGATTTCCTTACTTGAAATGAATTATATGGAATCATTTTTTGAAAATTTATTCCCTTTGTTAATATTAAATTTAGAGAGAATTTTCGTTGATAATTTATTTTCGCATCAAAGAATTATGCAAAACACTTGCAGCAAATTTACTGATTCAATATGCCCTAGTGATTTTCCAAAGAAAATTGGTCTTATCAAAGTGTGCTACGAACGAAGATAAAAAGAAAGATTCATGTTTTCACTCACATCGACGACCTTTTGTTCGTTTCATTCGTTTTCTATTCTAGTTTCCTTCAGTGTCTTTTTATTTTGTTAACTGGCTTGTGTCTTGGATTTTGTCACAGTTTTTTTTTTTTCTCTCAATGCACTCTATTGATATTCACTTTTGTTTTGAATGTTACCATTTTGCTACTGTTGTCTATGATTTTTTTTTTCTCGTTTCATTAGTATTTATAATTTGTTTTTTGCATCATGCACGTCATATAATTGCTGGATTGAATTTTTTTTTTTTTTTTTGTTTTGTTTTCATTATTATTACTGTCTGTACATTCTCACCAGAGTATATTTGAATGGATACGAAAAATAAAAAAAAAAATACGACAACGAAATAGAAAAAACTCAAAACCGAGTGCCGAGTAGAAAGCATCTAGTGTGAAACACGTAACAATATGCAAATTTCCTTGCTTTTGGATTGTCTGATGAGCTTGTTAGTTACAAAGTGTTGCATATTTCGTTGAAGCCTTCAAGCCTTTTTACATGTTTTTTTTTTTTTTTTATTTTTCTTGAGGTTGTTGTTGTTTTTTCTATCTTCTTATTTCATTTTTTTTTTCTCTCTCATTTCTTTGTCGCTCGTTGTTTGCTCTTGTTACAATTATTTTGCTTTTATTTTCTCTTGCACACGGTATGATCGTAATCGTCAAGTTTCATACGAATTGCATTATATTGGTGTGGATTTGGTTGTCATGTGACATGATGTCGCAAAACATGATCTTCCGAAATTTAATATTTATCAAAAATGTTGATCAGTCGCACATACAAATAATACACACAAAATCAACCAACAGAAGAAATTATAGTTACACAAACAATATTTGCACACAGTTCACCCAAAAACGCCCGGGATAGAGAGAGACAAAAAAACAAAAACTCAAATTTAGTTTATCTGTCTGAAGATGCGACACTCATTATGATTATAGATTGTGTATTTTTGTTCATATTGTAATTATTCCGACATCTTCGCTGAAGAAGAAAAAAAAACCCGCGCACAAGAAAGTAAAAAAAAAAAAAAAAAAACAATTTACACCACACACGTTTTCCCCCGTTCACACGAACATCTTTGTTTTTGTTCACGATGTACACGTTTCGAGCACAAGTTGTGTATTGTTTTTCACTACCACGCGATGTGTTCGAATCCAAGTGTCTATATAAAATGATGATTTCTTTTCGTTTTCGATTTGAATTTTCTTTAAAAATTTATTTCCATCGCGCTGTGCCAAAAAAATGCCGAAACAAACCTCCTTATCACTTATCGCAATCTCAAAGCATTTCAATCACATCGAGACAAAAAAACCTCCAATTGAAAATGACAATTTAAAGGGGAAGAAATAAATTATCGTCCAAATGAACATCACGCTAATGTTACGGCGCGTTTTTTTTTTTTTTTTTTTTTTGTTCAAATGAAAAAAAAAAAAAAAAACAAATTGAACGAAGCTTAATTGCTGTTGAAACGATGAAAATTGGGAAAATTCAATTGTTTGTATTTTTCTCTTCCCTCTTCTATCTCCTCAGAATAAAAGAACATCTCAATTCTTATCATGAACACCTTATTTGCTTGCTTGCACTGTTGTCGATTGTCGAATGCCGACTGTTGAATGCGCTGCCAGATTAGCTTTGCTGTGATTCAAATCACCAAATGAATTTGTGTGGCGGAACAGAGAAAAAAAAAAATTAAAAACACACACACACACAAGTGAGGAGTTGGAAAAAAAAAGAGAGCAAACAACAAGGCCGCTTGCTGGTCAAACAGCGAATGCAATCATAGTGAAATAAAATCCAACATAAATGGTTGGATGATACACACTCGTTTGCGCGCTCGCGCGTCGTACTCCAAAGCAAACTGCTTCAACTTAATATACGCATAGTTCTTCTTCACTGTCGCCCGTTTGATGTGCGTTTTCGCACTGCTGTTTTGGAATTTTCGCTTTCCGTTGTTATTGTTGTTGTTTCTCTTATTTTTTTTTTTTTTTTTTCTTCTTTTTTCCACCTCGTGTGCTTTCAATGTTGTTCGTATATTATTTGGCAGGTTAGTTTGTGCTAGAGATTCTTTTCTTTATTGCTGCATACAATCTTAACCACACACATTATACTACCAAAATGAATGAAAATAAAAGAGAGTCACAGTAACATAGCGAAATATGAACATGATGCGCTAACAACATGCTGTATAACTGAACTATGAAAGTAACTAGAGATAAAAATAGAAAAATAGAAAGAGGAGGAGAGGGAGAGAGAGGAAGAGAGAGGGAGAGAGAGGGAGAGAGAGGGAGAGAGAGGGAGAGAGAGGAAGAGAGAGGGAGAGAGAGCGAAACCGATGAAAAAAATTGAGAAATAGACACAAAGAGTAAAAGAGACAAATTTTATGCTACTAGATCGCTCTTGTCGATCGACGGCACTTCAACACTCATCAAAAGTTATTCATTAAATTTTTCAAAAAATTAGAGACAGACTTAGTTATAAAGATACAATGAAATGTGCATGATTTCGTTATTCTCGGATGAAAAACAAAAAACATAATTTTTCTCTCTTTCATTATCTCACTCTACGCTGATGTTTTTCCGCCACTATTATTCTTCATCGATTGCAAATACGACGTTTTCTTTACACTATTGCATTGATGCGCTCTAATGACGATCGAAACTTAATCAAACGTATAGAATTCTAACACCTTACGTGAACATAATGATCCATTTTTCATTCGAATTTGACAGACTAATGAATTTAATGCACACTGAAGTGTGGCGAGAAAAAAAATAAAATAAAATTATTTAGAAAAAAAAGCGTACAAATTGCATGAAACGTTAAATGACTTTTACTTGAATTTCATAGCAATAAACAAACTACACTTTTTTCATGATTGTAATCATTTTCAAATATTGTCATATGTTTATTATGCATAATTTGATGACCATTCACGATTTAAAATCAAATTAACTCAAAATTGTCCTTCGATTGGCCATTTGTTCATTTGATTAGCAAACCGTTAAACACATCAAAATTAATTGATTGAGATGAATTTTTTTTTTTTTGAATGATTACAACAAAATTATTCAAGGAGATGCTCTCATCATAATGACAATTTGATGAAACATAATTTTTTTTTTTTATCAAACATGCAACAATTGTTAACACACACAAAAATACATTTTCGAATTCTCTCAGTTTCATATGGAATGCTATTCGTTTGAAATAGAAAAAAAAAATGTATTCCCAATTGAAATTTCCAATATTCATGAATTATAAGGAAAAATATCAACTGATTATCCGATTCTGCGTAAGTGCAGTCAATAGAATTTCCGATTCAATTCATTTTTTACCACTTGAAGATACAAGAGAATCTCGGACGTTGGAGATTTTTTCGGACGTCCGAAAAAATCTCGGACAGAAAATTCCATTTATGTAATTCGAAATTCGATGATCGAACCACAAAAAATGTAATATTTAGTATATATTATATACATAATTCGACGATACCCATAAAAAATCTCGAACGTCTGGAATTTTCTCAGCTGTCCGATCTTCTTCGGACGTCCGAACTGTCCGAACTTTTTTTCGGATGGACGGACATCCAAAATTGAGTGTTCGTCCGTGTCCGTTGACATCTTTAGAAGAGATTGCTTGTAGAATTTCTTTAATATTCGGTCTGACATTCGATACAAGATCCATAACCACTGATTATAGACTAATTAAAATGTGGTTAATAAAACGCAAAAAATCGTACAAAAAATCGAAAACAAGGAGTTAAAAAAAAGTGATGGAAAAACGAAAAAAAAAGAAAACAGAAAAATGAAAAAAGCAATAAAAAATGAAAAATTATCGTAAAACAATCGTAAAAGAACAAGTTACATTTAGAACTTAGATTTGAAAATTAGAAAGTTTTTAACATAGTTACTAAGACGCTCATTTTAATTTTCATATTTGGTTTTATGAGAATTTGTTTTGATTTGAAGGATGATTTAATTTGGAGTAGAAATGTGAAAATGTCTTTGAAATCAAATATTAAAAATATTCGAAAAAATGTTAACAAATTTCTTTTGATTGTGAAATTTTTTTTAAAAATAACGAGTTCAATCAGTGAAAAACCGTTGAATGTAGCTTAAAGCTAAATATGTTTTGGATTTCTGAAACAATTTCGTCGAAATATTTTCTAAACTTACTCAATGATAAGCTAGTTTGATGTAAAATCATGTTAAAAATGATTTTATTATAATTTTCAATAGATGGTGCTGTACTGTTAAGAGCATACAATTTTGATTTTAAGCAATACACGTGCTGATACATCTGTCAATGTCATTTAAAGCCGTCTTATTTTAGTTACACTTTGAACATACAATTTTAATGAAAGATTTGTTTTGTTTACAATTTATTCAATAGAAAGAAAAAAAAAAGAATTGTTCCAAAAATGCCAGTATTGTGTAATTCAAATTGTGGAAAGAATGCAATATTAAAGGTGAGAGATTTGTTTTTTTTTTTTTTTTTTTGTGAATTTCATTCAATTCAAAATTAATTTCCCTAAAATATCCAAATTTATCCGAAAAAATAATAATCACATTTTTAGCGACCAAAAACTGGTGATGCTTTATGCAAAGAGTGTTTTTTCACAGCATTTGAAAATGAAATTCATTGTACGATACAGCAATCAAATCTGTTTAAAAAAGGTGATCGAGTTGCGGTTGCAGCAAGTGGTGGAAAAGATTCAACGGTATTAGCGTATGTTTTGAAATTGTTAAATGAACGACACAACTATGGTCTCAAATTAATTTTATTGTCAATTGATGAAGGCATCACAGGTATTTGTTATTTTGTATTTTTTAATAATTTCTCTTTATTCATTAATTTTATTAATTTAAAATTTACATTTATAGGTTACCGTGATGATAGTTTAGAAACAGTCAAACAAAATCGAGATGATTATGAAATGGAATTGAAAATTTTATCATATGAAGAACTATATGGATGGACAATGGATCGAATTGTTGATGAAATTGGTAAAACAAATAATTGCACATTTTGCGGTGTATTTCGTCGTCAAGCATTAGATAGAGGTGCAAAAATGTTAAATGTTAATTCAATAGCAACTGGTCATAATGCTGATGATATTGCTGAAACTGTAATTATGAATATATTACGAGGCGATACAGCTCGATTAAGTCGATGTACACACATTAAAACGGTATTTTGATATCATATAATATAAACATAAGATTTTTTTAACATTTTTAACATTTAGCACATACAAATTACTCTTTAATTTATTTCATCAGATTGACGAAGATGAGGAGGCAATTGCACGAGTTAAACCATTGAAATACACATACGAAAAAGAAATTGTTATGTATGCACATTTTAAGAAATTAATCTATTTTTCAACGGAATGTATATTTGCACCAAATGCATATCGTGGTCATGCACGTGCATTTCTTAAGGATTTGGAAAAAGTTCGACCATCGGTGATAATGGATATCATACATTCGGGTGAACAAATTCAATTTAAATCAAATGTAAAAAAACCAATTCGTGGAATTTGCAATCGATGTGGTTTTGTATCATCACAGCAACCATGCAAAGCGTGCGTATTGCTTGAAGGTTTAAATCGTGGATTACCAAAATTAGGAATCGGTAAATTGCTTGTGGCTAAAAACCCTTTATGAATATATATTTAAAATATTTACAAATATTCACAATATTTACAATTTTTACAACTTTTACAATTTTTACAATATTTGCAGAATATTATGTACAATATTTATTTTTATTTACTTTTTTTGTTTCGCCCTAAGGTAAACGTTCCCGTGCCAAAAAAATGATTGCCGAACAAGAGAAAGACTTAGCGCAAACACTTCGAGAAAAGGCACATCTTGTCAAAAATGATTTTTAATCATTTTAAAAGGAAAATAAATATTTACAATTTCGAACTTTGATTAATTAAAATTTTATTTTGATAAATCAATTAATTTAAATACATTTCATACAAACATATTTTCATTGGTAATCTTTTTCTATCAACATTTTATTTCTTTCTTATCTTACGAGAAAAAAAAAAATAAAAAAAAAATAAAAATATCTTAATTATTTGAATATTTTTTCAACTCATCAGGCAATGGTTGACCATTTTTCAATAAAAGTTCGACAAACATTTTACAAAATTTCTCGGAAATGTAACTTTTTTTATCCTTTCGAAGTTCATCATAAAATTGAACAGCTGATTCAAAATCATTGATTTTAACAAATATGTTTAATAAATACAAATAGACACTATTTTCATTGATAGAAAAGCCCAGTAAACCTCTTGTAGATCTTCCAATTGAAATAAAAGTGGAAATTCGATCTTGACCTTTGTAAAAAGTTAAACTAAATAATAAATATTTTACATTAAATTTAAACATTTTGTTTGTTAGTAATTTTCGTATACGTTCTTCTTTGCCGGTTCGTGCACAGGCAATTATAATATCCGAATTTGTATTTTCAATACCATGCACTTTTTTCATTAAATTAATTAAACGATCATAAAGTTCTGAAGCATTTTTTTGCGAAATATTAAATGATGTATTTTCTTCACTTGATGAAATATCAATTAAAAGTTTTAATAGAAGGCCACTGCATGGAGTTTTTTGAAATTCATTTGCACATTTCTCAAACATGGTGATTGCTTCATTAATTTGCCCTTTTTCAATGTGCTCTTGAATTACAATGCTTGCAAGTGAATTTGTATATTTGCAAAATCGTTTTTTCAATAACAACATTAGAAAATGCTCTGAAATATTTTCTTTTACATCATGTCGAATGCTATACTCTTTGATTACATTCAAAAAACACCATATAATGTTAATATTTACAATTTCATTTTCTTTATATAAATTAAAATGTTCCATTAATCGTTTTGCTTCATCTAGACGATCTTTTGAAACTAATAATTCGGCCAATTTGATAACAATTGATGCAGAGATTTTTTCATGTTCATTCTCAAGTGCTTTGAAAACGGTAAGTGCTTTTTCCACATTTTTAGTTTGAATCCATAAATGTAACAATGACATTCGCATTCCTGTATTTTCATCAACACCATTCCGATCGCATTCTTCTTTTATTTCAATTGCACGATCATAATTATGCGATTGAACTAGTTTGATAAAAAGATTCACTAAAATGCCTGCAAACAAAAAACAAAAAAGAAGAAGAAAAAAAAACGAACGATTTGTGTTTTCAATTAAAATGTTGAGTTTTCAATTAAAATTGTCTGTTGAATTGAAGTAAAATGAATGATACCTTGTGTTGTAGCTCCAAATGCTTTTTTTGTTGTTAATTTCTGTTCCAAATGTATCACTTCCGAGTTTATATGCTCAGAAATTGATAGTTGCTTTCGTATTGCTGGTGGTAATTCGTTGTTGGTGATTTTTGTTAAAATTGCGCTAAATTGAGTGTGAAGCATTCGAAATGCTGAAACTGCATTCAATATCTCTTTGGATGAAATTAATGATATTTTTACATTTAATTCCTTATATCGATGTAAAAGTTGTGCTGTAGTTTGAAAATTTATATTTTTATCTTGTTTATCGCAAACTAATACGGCAACTTGTCCAGCCAAATCAAATGAGCTACAATTTTGTAGTTTTTTTATTAAATTAACTGCTTGCACAAAATCTGATTTTTTTGTTAAGCTTTTGATGTAATTTACTAGCGGTGGTACTGCTGGATCGATTCCATCTGTTATTTCATTATTATTTGAATTGTTTGCAATGATTGTTGTTTTTTTATCATTTGATTGATTGACAACTTCAATTATTGTCTTTATTGTTTTTAATGAAATGTTCATCTTTGAATTTATATTTGCTAAAATACTTGTCATGTCTAGTTTTGAATTTAATTTGACTGCAAATCTAATCATTTCAATTAATTCGGTTTCATCGTTTGTTTTCGAAATTAGCAATTCAAAGAAATGTTCTGGAATTGGTTTTCGTTGTGCGAATGATTTTAGGAAATTTTGTGCTGAAATTAAATTTACATTAACCAAACATTTAAAGCAAACATCATAAGCATTTGAGTTTCGTTTGCTCATCAACAAATTTTCACAAAATGTTAAAATATTCGACATTTCTTCTTCGCATGCAATCATTTCTTGCATTAAAAATCGTCCATATTCGTTAGATTCTATTTTTGGCATCGGTAAATGTTGAATGATCAATTCATATGGATTTTGTTTGTTATCAAATGACAAATTTTTATTCGCTTGAACAATTTCAATACAAATTTGTTGAAGATTTGGATCAATTAGTCTGTCATTCAGAATGTTTTGCGGCAATGAATTCAGTGTTTTCTCAATGATTTTCTCATTGTTAGCTTCAACTGCACTACGAATTATGTCAAATAATTGTTGAGTATCGAATGTGAATTTCTCAAAAATTCCTAAAACTTTATCATTATTTCCATTGATAATGTATTGTTTGACTTCATGAAGAGGGGCAACAGCTTCGGATGATGCTTTTTGTATTGAATACTTTTGAATTTGATTATAACTTTGCATGTTTGGCAACATAATTCGCGATACAGAACTAAACAAATGCCGATTTTTTACATTATGTAACGATGGATTTTTCGTAAAAGTATAGCCAACTAAACGAATACGTGGAATCAATCCACTCAATTTTGCAGTTATAAGCAACATTGCATTTTTTATTATTCAAACTATAGATCGAGTCTGATTTCACATAAAATTCCAATTTAGTTTTGAAAAAAAATTACTTCAACTCTAACCTCTTTCAAAATTGTCACATAAATTGAAATATGCTAAACTGTCAAAAATACCAATATTAAACAGCTGAGGATCTCTTTAGCTTATAAGATGTATGAAAAATACTAACAGATGGCGTTAAAAAATACCAATTTTTATACTGTAAGGTAAAGCATTGCTAAAAATCGCAAATAAATCAAAAAATTTATTTCCATTTTTGCGCCTGATAATGAATCAACTCAATAGATTATCACAAAATTAAGCCAAATCCAAGATTTTTCTTTAAGCTTAAGATTTATTTTATAAAAATATATATTACATTATCCAAATTAAATTAGGCATAAATTCGAAAATCTTTGATGATATTACGTTTATTTGAGTTGATTTTCGTAAAGTCTTCCATCAATTTTTGATAATAAACTCCGTCAAACTGAAGAATCGAATCCTACAAAATACAGACAATTTTTAGAGAGACGTTAACAATGTTTAAAAAAAAAAAAAGAATAAATCCATCAAATCAATAGAAATGCGGAAATTCGATTGCATTAATTTCGGTATTTACCTGCACTAAGGACATCAGACCAACAATAGCGAAATTCTCCCGAACATGTGAATACATGATATTGTATAGATGAGCGGCACGAACGCATTTCGAATCAAGTGCAGCAGGATATTTTACATCAATTTCCTCATTATCCCGAATCAATTTTTCTACATACAAAATCCCATCGGCTTCTTCTGAACCAATGAATCCTTTCTGCGGATGAAAAATTTAATCAATTTAAATCGAATTTTTTTCATGTATATTCAAGGACCATGGTTATATATTTCAATAGCTACTTGATGCCAATTTTACCTTAACTAATATATAAAGTGTTGTGCTGATTAGTAAAAATTCCGTTGGTAATTTTCTTATCATAGAAATTTCTGTGTCTGACATTGACATAATCCATCCAAACATTTTCCAGTTTATTTCGCTAATTGTTGCATCACAATACAGTTGACTTAACTCTGGAACGGGAACTTAGAGAACAGAAAATATTTATTACATAACTATTGTAACTTTCTTGAATGAAGAACGAAAAAAAAAAAAAAAAATAGAAAAATAGGGATTTTTTTTTCTTTTATGAATGTATGCGCATTGTTAAACTTACAATCAGGATAAATTGGAGATTCATAATGTGCTTGAAATTCTTCATCCGGACCTTTCATAGCCAAAAGTGTGAATGTAAAATTATTATTACGAATGTGTTGCCGTAAAATGCCAATTCTGCGTTGAATCCAATCAGCGAGTACAATTGTTAAATTGATTTCATGATTTTTACAACCACGCATATCATAAAATGGTAAACGAATTTCCTGAATTTGACTCATATTCAATGCATACGATCGATACATATTCGTATTATTTAAATTTTTTTCAAGTTCATCATCAATATTTATTGGCGGAATGTCAATATTATATGAATTAATGCTATTTCGTATCAATTGTTTTTTATCACAATGATCATTGCCAAAGACCTTGCGTGTAATATCCGTTATATCTTCATCCGATAATTCAATATTGCCTACATTTCGTACATATCGTGCAACACAATGGATTTTATACATTAATGGTCCTAAACTATTATGAAAATCAACCAATGCATCATAATATTTCATTGTAAAATCATTGCCTAAAAGTGTTCCAAATAATGGTAATTGATATTGATGTATCTCACATAGATCTGCTATATTTCGATTATATTCAATTGTTCTTAATTGACCAGTCGATGTAATTCGAATATCATCTGATGACCAAAGTTTCCAACCACCATGTTCAAATAATAAAAAATCCATATTATTTGAAATAATTGCCATTACATCATTGCTTTTTGCATATTTTGCTATTTCTAAATCACATTCTTTTTTCACTGAATAATATAAATCACCATATTTCTTTGCAATCATTTCCATTCCATACATTGTTGAATTTAAATATTTATTATTTGCAATAATTGCATTGATATTTTTGCCATCATTTATCACATAATATGCACTTGTGTATGAAATAAATTCTTGATTTCGAAGACTTAACCATTCATCAATTTTATCCATTTGTACAGTTAATGCACAAAAGAAAACTAATGAAATATTTTCAATTGATTTTAATGCATTTAAAAATTGTTCAAATGTTTTTAATATGATTTGATGGCGACCACCACAAATTGTATCGCATTCCAATTTTGAATGACTTATGCTCAAATTGACCAAATCAATCACAATGGTTGGCGCAACACCATGATGTTCGCTGTAAAATAATGAAAAAAATTAAATTTATTTAATCTATTTACATGCAACACACACAAACAGAGAGAGAGAGAAAGAGAAAGACAAAGAGAGAGAGAGAGAGATTATTTTCATTTCAAACCTTTTCCATTTGTTAATTTCATTGCAAATATTAATGATTCGTGTTTGTTTTTCACGCTCTAAAAATGTTTTTAAACCAAGAACACCCATAATTTGGACTGAAAATTTGTTTAATTTACAAAAACTGATGAAAAGATTATTTTCGATTTTTTTTATACATCAATTGATGTGACCGTTTCAATTGATTTGTAAACATCGAATGCAATTTGATTTGCAATTTAGTATTTAATTTTGTATTGACATTGACTTTCAAAGAAATCCTGCATTTTTTTTGTATAGCTAAATTTAGTTCAATTTAGTGCCAAAATAAATACAATTCATAAAATTCATGACATACAAAGTTCATTGAACAAAGTTTTTCGTCATTTATTTCCTTCGGTTGAATTCGAATGTGTCACAAATACATTCAATTTTTAAACTACTTTACACAATGTATACGGATTTCCGTTTTAACGGAATTTTTAAAAATTTTTTGATCTAAAATGTGCGTCGGAAATTGTTGTAATTATTATTAAACTGTAAAAATTGTAGTGCAATAGTTGCGAATTTTTGAAAATAATAAAATAAATAATAAATATATTATACTGGAATACGTTCATTTACATCAATAATCAATTTAACTGAAATGATTGTGACACAATGGAATGAAAATTTGGTTTTGCCTAAAAGTGTTTGTGACAAAAAAAAAAAAAAAAAAAAAAAAAAAAAAAATATATATATTTATATATTCCAGTTCGATACCAACACATGATTGTGACGTTTCATGTATGAAAACGTCACAGCATTACTTGTCAATTGTACAGTTTTGTCCGATTAGATCATGGTTTGACAGTAATAGTATTGAGTGATTGTTTATTTAGACACAAAATATGTTGATGCATAGATAAGTCTATATTTATATTTTTATTCTTCTCCTCATTTTCTTAATGAAAATAAAAGAGCAACCAGTGACAACAAAATTGTTCTTAACAATGATTACGTTCAGTATTTAAACGAAAATAACAAACAAACAAAATAAAAAATCGATAAAAATTTTTACATTTCAATTGACGTAAAGTAAATCCATCATCGAAAAAAAAAAAAAAAAATGAATACTGTGATACTTTTGGGAATAATTTTCATCGTAATTTACTTTTGTATAACATGGTATGAAAATGGGAAGAAAAAAAATCATCTCTAATTTATGATTTCTAATAATTACTGAATAATTTTATGCCCTTTTTTTTCTTTTCTTCTAGTTTGCTTCCAAAGATAATTGGTTATTATTTTATCAAACGATTTAATACGCAAATTCAATTCGGACGAGTCAGTTTGCCATTTACATTGCGAGCTGTGAAAATTATTAAAAATGGGTTTTCAGTCGTATGTATTTATGCTATTTTTGAATAATAATTGTAATTCGAAAAAAATGAAAACAAAATGGTTTTGTTTTTTTTTTTCAGCAAATTGACGAGATTACAATTCGAAGTAGCTTCTTCAATACTGAAGTAAGTAAATTACTGTCAATTACCATTCGTGATATACGTGTCAATAAGGATATCAATGACACAATTTCTATCGATTCAAATGGTGATCGATCCAATGAAGATGATACAACCGATCCAAACTTGAACGTATGCGATTTTCGAAATAAAAAAGTTCCACCAAGCATCATTAAATTTGCACAGGTAATGATTTTTCCAAAAAAAAAAAAATTTTTTTCTTTTCTGTGATTTTTGCGAAATACTTCATTTTTTTTTTTTTTTTTCTGAAATGCTATAAAACATTTTAATAATTTTTGTTGAATAATTTCTAATCGTGCAGTTTATGTCGGTGAATGTACAAAATATTTCGGTTGTCATAATGAACAATACATTTAATCCAAGTTGGTTTCTTCATGCGACCGCCGGTGATTTAAATCTGGATGGAAGTACATTACATAGTTTGAAATCATTAGTATTTACAGCTGCGCTAAGCGATGCCCGAGTATGTATTCCATCGATGTGATTTGGTTTTTCTTTTTGGATTTTCGAAATAAAAATTTTTATTCTATTTATTTTCAAAATTTTTAGGTAAAATTTTTTCGACACTACAATTCATCTATGTATGAAACGCATAAATTAAAACCATGTCTGGCTGAACTTAGTTTTGGAATTGCACTTGATGGCGTTTTAACAGCGTCTGGGCCACTTACAGTTGAAAAAATACAATTGGCCATTAAACAAACAAAAACTTATATTCATGATGGTCTGTATGATTTTATTCGTGACACAAATAATGTGAATCGTATTGAAAAAAAACCCAGTAAATCATCACAATCGCTCAATATTGATGAGCTATGCCAAAGAATATCACCGGTTATACCGAAGGTTTGTGCCAAATTTTTTCATTTATTCAAGTCAGTTTTGTATACTTTTTCTTTTTATAGAGTTTACGATCACATTTTGAATCGAAACAACACCATTAACCAAAGAATATTTAAAATTCCGTTTGTTTCGATATTATAGAATTTTACGATGAAATTAGACAATGCAGCATTTTCAGCGGTAAAAGATGATTCAACCGAAGATTTTACGGCAAAACTTGAATCATTCACGGTATGTTAAAAAAAAAAAAAAAAAAAAAATGAAGCAAACGTAGTAAATCTTTTTCAAGTAAATTTTTTGTTTTTTTTTTGTTTTTTTTTTTCAAATCGCAGCTCAATGGAAAGTTCGCAACGAATTCGGAAGAGAATACATTTCGATTACCATTCATGTATGCAGCCGTCCAATTGGAGCAACTTGAAATTGATACACAGCAGGAAAAGTTGCTGTTTGTCGAATTGTTTACAATTGATACGAAAGTGAGTATTTTCTTATTTATGGAATTTCATTCCAAATTGATTTTCGTTATTATTTTTATTTTTTATTTTTTTTTTTTTGCAGCTCGAGCACAAAGTGTTAAATACATTTTTCAAAATAAAATCGTTTCAATTTGTATACAATCACGAAGAAATTTATGAATGGGTGAATAATAATATATTTTCATCGAGCCCATCAATACAATCGAAACCATTATCATTGATTTTACCAAATCATAAAACGCTTGAAAAGCGTCGTTTTTCATTTGGTGGTACGCCCGATCGCCTGATCCTGCAAGATTTGCAGGATATTTACAATATTTATTTTTATTTACTTTCGTTCTTTCCACCTTAGGTACGCCCGATCGTGATTTTGAATGGTTAATGAATCAAATTATTATTAAATGTTGCGCAGAAGTGTTTAATTTATCAATTTTAACGAAAGTTAATAAGCGTGTATCATCATTGAGTGTGAATCATATAAAAGTATTATTGGATCAATTTGAAGGGAAACGTAATAATGTATATGAAAATAAATTTTTAAAAATGTTACTTGGCAATCGACACTGGAGTACCGAATTAATGCTCGAATCAATGTGGTGGTCATTGGATAATTTAACACGTGATGATACATTACGAAAAATTCATACACGTGGCAGTCCAATTTATGTTGGTGTTAGTTTAATCAAATTAAGCAGTTATGGTAGTGTAATTAAATTGGATTTATCAATGCATACATTACGTTTGGAATATAGTTCGGATTTAACTGATTTATTAATTCGTTTAAAAGAATGCATTGGACAGTATGGTTTCAATACAAATCGTCGGCGAATATTCGAGTTACCAGAAATTGATGAATGCATCGATCAACCATCATTATCATTATCATCATCATCATCATCAATTGATAGCAATATAATTATGCCAAAAATACTAATAAATGCAAAAATTACCGATGTCACAACATTTCTATTTACCAATCATGATGCATGCATATTAATCAGTTTAACCGAAGTATCATTAGTACGTACACAGCAAATAAGCGTTTTTAAAATTGATGAATTACATTTGGCAATAAAAAATACCGTTGCCCAACATACAAATGCAATGTTCAATTTAAGCGATTTCACCGAATTATTTACAAATATGAAATTAATTAGTGTTGAATATATAATGAAATTACGACCAAAATCACCAATACAAAAACAATTTAATATACATATTGTAAATGATGCAGTTATTATGTGGAATTCAAATCTTCATATGCAATGTTTAACATTGTATCGTGATATACAGCAATTTCTATGTGATTTTTGGCCCGAAAAATGTAATACAATGGAATCATCGATGAATACAAATATTAATGATAATGAAAAATCCATGATGAATGAAACAACAAAAACTGTATTTGAAATTTATGCAGAAAGTAATTTAGAAATTGGAATTAAATTATCGGAACGACATTCAATGCAAATATTTTTTGAAAATTTATTTTTATCAACCAAAGAACATACAATGTTATCAATTGAAAAAGTATTTATTAATATTGATGATGCGCATATATTTACAATTACTGATGCATCAATGCATTCGGCAACATCATTGGAATTTTTACGCATTGAACGTGCCAATTATGAGAATTTCATATGCCCAATAAATAAAGTATGGGTCACAACGTTTGGTAGTTTTAAAATTATCTTTCCATATGATCATGATTTTGCTGATGCATTTCAAAATGAATTTAATTCATTAATAAAATGGCTTAAAGGATTGCATGGCATTCAACGGAAACCATTTACAAATGATTCACCATTGCCAAGTGATATGGTTATTCAAATTAAAGAATTCCTATTAGAAATGAGTGATGATCCATTTGAAGTGAAATTACGTGATAATTATGTTTTATTAGTTGATGAATATCATGAAAGTATTAAACGGCAACAATTATTTGATCAAAAAATTCAGCAAATTTTTGCTGATCGTTTATTATTGCCAGCTGAAACGCTTGCTGAACTACAAGCACGATTGGTTAAAACAAGTTCCGAAATTTATATTCAACGTTCAAAAAAAATTAAAGAAGCTGGACCAACAAGAACACGTTTATTTGCATGGACATTAACCGATGTTGAATTTATGATTATGGCTGATCAATCACTTCATGGTCCCGAAAATGTTATTAAAATGATGAAAGAAATTGATGCTGAAAGTCCATGGCCAGATGATGGATTAGATTTTGTTACACTCTGGTGTCGTGCTATTAATTTCAGTTGCACAGAATGGAAATTTTTATTAAGGTATCTATTTTTTTTTTTTTTTTTTTTCAAAACTCTTATATGTTATGGAATAAAATTTTAAAAAATTTTCTCATTTAATGATTATTTTATTTGTATTGCAGAGATTTTCCTCAGCCAATGTTTTATGTAAAAAATATGCATTTATTTGGTCATTTGTGTGGTGCTGAACAAATGGCACCGCCACGAGCCAAACGTGATGTTGAAATTGTGATTGGTGCACCATTTGGTTCGCACACAATACAGAGAAGTTTGTTGCCTTTAAAATATTACCATGATTTTGACTGTGAATGGGATTTGTGCAGTTATGCATTTGGTCCATGTTGGGAGCCGGTAATTTTTCCATACTTTTATCATTGACGAATGACGAGCGATAATACATTTTTTTTTTCTTCACCATAGGTAATGGCCCAGTGCAATTTAAGCTTTGAAAAAATTTTAGCACCATCACGTGATCCAAGTCCAACGCTACCGTTTTGGGATAAAATGCGATTACTTTATCATGGACGATTAACAATTATTGCAAAACAATTTACCGTTTTGCTACATGCATCACTTGATCCATACAATACAACCGAAGAAATGGAATTGTCATGGAATAATTGCGGCATCATTTGGACAAATGCCAAAATTATATTTAAGGGTGAATTGAATGTAAGAATCTATTTTTTTTTTTTTTTTGATGGATTTATTTTGTGAAATTTTCACATGTTACAAATTTGCTTTCACAATTTTTTATTTCCATTTCAATTTCAATTTCAGGTGTGCGTTCGAACAGCATCTCGTTATGATGATTGTCGTTTATTGCATTTTCCAAATTTAAAATTAACATTTAAATTGAATTGGGTTTGCTTGGGAATGCCAAATGATCATCACGTTGTGATACCATGTGCCCCAGATAAATTGCCTGAATATTCAAGCAATCAAATTCATGATTCATTCAGAGCATTTCGTTCGCAAAATTTAAATATTTGGGTTTCATTTGAAACAAAACCGCCACAAAATCAACAAAATGAATTAGATTTACCAAATTTGGTACTGTACGGCAGTACATTGCGTTGGTTTGAAAGTTTAAAATTAATTTTATCGGGTGTAACACGTCCAACACGTCGTGGTCCTGTTTTTAATAATGTTCGACCGCGAAAAAAACAATTGAGTCGACATTATAAAAAGGCCCATTTACAAATGAGCCTACATAAATTTCAAGTGGTCTATTGGATGTCACATGCATTACATCGTGGTTTTGAATTAAATGGTGGTCGTGTATCATTTAGTTCTGAACATCAATTAACATTATTTCCAATTGATGATGGTTTAACGCATCGACCACGTGCCGAATGGGCAACCATGTACATGAATTGTGAATTAAATGATACGGAAATTTGGTTAAAAAGCATATTAAATGATAAAATTGATGTGAGCACCGAGAATATATCCAATTTGGATGGTTTAAAAATTGTGAAATTTTACTTTTTAAGTTTGGCAAAAGTTTCATATGGCCGTGAAGCATTATTACAATCCGGCAATAATGAACCAAAACAAAAAGATACACCAATGCATAAATTAGTTGTGTACGATTTAAAAGGTGCATGGACAAAAAATAATCGTGATGTTGCATTTGCATTATTTGATTCATTTATGAAATCACAAAAATTAAAATATAATTTATCAACGGAAGCATTGCAGGGATTTCGAAAAGATAATACAAATACAAATACAAATACACCAATGAAATCACGTTCAAATTCAATGAATACATCAACAACAACATCAACACCATCCACATCAACGCAACAAATATTAAGCTCATCGTCTGGCAATACAAATCAATTGAATCAAAAAACGCCTGCATCAACAATGCTACAGCAATTAATTGCCGAAGCTGATCATAAATTTAATGTGTATAGTGATGATTTATCAACACAAACACGTGAACAACAATTGGAAGGACTACGCGCATGTCAAGATGAAGATGTTACCCAATACAATTGGTTTATTTCATTGGTTAATTCACAAGTATTATTAAAAGGTTGCGAAACATCTGGTTATGTAATAATGAGTGCAGCCAAAGCGGAAATTTTACAACGTGTTCATCGGCCAGTATGGCGTGATCGAAGTTTAGTATCAAAAACAACATGGGTTGGCTTTTTAGAATGTATGCAATATTATGCAACAGTTAGTCCGGGTGAAAATGATTCATTGCTTGATGAAAATATTATGTGGTTAACATTGGATAATATTCAAGAAAAAGATAAAGATGCAACGGTTATAAGTGATTTACCAGATATACCGCATTTAGTTGGCAGTGGTCAAAGTGTTGGTGGTGTTGTATCTGAAACGGTTGGTGCGGCCGGTAATTCAGGCATTGGTGAACCACATCCAATTCAATTGCAACGAATTGTATCACGATGTAAATGTGAATTTTTTTATGTTAATTATGGTGATACAATTGATCCAGGTACATTATCTGAAGTACCACAACCACCGCCCGAAGAAACGCTTAGCCCATGGGAACGACAAGATGATCCAGTTGATGCATTCACATTAATGCATCATGATTTGGATGTATGCACAAATTCATTACAATATGCAATGATATTGGATATTGTAAATAATCTTATGTTGTATGTGGAACCACAACGTAAGCAAGCATTGGAAAAATTAGCACGAATGCGATTTCAATTGCAATTGTATAGTAGTGAAGATCAAAAGCGACCAATACAACAATTGCAAACACAAATTCGAAATTTAATGTCAAATATGCGATCACTTGAAAAGGACATACATTTAATTGGTCGATCACGAGCCGAAGAAGGTGACAATGATGAGCTTAAACATAAATACGAAGAAGTTCAGGTAAATTTTGTTTGCTTAAATTGTGTGATATGAAAAAGTAAAGTTTATTATTTGCACATTTTTTCGATTTTATATAATAATTTTCACTCGTTTCTTTCTTTGTTTTTTTTTTTTCATTTCGCATCGAAATTTAGAAACAAATCCAAGAGTGTAAAGAAAAATTGAATACACAAAGTGAAGATTTAGACATGATGTTCTCATGCTATAAAGAAACACAATTATCGGCCATGAATAAATTGGCAACGGTGCGAAAAAATAAACCAATTACAATTGTTCGAACGAATGAGATTTGCTTTAAGCATGCACAATGGCGATTAACCGAAGCTGATGGTCAAATTGGTATTGCTGATTTGATACTTAGTAATTTTTTATATAAAAAAGTGACAAAAAGTGATGATTCCGTTGAGCATTTACTTGAACTTGGCTATATACGTATGAATAATTTAATACCACGTGAAACATACAAAGAGGTACTATGTCCAACGGAAATTCAAAAGGATATGCCCGTTGATCATCAAAAAGTTTTACGAATATTTTGCCGTGAAAAGCCACCAGTTGGTGGTATATCGGTGAAAGAACATTTTGAAATTAATGTTGTACCAATTACACTTGCAATAACACGAAAATTTTATAGCACAATGTTAAAATTCTGTTTTCCCGATCGTGATACATCCGAAACGGAAACAATGGATGAAATGGATGATGGTACTGCATCAATTAGTGGTAGCACAACATCAATTAAATCGAGCGCATCACAATCAACAAAAAAATCAATGCGCTCAAAAAAGAGCAATAAAGATTCAGCATTTTATGTTAAAATTGAAAAAGATGATGTGGAAAAAATGAAAGAACGAGCCGAAAAAAATAAATTATTTATTTATATAAAAATACCCGAAGTTCCAGTTCGTGTTAGTTACAAAGGTAACAAGCAGAAAAATTTTAAAGATATTACGGATTTTTCACTGGTTATACCAACACTTGAATATCACAATGTTACATGGACATGGCTTGATTTGTTACTAGCCATGAAATCAGATAGTCGTCGAGTGATTTTATCTCAGGTAAATATTGTCTTTTTGTCAATGATTTCAATCATTTCTCATCATAGGTATTGACACCGTCGAGCTTAAGATGAAGGAGAGGAGGTATGGTTTCTTCCGGTAAAAAAAAAAAAAATCCAAAGGAGTGCCTACAATCCTTCTATCATTAAACTTGTCTTAAAAGTTTTCCCAAAGAACCCTAATCGAATATTTTGTTCTTAAGAACAATTCTTTAGAGGGTCATAGAACGTCAAAAGGGGAAAGGGTGGTGTCAGAACCTATGATTCTTACTTTCATCATTAATAATACTTAAATTACACGTTCTTGAGCAATACAATTAAAAACAATAAATACTGAAAAAAAAAAAAATAAATTTTAATGGGATTCATAATATATACACAGGCTATAAAACAAAAATTGCAAATAAACCGGAACAGATCGATGACTATGGATGGAGAGCGGCCAAGCCCGCAAGAGGAAGATAAAGCCAAGATGCTATTTGGAAATCGACATGCGGTAAGTAAAATTAAAAAAAAAACAAAATCCAACTCATTTCGATCTTTGATGAATAATATTTGGCATTTTGTTCTGTTTTCCATTTTCTTCAGCCCGAAAATAAAAGCATTAGAAAAGGTGTATTTAAATTTCCGACGAAACAGTAACTCGATGATCAATGAAAATTGTTGCAATAATCTGATGAAATCAAAACATGAATGATTGGTGTCGGTTAAAAATTATTTAAAAATTCGAATGGATATTCAATTGTGCAGTATTTAATCGATTGAAATAAACATTGTATTTCTTGTTATCTGAATTGATTTGTCTATTTATTATCATAAAAATTCATTCATTGTACATTATTCTTCATTTTCATCTTCATATAAATTAATTTTCTTTTCAGCCTTAAAACCTGGATATTTGTTTCGATATTTTAGGCCAGTAACAATGGTTGAACTTTCTGGAAATGCGGTTTTGCCGCCAAACATTGTGTCTGTATCTGGATGGAAACGTGTGTATTTATTTTCAATATGTAAATTTGGTGGCAATTCACGTGTTTGTAATTCATCCAAAGGTAAATATGTATTGATTGGAGTCTCATAAAAATCAACTATATCATCTGTAACATGAGAAAAAAAAACACACACACACACACAATTAATTGTTTGATTCAAAGATTTCGAGTAGATTGCATGTGAAATGAATTACGTATGGTTTCCATTTCGTGTATTAAGGAGTTGGGTACTGTATGTTTAAATTTCTCTGAACATTTCAATAGAATATTGAATTTATCTTCAAGCGTAAATTTTGAACCACCATATCCCGTTTTTAGATTTACAGCTTCTTTTAATTGGTCGACAATTGACGGCACATTCTTTGGTGGCGTGTATGGATCTTGCGAACGTAAATAACTTCAAACATCGAATAATTAATATCAATAAATAAGTAGAAATGAATAGAAGAATATTTTTTTTTTTTTTTTTTTTTTTTTCAATTTACCCTTTTGCCTTAAGAGATTGGGCGGCTGGTTCGAATGAAATATGGGGAATTGGTTTGGGTCGTTTCACATAACGTTTACTTTTGCATCGAATCTGTGTTATGGCACCCAAATTCTGTGAAATAAAATACAAATATAATAAACCTAACCTAAATATTTACGTAAAAATTCATTGTAATCTATACAATTTGGAAATTAATCATCATCGACATTTTATTAATTGATTTTTATGAAATCACTTACATTTATATGATTTGAGCCACAAATTATTTGCCGTGTTAAATGCAACATTTTATTTTATATTTGTCTTTATTTTATTCGTACGGCTATTCAATTAGACACATTCTGTGTACATAAATTGAACGAATATCCCAAATGAAATGTCAAATTTGTCTGTCACACAATGAACTGTCAAACAGAAAATTGTAGATTTTTCTCATGACGTAAACGGTAAAGAAACATCATTTGAAGGGGATGATATCATTCAATGGGCAAATATTATCATAGTTCAAATAAACAAAAAAAAAAAAAAAAAAAACAAACAAACGAGCAAAGTCTAGGGGGATTTAACTCTCACGAATGCGTACATTTTTACGAATTTTTCAAAAATTTTGCGAATGCGCTTATGGACATTTGCACAGTATTATCGAATGTTTACGAATTTATTATTGGAGCAAATGCATTCGTAAACATTCGCTAATACCGTGCAAATGTCCATAAGCGCATTCACAAAATTCAGGAAAAATTCGTAAAAATTTACGTATTCGTGAGAGTTGAATCCTTCTAGAGCAAAGCATATGGGCAATCGACTAGAACAAAGAAAAGAATAGATTTATCGATTTAATCGATTAAAAACAGATATTTCCATACATTTTTATAGATCGAAAGACAAAAAAAAAATTGAATATTTTACGTTTGTCACATTTTTGGAATTTATTAGAAAATAAAAATTTAATTCATATAAAATACACTGTTATCGATGCAATTGAGAATTATTTCCCATTTATAATATAGTAATAATGTTAAAATAAAAACCAAATAATATACAATTATTTGATTTGCCACTTAATTTGGTTTTTTTTTCTTTTTTCCTCAATAATAAACAAATCTCTTCCCAATTTATCCATTTGTTTCTAAGCAAAACAAAAACAAATAAACTCTTCTCCACACTAATTTGAAATTAGAGTAAAATAGAATTAATAACAAAAAAAAACGTTTTTTTTTTTATACAAAAAATAAAACCAATTCTAAAATAGTGATTAAATAATTCGTAGTGATCAGGAAGGACAAAATTTCGTTGATAAATGTAAAAGAAAAATAAAAAAAATTTTGTATAAAAAAAAAAAAAATATTAACAACCGATTGATTTCAGTGCCATGAAACTTGATCGATGCCAACTTTTTTTTTATTGGTCTTTTTGGTAATTTTGACTAGCCAAAAGTTTTTTTTTTATAAATTTTATCAATCTGCGCGGAAATTTCGTTAAAAAATTAGCCAGATCATTAATACAAATCAAAAAAAAAAATGAGAGAAAAAGAAAATTAATTATAATTTTGGTATTTAGCATTGATCAAGTTTTATGTTGTATTTTATGGCTCATAATTAAATATTTGTTGTTTTAAAAGAGAAAAAATCAAATGCAATTATTTTGTTCGTGTCATTTTGGCGTGCTCATTGAAAAATATTATTATTGTAAATTTCAATATTTTGAATTTTTTTTTTTTTTTTCTTTGATTTCTTCATATGGCTTATTTCTTGTCATTTAGTTTAGGAAGAATTCTTTTCTTTTTCCGTTTCTTTTTTTTCCGTTTTTTTTTTTGCGGTTTTTCTTTTTGCGGTTTTTCTTTTCATTTCATTTGTATTTTCTGGAACTATCTCTACACAATTACAATTGTTCTTAACACTTTGTTGATGTTTGCACACATACACATGAAAGAAAAAAAATGATAACATTCAAGCAATTGTTTTTCTCATAAAATTCCGTGTGAAGTATTAGATTGTGCAACATGTTGTAGTTGTTGTTGTTTTTTTTTTTTTTTTTTTTTGTATTGTTTTTTCACTTTTTGCCTTTAATAATATTGCATTTTAGTTGATTTATTATGAATTTGAATTTTGTGTGTATGTTGGTTATTTATTTTAATTGGGAAATACTGAATGTATGCTATTTTGTATTCTAAGACGATTAATGTTTTGTGTAGAAAAAAAAAAAAAAAAAAAAAAAAACGAAGAAAAAAAAAAACAGATATCATTATGTTATGGATGTAGACAAAATGCTAGACGGTTTTCTAGTAATAATCATATCTTGTCCAAAACATTGAAAACAATAAACATAAAATTGCAAAAAATAAAAATGTTTGTTCTTATCGGCGATAACGGCCCAAGTATGAGTGACAATTCGGACATGTATGATGAACATCCATACATTCATCAATGCAACATGGAATTAAACAGCATCTGAAATGTAATGATTACATTATTATTAATGATGGAATTAAAACTGAAATTAGACATTTAATATTTGTATTACTTACCCCAGCCAGCATCTGTGTGATATCAGTAACAAACGATAAAAAATGAAATCAATTAGTTTTTTCCATATCAGGCGTCAAAAAAGAGATAGACAGAGGAAGAGAGAGAGAGATAAAAAGGGAATGAATATCGGGAAATGGTTTGTTATCGTTATTTTTTTTTTTTAAAAAGATAGAAGAAGAGAGAGATAAAAAGGGAATGAATATGTGGAAATGGTTTGTTATCGTTATCGTTATTTTTTTTTTTTTTTTTTTCATTTTAAATGACAACTAATTAAATTGATATTGATCATATGTAACAAACCCCATTAATGCAATAATAAAGCCAGATACATATGCAATCAATCCTGGTTCGCGTCTTGTTCGTGTTTGAATTTCAGCATGACAAGATGGACAAATCATATGCGTTGGATGATTTCCAATTGGTAGCACAGTGGTGACAATGTGAGTTGTTGTTGCTTGTTGTGGAACAAATGGACTTGACGGTGGTACACCTCCAACAGCTAATTGCATATTCAATCAAATTCGATTTTGATAAAGAAAAAAATGAAACATTTAATTGATATAATTCATAAATTATTCATGGTATATGAAATTTACCTTGTGCATAGCTTGGTGGAGCTGATGGTGGTGCAACAAATCCATATGCAGGTGGTGGTGCTCCGTTTTTGCTCATCTATATTAAACGATTGAAAAAAAAAAAATAATAATAAATTGACGTTTTTTTTTTCTTTTCTTTTTTTGCTTCTTGTTTCTCAATTGATTAACATAAAAGATACTAAAAGCCTCCACAAATAGTAAATATGATTGTTTATGGGTATTTCCATAGAAAAATGTTGGAAAAAAGCATCCTCGGAAATGATTCAATTATTTGCAGTATTGCGATAACGCGCTATTGTTTATTTTTTTTTCTCGATTATCTACATTGTAATTTCCCATCGAAATGGTATAACAGAAAAATGAATCATCAAGTACACGAGTCACTGGCAAAACAAGTTAAGCTAGATATCGATGCTATGCATTGTATAGTAATTGGAAAATAAAATTTCAATTCAATTAAGCAATGTAAGCAAGTTACTAATTCGCACATATATATGTACGCAATGGGACACAATGAAAAGAAATCCTCAGCACATACAGAAGAATATTTAAATGAAATTTATACAAGCGAAAATAACCAGTGAACGAGAATGATATTGAGAGTCAAGAAAAGATACAAAAAAAAAAAAAAAAAAAAAAAAAATGAAAGAGAAAAAGAAGGAAGAAAAAGAAAAAAAAAAACTGTGAAAAACACTGCTTTTGAAAAATATCTGCGTTGGAGAAGGTCATCTCATCTGTATGTTGTAATGTTTTAATGCTCAAAATCTATATATATACATCAAGCATAGAACGCATGTATAACTAGAACAGTGAGCTGGTTATATGTATAATTTTTTTTTTTTTTTTTTTTTAAATTATATTTCATTAATGAAAAATCGAATTGAAATATTCTCATATTACACAAAACATTTTTCAACGCATTTTTTTTTTTTTTTTTTGTTTTTATTTTTGTTTTTGTTTTTGTATAATGTCATGTTAAATATGCATAGTGATAATAGTAATTTTTACGTTAAAACTCTCTCTTCTCAAATGCACATATTCAATAAATTCTTTTTGGCCTCCAAGTATTAGTTGAAACAAGTTGTTGTACACAAAAGAACGAGCAAGAGAAAAGCGAATAAAAAAAATAAATAAATTGAATTATGAGAGAGAAATAAAATAGTCTTCAAAACAAAACCATTATACACTTCGTACGCATGAAATGATTCTCGTTTTATTTTTGGCCATTTATTTTGCAAACAAAAACAAAAAAAAAAAATCGATCAGTCCAATTCATTGGATACTAAGGCGAAAAAAAAAAGAAATATAACGATTGCATAGAGATGCATATATTTAATAATATGTCTGTAGGAAATTACGCACTCACTTTTTATAATATATTTATCAATTCAAAATTTACAATTCACAAAGTCAAATTCCACACTTTTTCTTGACCAAACGAAATTATTCGCTTTAATTGGTATATGATATCACCGTTGCGTATGTCTGTTTAATTTTTCGCTTCTTCTTTCTTCACTTCTTTTTTTTTTTTTTTCTTTTTTCTTATTTTGAGTATTCCCTTCTACGAATGAAAACAGATTTGAACTAATTCAGGTTTCGTGTAGTGGCTTTTCAATTGTACTGCTTACTGAAATATACTACAATGTTAATGTCATAACAAGCACAACTGCTTATATGTTATTATATGATGAAATTTGATATGAAAATGGATACGTTCAATGCTCATATGTGAAATAATTCAATTGATAAACATCTGTATTTTAATAGATATGAACAGACTTTGTTTTTTTCTTTGCCAAAAATTCCATTTTGAATTTGTTATTACATACCAGACAATGTGTTTATGATTAATCATGTTTATTTTTTGTTTTTAACATATTGAGAAATCTTCATTTACAGATGGTATTTGCGTCAGTTGTGTTTTTTTTGTTTTGTTTTTTTTTGTTTTTGTTTTGTTTCATATTTCATCATATTTTGTCCATTTATGATTTGCATTGAACGATGTAATTGATGTTTGACATATGCCAATATATACTTACAAACATTTGTATGTACAAAATAAATCAAAACAACATTTTTGAGCTCATAATAGTTCAAATTGTATTCTGTGATAAACAAACAATAAAAAGAAAAATCTATCGATAAAGAAAAAATGTCAGTTGAAAAAAGTAAAAATGCTCAATTAAATATATCGGTAAAGAAAAAGAAAACCATTTCAAATTACAATAAAAAGCAATTATTAATTATGCTGAAAGAGTCAAATTGCCATCCAAAAGATTTGGATGCAATGATTTCACGTTTTCGGGTCGATGCAGATGTTATAAAAGGTGAGTAGATTTGGTCAATCGAATAAAATTCTATGATGGATCTTATGAATATACATTTTCATTTCTATTTTTTTATAATTTGTTTATTTCGTTCCTTTTTTTATAAAAAAAAAAAGATTTTGTCAATACCCAAGCAGAAATAGCACAGAATCGTTTAGAAAAAACACTTCATAGAAAACATAATAAGTATTTCTTGAACCTGGATGAATGTGCAAAAAATATTATTGAAGGTGATGATCCACCGTCCGACAATACGTTACCCGTCACATTGGAAGCAATCACCAATTATGAAAAACATCCGCCACCAAACGATATCAATGGAATCGATTTAAAAGCACTCTATCAATTATTAGCAAATATCACTGCTGGATATCCCACTGATGAATTGGAAGACGGTCCAACCAAAGACTTTTTAAAGCAATGCTATACTGTAAGAGTGAAGCAAATCATTTTTTTTTTTTTTTTTTTTTTTTTTTTTATTGAAAACATTAATTTGTTTCTTACATTTTTAGGAATTAATGGACAGTGTTTCCGAAATGCAACCAAAATCTTTCAGAGACTTATTAGCCGAACAAGACAAACAAACACAGCCCGTATATTCATGGTTATGTAGTCATGATTATAGTCATTATTTAAATCGAATATTCAAAGTGAAGTGTAAAGATAGTGATGATGATGATGAATGAATTTAACTAAGAAAATCCTTTGAATCGAAGTATCTGTTTGAATGGGAAAATAAAATAACGATTGATGATATGACACAATAAATGCATGTGAAAAAGTGTTATGATTAAAATTAAGGTTTTTATGATTTTTCTCTGAGAAACAACATTATTATCATTTTAATTTCAAAATCTGTTGTCAATTGAAAAACAAGATTTTAACATTAGCCTAATTGTCTGCTTAAATGCAAATTGTCAATTGAATGGATTTTATTTGTCAGAATATGCATTGAATATCATATTTCATTTCATTTTTATTGTTTAGAAGATAAAAAAGAAATGAAATTTGAAAACTAAACGATTTTGTTTGTTAATAACACATCATTTGTAATTTAAAAAAGAAAAATATATGAAAGTTAAAAAACATAATAACCATCTATAGAATGAGTTCATTTTGAATATTTTTTTCTTTTTTTTTCTCTCCATCAACGTTGATATTTTATCCATTCCTTATGCTGTTTCTATCAACTGTTATAAATTACAGAATGTTCGTTGCTTACCTTAATTGTGTACAAAAAATATCAAATCTCAACACTTATTCAACAAAACACACCTCTCTAAATTGGTAAGACTTATTCGCTTCAAATTGTTTTTTTTTTTTTCAAAAGTAGTTGTTTGAATTTTGTGTCATTTCACACCCAGTGCCAAATGAATATCACCGAATTTCTATATAGCGGGAAATAGCGTAAACATAAAATTGCTATGATGAAACAATTACTTTATATATATATATATATATATATATATATTTGTAAGACATTTCAAAAAATTCGCCATTCATTTAAAATCAATGATATTTTACTGTTAAAAACCATTTTTCAATGTTTATTCAATTACTTTCGAAACAATTTGATGTCACTTGTAATGTATGGTGAATATAACAATAATACAACACCTGTCAAATGTCATATTTCATATGTGAAGTTTAACATTTCGCTGGTATTTTTGGTGAGAAAAGTATCAATTCACATAGAAAAAAATTGCTAAAAAGCAATCAAAATAAATGCTGTAAATAATTTAAATACACTTAATTTTCTTTTGTTTTGTTTCGTTAATTTTAAATTGAAAAAAAAAAAAAAAAAAAAAAAATGGTTCTAAAATGCTCAATTCCATCCATTCGAATCATATGAGTGAGATAGAATGTGTATATCGGTGCCAGTTATAAGACATGCAATCGTAAACAGTATATATATCGTTCCTTTTCATCTCTCTATATTTCTTTTTTCTTCTTCTTTTTTTATTTCTTTCTTTCATTTGTGCATTCGTATAGATTTTTCTGTTTGTTCTGTCATTGGCTTCCTTTTTCTTTACTTACCGCAATATAGCCGACTAACGCGAGAGCACGTTTTATCATTACATAAAAAAAATATAAGAAGAAGAGAAGAACGAAACGAAACAAGTCCATGATGTACATGGCTTAAAACACATCACCAAATCCGCATTCATTTTTCACATAAATTGTACATAATTTCTTTTTTTTTTTTTTTAAAGTTTTATTTAAAAATTTTGCACCAGATTATATAATAAACATTGCAATTCATGTTGAATATTAAGCCATTGTCTATTCAAAATTATTGACAAAAACCAATTCGACGAAATTTGAATGAGAAAAAAAAACACATTTTTATTTTTCTGTTTCGGAATTTATCGGATTTGGTGAAGAAAATCTGGTGTAATTTTCCCTCCCAAAATATCGTTTATTTTTCTCGTTGTTGTGTTCTTTTTTTTTTTTTTTTTTTTTTGAAATTAAATCTAGTGTTTGTTAACGAATAATAGTAACAACAATTTATAAGACAATTAATTACGTAAGTAAAATTTAGAAATGACTTTTATAATATTTGTTAAATGTGTAAATTTAGATTAATAAATGTTTTCTTCATTTATTATTCCAAATAGAATTTCAATTTGTGTATGAAAAAGTACAATAAAACAATTAATTGTTTGACCGATTGATTGATTCTTTTGAATAGAATCAAAACAACCAAACGAAACACAATTGTGGATTTGTGACAATTGCAAAGCAATTTATTTATAATACATCAATAAAATGACGCATGAAGATGCACACACAACAATTCGAAAAATTAATGAAGAAGGCTTACATCGGCCACAAATCGATCATTTTCATAGCAAACAGGCATTTGCTGGTGGTGTTGCTGCATTTGTTACACGATTCGTTTGTCAACCATTTGATGTGCTTAAAATTCGATTTCAATTACAAGTGGAACCATTGGGTTGCCATAAATCAAAATATGTATCAATGCCACAAGCTGTACGTACAATATTTCTCGACGAAGGAATTGTTGGCTTCTGGAAAGGACATATGCCTGGTCAATTATTAAGTATTGTTTATGGTGTTGCACAATTTTGGGCATTCGAAGAGTGTAAAGACTATGCAAAACGTATAAATATGTATCATCAAAATGAGAATATTGCAAATTTCCTTTGTGGATCAATGGCCGGTGCACTTGGAACAGGTGAACATTTCCGTTTTTTTTTTTCTCATCCTTTTTTCCTTTAAAAAAAAAAAAAAAAAAAAAAAATAATGATAAAACATATCAATTACCTTGTTTTTGAGAAAATTAATGAATTTATTCATTTGTATTGTAATTATTTAGTAACTGTGACACCAATTGATGTAGTCCGAACAAGGCTCATTGCTCAAGATTCACATCGTGGCTATCCAAATACATACCGAGCATTTATGACGATTGGTCGGCAAGAGGGTATTCGTGGTTTATATCGCGGTTTCTATCTAAGTTTAATTCAAGTGGCACCATTGACTGGTATTAATTTTATGACATATAAATTTTTGTGCACAACAACGGTGGACGTTATGAATTTGCATGCAAAAAGTGAAATTCCGGCGCTAGTGACATTTTTCAACGGTGCAATGGCTGGTCTTGTATCCAAGGCAGTGGTTTATCCATTAGATTTAGCAAAAAAACGTATGCAAATCCAAGGTTTTGGCGAACATCGAAAAAATTTCGGAAAACATTTTGAATGTACGGGTATTGTCAATTGTTTCCGTGTTACAATCGAACGCGAAGGTTACCGTGGATTATTTAAAGGCATGTGGCCCAGCGTACTGAAAACGGGCATCACATCGGCTATGAACTTTTGTATTTATGACAATATTAATTTATTAATTAAAAATAATTCACATTGATTCTCGAATATATGAAAAAAAAAAGAAAAAAAAAAAAAAATAATAATAATAATTAATAATTAAAAATTAAAAGAATGTAAAAACAAACAAACAAACTAAACTGACACAAACATATTTCTATAAGTTTAAAATCACAACAAAAAGAACAACAAGTAAGAAATGAAACAAATAACGTTGATGTTTTTCTTTTTTTTTTTTTTTTTTTTTTGCATATCATTTTTATTTATTCAATTTGCTTTGATTGAAGGGAATCGAAAGAGAACAGCATATCAACAAGTACTTAATCAATAAACAAAACACAAATTGTGATATTTAATTGTTTAAAAGAGAAATTAAATGAAACAAATTGAATTGAAAGAGAGAAAGAGAGAAAGAGAGAGAGAGAGAGAGAGAGAGGAGAGAAAGTGTGTGTGTGTGTGTGTGTTTGAGTGCGTTAGGGGAGAGGAAGTGTAAAATGGAAGAGGCGAGAGATTTTATGGTAGAGACAGAGAGAAGGGAAAATGAAAAGAAAAAAAAAAATTCATAATAACTTTAGTTTTGTATTGAAATAGACTAGAAATATTTGAATTAAACAAGAATTATTTCAGTTAAACAAACAAACCAAAAAAGAAATTCTAGAGGTGTTTCAAGTATATAATGTCCTGATTGTCGATCAATTAATATTTTCACATTGATATTTGTCTCGTTCTCCGCTATATTGAAATCATTTATCGACAATTCGAAACATTTATTTCTCCACATTACAGTACAGCTTAATAATAATTAATACCAACTCTTATCATCAGCCTTCCCTTGTCTACAATATTTGAGCTTGGTTTTTGGTATTTTTGAATCCCTTTGTATTATCGCAATCTTTTTTTTTTTTACAAGATTTTCCCATTTACTCGTTTTTAGTTTCGGTTTTCTTTTTTGCATTTTCCACCTATTTATTAATTTATTTTCGTTTTCTAAATATTGTTTTCTTGTCTTATCTCTTATTATTTTCTTCTGTTTTGTTTCTCGTTAAATTTTCCTTTATAAATTATTTATTACAAAACTATTTTACTACAAATTGTTTATTCTATTAAACTCTTAACTATAAACACTATAATTCTGTAGAAAATTCTTCAACATTATTTGAATATTTGCGCCAGCAAATATGTTCTGAACCATGATTGTTCAAATAAGATGGTAAGTGGGTTGTATTTTCGCCTCGTCGAAGACTGCTATAATTATTATTATCGGTATCATGTGATGTCAATGAATTTGGACTAATGATGGAATGTCGTTGTGGTGAATTAATAATAATACGACTGCTATAATCTGATGTTATGCCGCCATTCAATTTAGATGGCATTCGGTTAATTTTATCACGTTCCATTGTTGATGGCTGTGATGAATTAATGCCGGGGACATAAATTTTTTGCTTTTCTTGTACGGAATTTTGTTGCAAACGTATAATCATTTTACGTGGATCATTGCTTGAGCTACGATTTAATGTTGATTTATTGCGATCATCATTGCCGCCACCGCCACCGCCACTCGTTACAATCATACGCTGCGTACTTGTATTATATTGAATTGGATAATTACCAATGCTTATATCTTCTTCAATTGCTGAATCGCCGAATATTGAACCAGTATAATTTGGTGAATTACTACGACCAAGTGTATAATTACCATTTCCATTAACATTACCATTTACACTACCAACAGAATATGCTGAATTAATTGGTTTGTGTGAACATTGATTACGTTTTATTGAATGTGTATAATCACGTGTACCGCGTCGACGTAATGTAAAATCTTTTTCACCAGTATCTTCACAAACGGCTGTCCATTGTTTCCATGCATGTCGTACAATTGGATCGGCTGGTCCAAAATCTTTTGATGCAATGCCCGCTTCACGTATCATACTACAAAAATTATAATCAACTTGCTTGTAAACTTCGGTAATTGCTAAAAATGCTATAATACCCAATGCAATTGCAATTGGTAACCATTTTGGTATATAATCAATTAATAAATCATTTAAATTTAATTCAATTGACCACCAAATTAGCATTGATAATAATAATATTGGTATTATACACCAAAGAAATACCCATAATTTTGATATGGGTCGTCCAATTGAAAATTCTAAATCGGTGTAAATATTTTTGGCGCCATAAATCCATGTAATTGAAATGAGGTCAAAAATTAATGCACATACAATGAATGCACCAACAATGCGCATATCAATCAAACGCATTACATTATAATTTGGACATAATAATCCAGTGATTGCAATTATAAGTGCTGTTGCACACATTACATAGCATGGATGTCGTCGTATCAGTCTTGCTGCTGTATAAATTTGTATTGAAATTGTTATTATCGTAACAAGTACAATCATTGCATATGCAATTCCAGTTAACATCGGCGTTTCATCATAATCAATATATTCAAGTGCGTTATCATAAATCGATGTGAATGGCTTTAATTCGGGCACAATAAGTGTTGAATTCAATGTATATTCATTGTTGAACTGAATCAGGAAATATGTTGTCGAAACAATTAGCACCAAGACATTAAAACTTATGTAAACCAACGACGTTCTGTAGAAAAAAGAGAAAAAAAAAAAAAAAATAACGAAAACACATGAGAAAGAGATAACAAAAAAAAAAAAAAACGAAAAAAAAAAAAATGGAAAATGCATGAAGGTTAATTTCACGTGTGAACGAAAAGAAAAATGGTCAAAAATGAATTTATGAATAACAAAAGAAGACATTTAAATACCTCACAGCATCTCCTTTGTATATAAATTTCCCAGTGATGACCGGCAACACGCCAATCGCAATGTTCGTTGAATATAATACTTGAACAAGTGCATCGTACCATATGTCACCATTTATTGGCAATATGTGCTCAATGGTTATTGATGTTATGGTAATCTGTGGATCTTTTTTACTGTTTACAGCTTTTGTGGCTTCCCAGCCGGTTTCAAAAATTAATAACCCTAAGGTCACCAAACCAACGATAATTATCGATCGACGAAGCGTTTTAGCGCTGTACGTACTGCATTGAATTGAAGAAAGAAAATAAAAAAAAAAAATGACAAATTGACAACAAAGAAAAAAAACACGCGCACATGCAAACAAAGTCGCACACACACACACACACAGGATATAAATTTCGAAAAGAAGAAAACGTCTCAAATTTCGTTTGCAAAATCGAATGAATAAAATCAATTATATTAAATTTATGGCAATAAATGAATTATTACCATGCAGCCGCTAGTGTCCAGACAACAACAAGGCTCATCGAGATCATCGCAAAGTATAGTGTGTTTTCCCAAACAGGTGTTAGAAATGTACTCCTGAAAATAAAATCACATAAAATTAGAGAAGGCCAACAAAAGCATTGATCGCTTGTAATTTGGTGTTTGAACATTCAATATTTTCCGTTAATTTTGTGAATTTTACCATATGTTTAAGCCGTAAAATAACGACACAAAGCCATTTTCCAATAAAAAAAAAAAGAAAAAAATCATTTATTTGAGTAGTTTTAGCGCAAGTAAACAAAACGGTAATCACAGACAACGAGCGAAAAGCAAACAAAACCGATTTCTACGGCTCATAAAATGATATCGAATTTTAATTATTAAATGAATGACAAAAACCTGGCAACCAGAACCATATTTTAGTGTGCTTATCTAGCAAAATAGGTTGTTTCATTGAACAAAAATAATGAAAAATGAACATAAATTATGGCATCGATGTGTTAATAAATTTAAACCATTCATTCTATTGATCATCCATTGTTTGTCGATTTTGTTTTCTTTTAGTCGTTTCTTTGCATTCATCAATTCGGTCAAATTCCCATATTGTTGCGTCTTTCTGTACGCAATAAATTTTTTTTTTTTTTTTTTTTTTTTTATTGAATTTTTCGCACACGATCAGACGCAAAAACATTTCAATACACAGCTTAGAATAAAACGTCATACATTTTGTGATCAAATCGGGATATGCCATATAAATAAATTTACTATTTATCTCAATTGATCGACAAATACGATGCATTGTTTGCATTTTACAGTGACCCTACATTTTTCACATTCCAACATTCCACATTTCATCATTTATTTTTAATGATTTACCTAACTTGAAAATATGATTTATTCGGCATTAGTTGGTATCACATTTGTTATGTAAAAAAATATATATATATAAGAAATAAAAGAAGATAAATCGCAGTAAGAAACTGGCAATATTTGCATAAAATGAGAACTAATCGTCTCTGAGCAATAGAAATGGAGATAGAGTGAGATAGAGAGAGATAGAGAGAGAGAAAGAGAGATAGAGAGAGAGACAGAGAGAGACAGAGAGAGACAGAGAGAGTGAGAGAGAGAGAGAGAGAGACTTTATATATATATAAAAAGTAGAAAGAAAAACAAATCACAAAACATTTCAATGCGAAGTGTAATTATTATTGGCAAATACACCCGACTCATGCAAAGTGGCATTACCAGAATTAGTATTGTAAATGTGTTATTGAATGTAAAATATATTGGCTTTATTAACTTACTCCATGCATGCCTGTCCGTTCAATAGCGTATGATTGGTGTTCTGTGAATAGAAAGAAGTAATTTATTTTCAATATTTATCAATTTGTTTTTTTTTTTTTTCTTTTTGCTTCGCCCGCCGAGAAGGCGAGAGAAGCAACAACAAGCAGCAGCAACAGCAAAAAAAAAAAAAAAAAAAATGTGTAATCTTAGTGATAAAATCGTTACATACTTCACATTGACTAAATGGCACAGATTTCAATAAAATTTCTCCAATATACACCATTCCCAAAGCGCCTTGAAGTGATATCGATATTGTTCCAAGCCATGATCCCAGGCGACCGACTATACTTGCACCTAATTTCAGTTAAATAAGAAGAAAAAAAAAACACAGAGAGAGTGAGATAACAAAATGAAAACAAGCTGATTTCATTGAAGTTCAAATGGAATTTGAAATGAACACACAAAAAAAAAAAAGTAACTAAAACTGTATTATAAAAATATACAGAGATAAATTGAAATAAAGGAGAACATTTTAAATCATTTGCCAACAATTAAATCTGTCTTTGAGCAAATTAACAAATGTCGACTCACAAAATATGATTATAGTGCTTTTGATTGCTTGTTTAGTACGTGCAATACGCATATAGAAACGGAAAAAAAAAAAAACAAAGAATTACACACGGCACATACAATCCACGAGAATGGAAAAAAGGTGAAAAAAAAAAGCCGACAATAGAGTTTTTGAATGGAAAATATTGTTGATGAAGAACGAAATAAACGGCAGTCGGTGTTGCCAAGATAGCAAATACACTTGACAAACTTTAGTCATATATTAATTAAGTTTAATGAACTACACACTCAAGTTGAGCTCACGCGCTTGCATTACAGCCAGATAGCACTCGTTTGTGATCCCAACCGTGCGCCAAACATAAGCATTAACAAATATTTCACTATTTCTTCTTCAAACTTTGTTTTTTTTTTTTTTTTTTTTTTTTGTTGAAAAAGCCAATAAGCGTTTGTATGATCAAGCTAACGAGCGAACGAAAAAAAAAATTATTAAAAGAGCGAAAAGGAGAAAAAAAAAAGCAGCGAACAATGAGTGAGACAAATTGTAATAAATGATAAATGCGACTTACCGCGAAAAATTGGTGATGCACGCCATGAATGAGCTGATCCTTGACCCAAGAATTGACCTAATGCTATTTCCAACAGTATGATTGGTATGCCAACCAACAAAAATAGCAATAAATATGGTAGCAAAAATGCGACGCCATGTCGATCTAATTCTCGAGGAAAACGTACAACATTCGCATATGTTAGATTTAAACACAGGCATAACATCACATCACGAAATATCGAACATTTTGACTGTGAAGGAAACAAAAACATACATAAAATCAAATTAGCAATAACATGGCGAAAATTTAGAGAAAAAAAAAAAAATGGAATGAAAAAAATAGCAACAGCAGTAAATGGTAATAATATATTTTAATGAATTAAGGTATCATCAGTTATGTAGTTACGAATGAAGCCTGATCATCATTTCAATATTCGCTGCTATAATTTTATTGAAATCATAAGAGCAAAAAACAAAAGAAAAAAAACAATTTTTTTCCACCAATTGAAATGTTATAGTCGTTGGCATACTCTTCATTCGTAGTAAAATAATAATCACTGTCTGATTGACAGTTAAAATGCTTTTTTTTTTTTTCTCTCAAACTCCGATGTAAATCAACTTCTTGAAAATTGTGAACACGAATCTACATGATAACAACACTGTTTGTTTTTGTTGTTACAATCAAAACCAATAATCACATGAATAATGCAAACACGGGTAGCAAACGATTATTTCTATATTTTGCTCTGTTTTCAAACAAACAACAACATCAGATGAGTAAGGAAAATAAACAAAAAAAAAAAAAGAAAAAAGTATATAGTATTTTTGAGTAATGATTATTCAAAATAGCATATCATAGACAGTGGAATTTGGTCGCTATAGTTGAGTGTTTTCCTTATCTCTCGTACCGTATGTTATTTTTATTTGTTATTTCTATGAGTGCCTCGTTCCGATTTCGTGTGCTTCATTTGTAAGGAACTGAGAGACGGCAGGAGAGAGAGAGAGAGAGAGAGAGAGAGAGAGAGAAGCACTCAATTCACAAAACTAACAATTAACTTTAATAGATGCATCTCTTTCATGATTACAGTATTTTACATTTTTTAGATGCAGTCTCAGTTCTCTACTTATCAAAGCAGGCACATTGCCCTGCCTTAGATTTGGGTGCAAGTAAGTATCTCTCTATCTCTCTCTCCTCTCTCTCTCTCTCTCTCTCTCTCTCTCTCTCTCTCTCTCTCTCTCTCTCTCTCTCTCTTTGTGTGTGTGTTTTTATTGTTTTTGATTAGATACCGATATGAAAAACTGTTAAATATTCATATTTGAATTTTGATGCATGAAATGAGTGTTGAGATTCAGTCAATTCCATTGAATCATGTTCTGTACCCAACGAATATACTGCCTATCGAATCAATTGTACAAGTTTAAATTCGTCTTGAATGACTTGTGAATTATTTACCGCTTGTTTTCGAAATGAATACTTCCCGATTTTTGGTATATAGTATGTGGCGGATATAAACGGTTACCTCTCATAATTATTCAAATTTTTATGTATCATGAGTAATATTTATAATAATAATAATGTGTGTTATACAGAGAGAGAGAGAGAGAGAGAGAGAGAGAGAGAGGGAGGGAGAGAGAGAGGGAGAGAGAGAGAGAATCAGGAACAAAAAGACGGTGAGTTTGAGAAAGAGACAGAATATAAAAAAGGTTCGTGCCATGATATTAACATGAAAAATTGTTCATCATTCAAAAATATCAAGTGTACGATTATTCATAGATTGAGTATGAAACGTGATATTGTTGCAAACCCATAAAATCTCATCCATAAAGTGCAAATGGAAAAACTTACTTTTTTGTAGTATTTGAATGCCGTTTGATTAGCACGATTAAAATATATGTAATCCATTATATATTTTGCTGTAGATAGATCCATAGTGCGTATATCAATTTTATTTTATAATTTTTTTTTTTTTTTTTTTTTTTCTTCGATTATTATTGGTTTCTGTTGCAGACGCGCTTATAGTATTGCGTATTTGTTTTTCTTTGATGTGATAGTTAAAGATTTATGTGATTTGCTATTGTTTGTTTACGCTGTTTACTCATATGACATTGAATGATATATTGACTGTAATATTCGGTAATCGGTTTTATCGAAGCACATTTCTTTGAGGTTTTTCATTAGATATTGACATTGTTCAATGCCGTACAACATTCACTTGTTATATGCATATAGGTCTCATTCACCTCAATTCATGTACATATTGTCTATTGCATTTTTATTATATTTCTCTTTTTTTTTCCTTTTCCTTTTCTTTTTCTCTATCACAATAGTCGAACCATACACTTGATCGTGCACTTGCTACGTGCGTTGCTTACCGATGACCAAAATCAATTTTCAAATAGATTATTACCGATAAAGCACATAGGGAAAAAAGAGATGAACATAAAAACAAATACAATTTATTTGATTTAAAAATAGATATTTTCATTATTCTGAAAACGAAATGAATTTAATTGACAAAGACTTTGAATAATTTGAACATTGTCGTTTGATTAGTTTCAAGGCATACAATCGATATGTATCTAACACCAATTTTATCTAACTTTTTTTATTTTCTGTTTTGTATTTTTTTTTTTTGTTTTTTTTTTTGATGATTCGAAGAATCAAAGACTAGCACGAGCGCAATTTTCATGGTCATCAGCGGGGAAGCTCGCGCTAATTGTATTATTACTGATTGCATAATTTATATTTTATCTCAGTAGTTTTTCAAGTACACAACGTGATGTCCCACACGATTTGTTGTTATTTCATTTCATTCGCATACAAAAAAAAAAAAAAAAAAAAAAAAATAAAAAATAAAAAAAACACATATTAAATGGAATAAAGAAGCGAAACTGAAATGAAAATGAAAATCAAGAAAAAGACGAAGACGAAGACAATCAAATATGAAACGCCTAAACAAAGTCGCTTCATTTCGAATGCATTATGAACTTGATTTGTTTTGTAAACCAAAACCTGAAATTTAAAATGCAAAACAATGGGGTAATATGCTGAGTTGCAATAAATTTCAAAAAAAGAAAAAAAAAAAAAAAAAAAAAAAAAATTGTCGCATTGGAAATGCCAGTATGAGTATGAATGATTCTCTATTAATTGTATGATTCATAATAACACTAACGAGCTATTCAACTGAATTCTTAGTTATTGTCTTGAAGTCTTTTATTGTTTCTTATTTGCAAGATTGTTTGTTTGTTTGTTTTTTCTACTCTCTACTTTCAAGTAAGAAATATAAGTGTGACATAAATCACATTCAATTTTCTCTCTCTTCATATATCAAAAATTGAATCATCGTCTCATTCAAAATTGGTTGGAAAAGCCGATCGATCAATCAAAGTGTTAAGCCCAATTGGGTTCAATACACGCATACACTGATTTTTTCAGTTTATTTTATTTTTTTTTTTTTTTTCTTTTTTTTTATTAAATTTCAACATCATTTTTCAGACGACTGTGAATGAATGAAGAAGAAATTGGCGTTAATCGTATGCGATATTTTGTCATTACACACATTATTTTTGTGTTCCAGATATACATAATTAGACGCGACGACACATCAACTTAAGAAATTAGTGTTACAATTGTAGATGATGATTTGACATGATTGTCGCCAACATTGACGCCATTTATTCATTATATAAGGTTGAAAAGAAGAAAGAAATATATAGAAACAACCTTCGCACATGTGCTAATGTAATTTTCATTTCAAATTCTTTAAAGCTCACAACAATTTTTGTTATGAAAATCGGGCTAATTGAGCATTGATTGATGGTTAGGTTGGGCTTATTTCAAAAATCATCAAAAAAAAAAAAAAAAAAAAAAAATTGATAAATAAACCTTTCTACCTTTTTATCGACAAAAGGCGTTAAATTCCAATTGTTAATTGTTAATTGTTATTTGTTGCTTTGATAGCATACAAACATTTCCGATCGCTAAACACACAATAAAGTTGAGCCAAAAGGCAGAGAGATAGAAAGAGACGCATATATTGTAATTCCGAATAGAAACAATCATATAAAAATAAAATAACGTATAAACTGAAGAGAATACAATATGAACTGTTATGTCGCACCGGAGGTTAAATAGAATTGTGTGTACGTGCAATGTTTTTTTATTTTATTTTTTTTTTTTTTTCAAATTGCTTGTGTGAATTTCACATGGCATGTGGATTTATGCATGCGAAATGCGATAACGTGGTTGCTCCACCGTATATTATGCTTGCTTATGATCTGCGTAAATGTGTGTATGTGTACGTCTGTATGTTTTACATTGATTTTCGAGGTTGAAACTTCGAATCAAGCGTAAATATTTTGCTTCCTTTAATTCTGGTTCATTAGACATTGCACAAAACACGGATACACGACCAATGAAACAATTGAAAAAAAAAAGAAGCGAAAAACAATAACAATAAAATAAACAAGCGATAATAACAATAATAATAAATTTTTTTGTTTTTTGTTTTTTTGTTTTTTGTTTTTGTTTTAACCAACAAAACATTCACTCGATGATATTATCAAATTAACACACTTTTTATGGTGCATATGCAGTGCATTGCTCATTTTGTTCGCATTTAGATTTCCATCTTTGAGCCACATTTGGAACACGACCTTTACGCAACGGCACAACCACACTTTATCAAATTCTGGAATTTTTCTTCATCTTTCTTTCTTTTTGAGCAATTTTTTTTTTTCACCACTGTTGTTGAATTGTTGCTGTTTTTTCACCGTTCGTTTTGTATTTGTTTGTCGTTTGTCTTCATTAGTTTCACTGGAAAACAAATGTAAACAACACTTGAAAAACGTATGTTACATTGAAATTGCACAGATTTCAAATGAAAATAGAAATTATTTTATCTCTGTGGTGCAATCAAATTAAAAGCAGCTGATTTGCACTTGGTTTCATTTGACTGATACACGACAATTTGAGCTTCTTTTTTTATTTCAATCTTTTGTTTCTTCTTCTTTTTTTTTCATTGAGCTCAATCACTTTTTTTTTTCAAATTGTGAATAAAGTTCTTTTTGAATATTTAATACAATGCACGGACACTGAAAAAGAACAATTTTTTTTTTTTTGAAAGAAAAAAAAAACACACACACACACACTCATACAAAAGAATGACCACTAACGGTCTCTTGGCCATATAAAAATGTGTATGATTTGAGTGAAAAATGATGTTGAAGCGTGCCCACCGCGGCACATTTTGCAAATGCAATTTTGTAGAAATGATGATTTATTTTGTGCGGGCCTGCACATCAACTCTTCGACTATAGCGTTTGCAATGCCAAAACTGAAACCATATACAAATACTGAATTCGGTGAAAGAAAAAGAAGCGGAGAGAGAGAGAGAGAGAGAGAGAGAGAGAGAGAGAGAAAAATAGATACAAAGAGTAAAAAAAAAAACGGTAAGCTTTAAAACGTCGATACACATAGAATCGAATGAACGAAAAAAAAAAAACATTAAAATGAAACGATACGATAAAATAAAAAAATTATTAATACAAACAATAACAAATGCATTTAATGATCAACCAACTGTAGCAAACCATAACATAAAACATCAGATTGTTCGATGGTGCTATCTTCTTTATGCTTATTGTATAAAAATTTCTTCTTTTTCTCCTCCTTCTTCTTATTCTTCATATTTGTTTCTTCGTAAACGTGTAATAATGCGTATGACTTTCATATTATGGTGAATTGTGTGTAAAAAAGTTGTGTCAGGGAAATGCAACAAGTATTTGTTTCGCAATCAAAAAGAAAAGAAGAAGAAGAAGAAGAAGAAGGAAAAGCATAGAGGATGAAATCATTTTTCACTGTGCAATACCAATTTAATTTCCAAGTAATAAATTGTTTCATTTTTCTTTGTTGACAACAATGACAATGCAATGGTCGAATATATTTAGCGGTATTTTCAAAAAGGATTTCTATCAACGGAATGGGCAAATTTCAACAAATTTGAAGAATTTTTTCTTTTTTTTTTTTTTTTTTGCTTTTTGCTTCATTCAAGTCAAACTGCATGTTGGATTTGTAATCCGTCGAGCGGATTTGCCTAAGAATGCACAACACGATATGGTGTTTGCTTGCACGTAGTACGATTGCATTAATTAGACATATTTATGCTGTATGCCAGACAAATCATAACGCCAACACCAAGTTATACCAAGAAAGATGAAATGAAATGAAATGAAAAAAAAAAGAAACAAAATGCATATCAAATGAAATAACAACACTCCATATTTCATGTTTCCGAATGCAAACCGGTACACAAAATATGTGCATGACTTTGTGTCTGTGTGTATGTATGTTCGGTTTTTTTTTTTTTGCGTTTATTCGTGCGTTCGCACCCGCACACATACACACTCACACAAAACCCCATACACAATCGACTGTCTTTCATCACGCGCAATTTTCCACATTTCAAATCGCAATCATGATTGCTATTAGTTGCATCAGGTGAGCATACATTTCGTCGTAATCACTTATGTGGTGTCTGTTTATACAAATAGTATGGCATGGTGTGCATCTCTCCGTAAAGAGACATATCAATCCGTGCAAAACTAATGCGAGCAACGAAAACAAAAATTTATTTAAAGTATTATGATGAAGAGTGAGAGAGAGAGAGAGAGAGAGAGAGTGAGAGAGAGAGAGAGAGCGAGAATGGGAGAGAAAGAAAAAACATTTGTCCGAATAATTAACGAAAACGTTTGGAATTTGATGGGGGAGTTTTCCATTTTCAAAGTCGAGATCGATTTTTTTTTCTAATTTTGTTCGGTGCAATTTTTCGATCGATGTGATGGTTTCACTCATGCAAAACACTTGAAAATGTTCATCTTCATTAGAAAAATCGGCGAGCCGTCTTTGTTATGACTGCACATAGTGCACGCACGCACACTGCCATAAATATGTTAAACGGATACCAAACAGTACATTGAATGAAAGATATTGATAAACAATGCATTGAAAATTTGAAAAGAAAGAGCAAATAACAAAAACAAACAATAAAAATTGTTTGAAAAGCGAAAACAAGGGCCTTAAAAATCAATTAAATCATTTGCAACGTTGTTGAATTGATTGATCGTAATGATTCTTTATTTATTCTCTGATGTGCGCCCGTTCAATCTCTTCGTCTATTGTTTCGTATGCTTTCGCGCATCGTAGAAAAAAAAATTTGAGGAAAGTCTTATTCCGTTAGACGTTTTTTTTTCTCTCTTTTTTTTTGAATTCTTAATGTCTTAATTCTCTAATCCGAAGAATCAATGAAAATAAAAAAGAAAATGCACGTTTATTGCATTTTTACCGCGTTTTCTCTCTGTCGTTTTTATTTCTCTTTTTGCTTTTATTTTATAATTCTCTTCGTTATTGTTTGTATGTTATTTTGAAGACATAAAATGAAAGATCACGATTATTGCAACTTCTTTAATTTTAATCGGTTTTCGTTTGGCATGGAACACGACGGTTTGTTTGTTTGGTTGGTTTTTTTTTTTCCTTTCTCGATTGTGGTATAGAAATAAATATAAAATTTGCTAATTTTCATTAGAGCTTGTTCTGGATAGTTGAATTTCATACAAGAGGAAAAAGAAGAGGAAGGAGAATAAAACGTGCTTTTGTGCTTGGGCATATATGAAAAATAACGTTTAATTGACACGATGATTAACCTTATGACATCGGCCAAACAATTTATTGCTTGCTACTTTGTGCTTACTGTGACTTTTCTTTACAAACACGCTCATCAAACACTATAAAAAATGTTACCACATAAATTACTAATCAAACACGCATAATCCATATTATCATGCGCACTGCAATTCTTTTATTACATATTTATTTCTTGGGGTTTATTTTTTTTTTTCGCTTTTCCTTCGTGTTTTCGTGTGTACTTCATATCGTTTGTATATTTGAATGTTATTGAGAGGCCGAAGAATCCCGTAATTCGTATAAAACACAGTCACAATTTGTTGTTATGGGGTTATGATGGCTATTTGCTATTTTTCCAGTTTGTGATTTACATTTTTTTTTTTTTTTTTTTTTTTTTGGTTTGAGCTAATTTTTTCGTTTTACGTGAAGCAAGCAATATTCAAACAAGTCAAAGTCATTTGGTGAGAAAGAGCACAAACAGCAACATTGACCAGCAACAATAATAATAACAACAACAACAACAACAACAACAACAAAAATGGCAACAACAACAAAAAAAGTATCACCTGTTTAGTGTTGCCAACAGATTGGCATATTTCGAGAGAAGCCTGACCACTTTTTTATATGACCCGCACACAATCTAGTGCGCGCGTGTGTGTGTGTATATATATATTTGTTTGTCTGTTGTTGCTATTTGGTATTTATCGCACGAACCCGTATCAACATTATGACTAAATCAAAATGATAACAACCTCAGCAAAAAAAAAAGGAAATCGAGAACAGGCAAAATCACATATCACATATATGACACATTGACACTGTGCCAATGTGCGGTATAAACATAGTGTCGTCGATGACTGTTCAACAAGTCACATCAATTTTATTTTTTATTTTTTTTTTTTTTTTTTTTTTGATGCTTTATCTATTTCACACTTACCTGATTATTTGACTGATCATCACCATACGGTAATAATTTTGCGGTCGAACCATTTTGTACATCACTGGTTTTTGTTGTATTGATATCACTTGCTTGAATGAAATGAAAATCATTTGAGCCGGATGTAAAATTGCTCTTTGAACTAGACCTCGATGTATTTGTTGTCCATATGCTTGGATTTAATGAATTATTTTTATGAATATTGCCATTGCTGTGATGTACACCATTTGGACCACGACGATGATGTGATGATGATGAATTTGATGATTGTCGGCTAATCATTATATTTGTATTATTCTTGTTCATTATGGATTGATTTTCGTTATTGGATCGATGTGTGTGTTTTTCCAATTTAGTCTGGTCTGTGTTGTCAATAGTGACAACAAATTATTCGATCAATGTGTGTTTTTTTCTTCTTCTTCAAACGATTCATCAAGCAATTTAAAACGCACAAATTTATCGCTAGTCATTAATTGTTCATTTCATGTAGTTCCAAGATCTGTAAAGAAAACAAAAATACACGAAAAAAAAAAAATAAGAACATGGGATTTCGATTAATTTATTGAGATAAAAGAAACGAGAAATTGCAAAAAAAAAAAAAAAAAAAAAAAACAAATAAAACATTTGGATGTTCCAATAGTGTCAAGTAAAATTTATTCCATCTTTACAATCAACAAAGAGAATGAGAGTGGAGAAAGAGTAATAGAGACAGAGATAATGAATGAGAAGGGGATAGAAAAAAAAAGGAGAGAAAATGTAAAAAAACGACCATAACAAAGTGAACAATGTATGGTTCATTACATTTCCCCGTGGATGCAAGACAGAAGCGAAACAAATGTGATGTGATGTGTTGTCAGTATTTGATCTCCAATTCATTTTCTCCAATTCATTTTACAAAATGCAAACTACAGTAGCGAATCATATTCAAATGAACTGTAAAATAAATATAAAAAAGAAAACATATCAAAGCGTAACTTTTAATGTTTAAATTTCTTAATTCTGATTATAATCAATGCAAATGATGGTATTTCATTTATTTTACCATCATACTCTGGTTCGTGTGCTTTTATTTCTCTTTAATTTCTACATGTATCTTTGTTTTTTTTTTTTATTGTGCACCAGATAAGGCAATTACTTATATGATTGTCTCGTAAAATCCATTTTTTTAAACAAATTGATTTCGGTGGTTTGTGTATTGTTTATGTTTTGGTTGAGTAGTAAGCACGTTGCTGTACGCGCACATTGTTTATTTCTCGCCTCGCGGAAATGTAGCAATGTGCCACCGGCGAGACAAATCAGTTAGACATGCTAAAGAATAGGCGCGGGAAAAATTGTGTGCACAATGTGGTGTGTGTGTGTGTGTGTGTGTGTGTGTGTGTGTGTGTGTGTGTGTGTGTGAGATTAAGTTGTGTGGCAATGCATTTTAGTGTTGGTATGAACACTGTGTTCATTTATGATTGGGGCATTCAATGTTTTGAATCAACACCGTTGATTTTATCCGTTTTAGTTATTTAATTGGTCTGATACATACACTCGTTTTTATTACAAAATGCTACACTATGTCGTATGCATGCGTTCAAAATATGCAACGTCTTACTTCATGCTCAGGGCGCAGAAAGTGCACGGGATATTTTCATGCTTATGTTTTAAAAGTGCAAAAAAAATAAATGTGCGACCTTTTTTTCTCTTTTTCCTCGTCTCTCTCCCTGTGTTATTCCTTGTCTTTCCGCGCAACGGAGAAAATCGAAAAGAAACAAAAAAGCAAAAAAAAAAAAAAAAAAATGCATGAAAATGTACGCGTGCACGACCTGTACTGACTATTTTTAGGCTTTTTCCTTCTCTTTTATCATTGTTTATTATTACAATCATTAGTATTGCAACGGCATAAAATACATGCAAATACACTCACACATACACTCACGAGGTATTTCAGTGCCAGTCGCTGATAGCTTGCTTCTCATTTGGCGGAAAATGCAACAAAAACTGCGTACACAAACACAGCACCACAAAAATTATGTGTGAAATTGAAATCTTATTGTTAAATTGCGCGAAAGCGCGCCCGCACACACACACACACAGCAAAAATCGAGATAAATGTGTGCTAAATAAAACTGAGAGTCTTACGATCTGTGCAATCATGTTTATTTGGTTAACGCAAAAAATGCAGCCGACAAAACTTGTTTCAAGGTATTCTCACACACAACGTTCGTTTTCCTTTATTTTTATTTTTTCTCTTCTTTTGTTTGTTGTTGCTTTTTTTTTGTTCTCTTTAGTTTGTTGATATGCAACGAATTTCGATGGATGACACGGATGGTCCTCTCTCATGACCAAAGGCAGCAATCAAACGCTTAGATGGGGGCATTGAAGGAAAAAAATGTGCAATTTTTTTTCTTGTTTTGACATCGGTCAAGAATTGGCCGGTTCAAACAACGTTCGGACAGAGGGAATTTTTTTTATTTTTTTTTTTTTTTCATTTCTCATTTTGCTTCTCTCTTTTTGTACTTTGTGTTTCTGTTGGTGTTTTTGTTGTGTCTTTCATTTATTGTGCTCATGCACGTAAGATGTACATTTTGGGAAAAAACCCGCTGTACGTATGACGACAAAAACAAAACTTGACTAAACAGGACAATGATCAAGCAGAAGACCCTTGTCGTTTAATAACACACAAAAATGTTAATAATATACTCTGAGTAATATGACCGTAAACAAAATATCAGAAGAGATAAAGAGAGGGAGTGAGAGAGTGAGAAAGGAAGAGGCACGAAGAGAGAAAGAATACAAAAAAGGAAAAAAAAAAAAGAAATAAAATGAAATAAAAAGTGAAAAATAATCATAAAATAAAATAAAATGCCGATGAAGAATGACGGAGAGTGGAAAATGAAATAGTGTGTGCATTGAATTCTTGTAGATATAATTCTATTCGGTTGTTGTTGTTATTATTTTTTTCCTTGTCCGTTCTCACGTGTGTTTTATTATGAAACTTTCATGTTTAATCTGTTTGCCCAATATGTGGTGGTAGCAGCGTGCACTGCAATTACAAATGATTTTTGATATTTCATGAAGTTTGCTTCTCGTTTTTACTGTTTTACATCAATTTTTTTTTTTTTCTTATTCTCTCTTGTCTTTTGTTTTGTTTCACTAATTTTTCGGTACTTGGCGTGTTTTTTTTTTCTTTTATTTCTTTCCTCTCAGGTTTCTCCATCGTTTCAAATATTCATCAATTATGCTCGTCCTCACATTCACACGAAAATTTATTCTTGAGACGAAGGAAGGATCAACATCAGATAAAGAGAGAAAATTCAATTGTTGAGTGAGGGGAGTGAGGATGAGAAACAAAGAGAGAAAAATGAGTGAGTGAGTGCATAATCATGATTATGAATGAGATAGACCGATGAAATAATGTCGGCAATGTCAAAACCAATTTTTAATCTATTTATTTATCATTTCAAAAATTATTTTATCGAATATATTGCAGGTAAAAATAGGATTTCGAATAAAATTGACTGTTTTGTTCCAGTCTAATACCATCAATCATATTAACGGGTGGATTTTTGTTTGCCCATTCCTTCAATCGAATTTTGATATTCTTTGAAGTAACTCAAATTAATGAGAGAAAAAAAAATGTTTTTTTTTTTTTTTTTTCTTTTTTTCATCATTTTATTTTTTTCGTTGTTCATTCCTTTGAGTTTTTTTTTTTTCTTTTCATTTCTTTTCGTCGGTTTGTTATGTACCTTATTAATGACGTTTGAATGGAATGAACGAAGAAAAAAAAAAAAACTAAACAAAAATCTATAGCTAACAGAAAACTATAAATTAATTCCATGTCTATAAATAGGTTAAAGGTATTGTAACGAAACACGCAAACCAAGTTGTCAAAGTTCAATGCGATTAAGCTATAAACAGTATGTTGAAAATGTGCTAGAATTGTTCTAAACGTGTTAGTCGTTTGAGTTATTAAGCCAGAATTCAAACGAAGCGAACCGAATGAACTGGATTTATGTGTATGCCATACACTGTATGGTGGTTGTTTATAATTCGGTGGTGTTAATTTGTTCACAATAGTTGCAACAAAAAATATGCTTTGATGGTCATGGATTTTCGATAAAAAAAAATTTCCTTTAACGTCTGGGGTCTCCTATTGTTTGTTCACTGGATATTATGTGTTGCAAGCTTTTTTTAATTCCTTGCTTTCACACCCAACCCCCACTAAAGAAAATAAGACGCCGCAACGACTCACTACATTGCACCGACAACCAATGTGCACTTCTTGGTTTTTAAACCAAATTATTACCAATGTATTTCTATCCAATATTTTTTTTTTTTTTTTTTTTTGCATCGTTTAATGTGTTATTTTTTTTTTTCTTTCCTTCCATATATTTGCCATATGTATACAATTTACCACCGTGCTGCGTGTATTTAATATTCACTACAATATATACATATTGCCTATTGCCATAAAATTAATTTTCATAACATCAAATAATTTCCATATGCTTATTTTATAAAATTAATTATGTTTGGTTATGCCTTTTTGCATTTTCCGTTTCAATGTTATTGTTTTTTCGTTATTGTCTTGTTCTCTTTTCAAACATTTGATTATAATGATAGAGAAAAAAAAGTGTTTCTCCGTACGAAATACCAATGGAAGATATCGGCACGTACATTATAACCGCAAATAAACTTGGTGGTTTGTTTGTTTTTAATTTTTTTTTTTTTTTTTTTTTTTTATCAAAATTTATGCGTATTAATTCATTTGAGTTGATTTGAACATTGGCTACTGTTGTTTGCAAATTCATTCAAACAAATCTATTGATTCAATTTGATTTGATGTTCTTATTTCACGTATTTTAAATTAAAACAAAACAAAACAAAAAAATTTGCAATCTAATCGATGATCAATATCTAAATATTCAATGAAATGTGGAAATCTTACATTGTATTGTTCTCGTCACTAGTTAATTAGAACATTGCGATTCGATGGTAATTGAGAATGCATGCTAAAATCCGAATCGAATCGTTTTTCGTATTTCCTTCTATTGTTCACATGAATGAAAACCGAAAAAAAAAAAACACTTGACGAAGGGGAAAAAAAAAATGTTTCAAACTAGAAATGAGAGCGAAACGATATGACGAAGCATAGAAAATTTGTAAATCAAGTGCGCACACAAATTTCTCTGTTTTGAACTCAAATTAAACGCGTGATAAAGTGATATAGATGAAAAAAGTAAAAAAAAAAAAAAAAAAAAAAACTACAGAAATATAAGCAAGTCTATAGTCTGCGAAATCAGAACATAGCACAGTATCGATCCGAATGATATGTCTTTTGCCCGTGTGGCACAAACTTTTTTCTTTTTTTTTTTTCTTTTTCTTTGTACTGTGTAGTGTGTGTATGTTTTCGATGTTATCACAAACAACAAAAAATAATAAAAACCACGTCGTTTGTATCCTGAAGATTCTTGATGATTTTTACTTGTTCTGCAACACTTCGCAAAATGTTGTCATAATATGTTCTTCACGTTTAATTGCCAGAAAAAAAAAAAGAAAAAAAAATTGAAAAATTATCTTTATTTAACACTTTGCTGGATCGTTTAACTTCAATTAGGTATCGGCGTGTTTTTTATCACAATAATTTAAAAGTGAATGAGAGAAACGCAAAAAAAAAAAAACAAAATTGTTGGTCAAACAACAAGAAATGATTATTTTTAGATGAGAAAACCAATTTTTCGGCCAATTATTCAAAATTATATGTTCAAATTACCAACAATTCTTTATTGAATATAACGAATTTTTGCTTTTGTCGGTCACATCAGACTGTTTTTTTTTTTTTTTTTTTTGGTTTTGTTTTTGTTTTTGTTTTTGTTTTATTGTAATAAGCAAATTTTCTTCGTTGAGAGCATTTCGACTAAAAGATGAGCAGAGAAGAAAATAACAACTGAAATACACACACACACACCGCACGACGGTTGGCCAACGAAAAATGTGTTCAGCCAGAGAACAGAGCACCGAAACACAAAACGGTTACAAATAATACCAAACAAATCAGCTCGCACTCTGTTTAAACATTATTGTTGTCCGACGATCACAGTTGCACTGAAGCGTAACAGGCACAGAAAAATATCACATAGATATAATGCTATTACCTATATCTGAGCTTTTTTTTTTTCTCTTCTGCTTCTGCTTCTGCTTCTTCTTTTTATTTTTTTCTTCGGTTACAACAATATGCGAATGAAATATACGGCACAAAATACAGCAGCGTATATACAGAGACTCAACTATACAAAAATGGATTTTTAGCTTTTGTTTGTTGTGTTTTTGCTTATTCGAATATGTTTTGTCTTCTTCTTTTTATATCTCTTTTGCTTCTTCTTATTCTTCTTTGCCGTTTATTTGTTTCGTTGCTTCTGCTGTTACTTTTCAATATTGCTTAGGTATTCATCATATACATTGAATTTGAAATAAAATATGATTGTGAATATATATATATATATATGTGTGTGTGTGTGTGTGTTTGCGCACACTGTTGTTGCTGCTCGATTCATTGATTTCAAAGATTTTGAAATAAAGAAAAAGAGAGAAAAAATCCAATGTGCGATGCACAAACATATACATACAAATATCAGAGTCACCTGCTGTGTGTATTGTCATGATCTACAATCACACAAAACTCTTCTGTGAATTAAAAACAAGAAGTTCTAAATGGAAATATATTGATGAGAACAGCATAGAATTTTATTGCACCTGTGTGTGTGTGTGTGTCTGTGTGTATGTGTTGGTATCTTTTTCGCGCAAATTTTATAAAATCATCAATTCTTTTGATCATTTTTGCTATGGAACAATATTGACAGACCAATGAGCCGGTGTAGTGATATACCTGCATACGACACAAATACACAAAAAGAATAGGAATGAATAAAAGAAAATATATATAATACACAAATACATTGACAACATCAAAACAATAATACAATACCATTCAACCATTTTATTATCTTTTACAATTGTTCTATTGATCCATATATTCAATTGAATTTCATTGTTAACAAATATCACTTGGTTGTTTATGGCTATGTGCATAGATTTAATCATTTTATTGCTTATCAAAATTTTAAACGTTTTTAACATGCTTTCGATTTTTTTAAAGTGGTTTTTTTTTTATCATATTGCGACATCTATTGATCATTTTCCATTTAAACATAATGTCATTGTAGTGAATGATATGAAATCATTTTCAAATTCCAATACACATTTCATTCATATACATTGTTTAATACATTTATTTATTTGGTAACTAATTGACAAGATTGATATTGAATCAATCAAATAACAATTTTTACAAAACAAAATATCTCAGGATATGGTCAAATGTAAAAATTATATTGAATTTGATAAAAAGGTTTTAATTCAAAGGATTTTTAAAAGTTTTTTGCATAAAATCGAATCGTATGCGTATAAATGGAATTCAAGAAATTATACACATTGTTGAATACTCCTTCGGTATGTGAATAGATTTTCGAATACATTCGATTTGCTGTGACACCTGATTTCACTTCATAAAGATACGGCAATAGAATCTGAAGTGAAAAGTAAAAAAAAAAGGAAAAAAAAAAATCAAAGAAAAATTAGTTCAAATGACGATTTTTTTTTTTTTTTTGTCTTCATGAAGAAATATACTTGTTGCAATTAACACTCACCATAATCAATAGAAGGAAACAAATGGGCCGAATTAGTGCGGCAATCATTCCAATCGAAAATCGAATGATTCTATATGTTAGATAAATAATAAGACTGGTAATTATAATGGAATACACATCACGTGGAAATTCAAAGTTCACTATGAATTCGGCTAAAAGAACGCGAATATCGCCTTCCATGTGTTTTGGCTAAAAATTGAGAAAAAAAAAAAACAAAATCAATTTATTTATTAATTGATATCAATCAAGTCGTTGTATCATTTCAACGGGAATCAAAAAAAAAATGTACTTACCACTTTAATAGTGTTTGATTCATACCGGCTGTAGTGTTCGTTATATTGAGCCATGATTTTTCCTTTTTTTTTTTTTTTTTAGTGGAATGTCTTTCTCGATAAATAAATTTTTTTTTCTGTTCAAAATTCTTTTTTTTCAAAGGAAATTTCGAGTTGCTTTATATTCGCTTGCTGTGATTTCTATTGTTATTGCTTTTTTTTGTTTTTTGGCTACTATCGTTAATAAACAACCTAACTGTGCGGTTACTGAAAAATATTGAGTTGTTTTTCACCAACAAGTCACACTTTTATGCCAATTAAGGAAATCATAAATTTTCCAGTTATTATGACGGTTTATTTACAAATGTTTTGTATGGAACACGTATGACTATTGAATTTAATCCAGATAATAACGTAAAACAATGACGTATTAAGTAATCTTTGCGATAAAAGAAAAAAAAATAAAAAAATAAAAAAAAAGAAGAAATGTGTTTGAATTTTTGTTTTGCTTTGCTATGTTTACTTGAATTTTTTCGTTTTGATTGCGAAATCACTGTATGGGACAGTAATAGTATGAACATGTGTCTGTCAAATATTGTCATAACTCTGACTCAGCATTTGATTTAAAAGAGATGGCGCTATAAATGAAACATTAATGAAATATGAACGAAACAAAAATAAAAAATGATGATGAAATTTCTGTAATTAAAAACAAAATCAAACGGCAAAATGATTTTCATTAATTTACACATTTATTTTTCTTATGAGAATATTTCTCAAATATGATATGGTCCAATTGTGAATGAATATGAACAGAAAAAAAAAAAAATCTCCAGCATTTGTACATTTCTTCAAGCTTGATTCCAGTTTTTTTTTCTTTCTCATAAAATTATGATTGTTCTGTTGTGTTTTTTTTTTTCATTTTGTTTATTTGAAAAAAAGAACATAAATAAAAGCCTTAGCAACAATTCCTTAATTATTGGAGCTTATTTAAATGATCGATTATGAGGTCCATTTTTGTATAAAAAAAAAAAAACAAATAATTGATGATTCAATGAAGTGTATATACATATCTAGTGGCAAAATAATTGTTTCTCTTTTAAACAACTTTTCAATTCGTATAAGCAATTTACATACAAAATTGCTTCAAACATCAATTTTAATCACACTTATTTATCCAGCTTTGTAATTCAATACGAATGAAAATTATAAGAAAAAGAAGTGCAAAAAAGAAAGATGGATAGATGAAATCAATTGTGTAAATCCACAGTTAGAATTTTCAATTAGATATTGTCATAGTCTTCATCCATATCCAATGTGGATCCCAATGTGGATGAAGTGGTTACTGTTGACATTGGTATGTGATAAGATAAGATCGGTATGGATGACTGTAGGATGGATTTAATGGATAACGACGATGACGTCGAAGATGATGACGACGACGACGACGATGACGATGATGATGATGATGATAATGATGATGACGCTAACGACGAGGATGCGTTATTGTTTTGTGTTGTTGATGAATTTGATGTTACGGTGGACGAAACTGATGGATTTGACATTTGTTTGGTTGAATGTGTTTTACTTATAGAACGTTGTGTCGTTTTGCCTGGTTGAGATTGAATAAGCTACACAAAATGAAAAAAAAAAAAAAAAAAAAAAATAATTTAATTAGCATCAATTTATTATTGAATTTTAACTTCATCATTGTTGATCATAATTTTTTATTTGTTTTAATCTTACCTCTGAAGATGATTTGTCATTTAATTTCATTATTTTGCTTATTGAGTGACTGTAAATAATTAGCAATTATAACGGCCAAATACAGTGAAATTAAACGAAAATTGATTTTGTGGCGGTGGGATTAAAATGTACCATCATAGAATACCATTCATATGTAGACCAATTACATGCAATGGAATTTATGAAAGAAAATTAAAAAAAAACTTCAATAAATTGAATATCGATGATAACAATTGCTAAATTGCCATTAATTGACAATTAAATAGATAAACAAATAATATTAATGCGATAAATTCTTACCTAAATGTTGGGTGATTATGATTTATAGAGGTGGGAGTGACGGTAGACGCAATAGCGGTTGCTGTTTGTGAGGTGCTTGCAGTTGATGGCAATAATGGAAGTTTTGAAAAATCAAATTTTATAATTGGCTGTTGTTTATCATTATCAGATAATTTTGCCATAAAATTTGGTGTAATAATCGGTGATGCCACACTATTTGTTGAACCAAATGAAGCTGGTGTTGATTCCATTCGAAGTAATTTACTTGGTATTTGACCATTATTATCAACATCAATTTTAATTGAATAATTTATCGGTGAGTTATGATCATTTGTTGAAATTGAGTAATTATTTTGATGTTTTGTGCCAACAATTGAATCGATTGAATGTTGTTTTGTATATTTCCAATGTGCACCGCTACTACTTCCTGCATTTAATTCACGTGTTCCACCATTTGGATTACTGTTACCATTAGTTGGTGAATCAATAGATAATATACCATCTTCACTTGATTCACGGCGCTCTGGATAATTGTCCAATTGTTGCTCTTCAGCAACATTTATATCTGGAACATTTTTTACTAATTCACGTAAAAAATCAAATCGACTCTCCGACATAATGCATTGTTTCATATGCGATGGTGATAATGTTTTTGCATTTCGCGCTTTTGTTATTCGCAACGTTTTTTCCAACATTGACTCAACGAATAACTCTAAAGTTCGAGGTATTTATATTCGGTTAAGGAAAATTTAAATGAAAAAAACAATACGGAAAAATTTCTTTTAAAAATTAAAAGTAAATCGAATCAAATCAAAATTTTAAAGAAACTTGTCTTTTTTTTGCTGAAAAAATTATTAAAATTGACTTGTTTTTCAGAGAAAAAATTATTAAAATTGTCTTTTTTCTGAAAATAAATCTAATTGAAATGAATTAATTTAAAAATTTTAATTGAATAAATCATTAAATTCATGCAAATAATGAGAAAAAAAATGAATCTATCTCATTTTAAAATCATCTGCATCCACTTGCAATGGCTAAAATAGAAAAAAAAAACACGTCACATTCTTATAGGTATTCATAATTTCGATTGAAATCATACACTGCTATCAACACCACTCAAAATTAGTGTCATTAAAAAAAAAAAAAACACACAAAACTGATATGACCTATAAATTGTATGTGTTTACGTATAGAAACCACTATTTAATTGCAACAAAATAGCCACAATGACTTAACCTCAAAAAAAAAAAAAAAAAAACAACAAATTAGCCATTTCCATATAAAATTATTCAGAATCATTTGATTAATCATTCAATTTGTGATGAAATCGTCGAATGCATACACGCATCGCATGTGTTTTCTGCATTTATCTGCATTTATATTGCAATATAATTTTATAGATAATTTATTTTGAAAAGGATATAGATTATAATTGGTACGGCTTGTGCTACTTTTCCCACTTCTTCATCACTTTGCATGATTTTTTTGATTCGACCCTGTAAATAAAAATGAAATCAAAATGAAAACGATACGAAAAAAAGAAGAAAAAAAAAAATCATATAAATTCACATCAAACAATCAAAATGATGTTGTTTTTGTTTTGACAAACACCAAACAAATATACAATCAATACATTTGTTTATCATCTAGCTACAACAATCTACGTGGTGCATATACATATTTTATGAAATTTATGTCAATTGACTATGATCAACATATATATATATTTTCTCTATTTATTACCACAAAACAAATATCAACATCATTTTAACAAATTTATATGAACCATTTAGTTAAACAAAATAACAAACATTCCAATGCTATCATTAGATCAGCATTTTTTTTTTCTCTTTGTTTTTTTTTTTTTTTTTTTTTTGGAATGATATTAAAAATATAAATTATTTCCGATCACTTACAGCCGGAAAACGAGCATTGTATTTTTTCTTTTTCAACGGCATTATAAATTTTCTGTGTGTGTGTGTGTGTGTGTGTGATGAATGAGAGTGTTTGTGTGTGGTAATGTTTTTCAATAATTTGTTTTTTTTTTCCCGATCCACTACGATTCTATATTTTCACGTAAAATTTTGTTTTATTTTTCAACTATTTATTCAGATTCTGATGATTCAAATGCAACACAACAAATACAACTGTATATCGCTTTCAGAATAATGTCGTTGTTTTGTTTTCGTCCTCCAACAATAAAAAAAAAACTCACTTTCTTCCCGTCTTGTTGTCTAATTTATACACGACGGCGATTTGTTGAGAATACAAAAACACTGTAAACGACAGCGCATTTATATACTGAATATATTATTTTGGGACAAATTACGTGAGCGCCAATTGTCAAATTTGTCACAATTTACTTATACACAAATTTAACGATTCATACTTAACGAACACATCGCCTCTATCGTACGGATAAGAAATTAAATGAACAATTTATTTTTGCCGTTGAAATGATGAACTACATTGAACTTGGATATTTTCATGTTTTTTCAACTCAAATTATCACATCTTTCATTTTGATAACAATTCTTCATTTCCTTAATGCAAAAATGAGAATAAATTCGAGATTTTTTTTTTCTTCTTCTTTTTTTTTTTAAGTATGTTTGAGCTAACTTATTCTTGTAAGAAATACGAAAAAATTAAGTTTTTTACCATTTTATCATATCACAATTTGTGATTCACAAAGTCACTGATGAAAAAAAAAAATGTTTAGTTTTTGTATAAAAACTTATATATTGTATGCAATAGACAAACAAATTTCCAAATGAAAAAATGCAGTACAAACCAGTTTCAGTGTTTTTCTTCCGAAAAAAATTCTTTTCTAAATAAAACATAAAAATTGAACGAACAAATTTTATTTTTGGCTTAAAATGCGAAATACATTCTAAATGTGTTTAATTTATAATTGATTTAGCCATACATGCACAACAAAGTGAGAAAAAACACAATTGAATTTATTCCTTAAACATAATTTTTTACTTTTATTTCACGGAATTCCCAAAGTTGAACAAAAATACATTCATGAAGTACAAACGAAAGAAAAATTAATTATTCCATACAAAAAATAGTTCAAAATGTTTTAAAAACAATTTGAAATGTCTTAAGCTAAATAATAAAAATGAAACGAATGTTAAATTCTCTAAAAACGTTAAAAAGCAAAACGACAATAAAAATGTTACTTTTTAATGTTCAAAAAAAAAAAAAAAAAAAAAAAATCCCTTTTCAAAGGATCACAGATATGGTAACTTATCCACCGACGGGCTCACATTTATATTTAGCAAATAGAATGGGAATTTTTGTGTTTTTGTTTTTTTTTTTCTTAATGCAATTGTGCAACAATTAAATTAAATATGTGTGCGTATCAACTTTTTTTTGTCTCAATTTCTTATTTATTTTTTTTTTTTTTATTTTTTGCATTGTTTTGAATAAATTGTGCCATAAAATTTTCAATTATAAAAACAAAGAGAAAACATTAATGAACATTTTGTTTTTTGTCAAAAATACAAATTCAAATTGTTCTTACAGCTACTTACAAAAGAATATTTTTAAATTATATAAAATAGATTAAAATGAATACAAAAATACCATTTGAATTAAGTTAATTTGTTGAAAAAAAAAAAAACAAATTTGTAAATATTTTTAATCATTCCAGTGGAAGCCGAGACGGATTATCAAATATGATTTATCAAGAAGCAAAGAGTTTATTATTCAAATTTATTTGAATTTCATATAGTTTCGATTACATTCGATTAAAATGGAATGGATTTTCTGTTGGATTGTGATATTTTCTCGCGCCATTTATATTTTAATCGGGTAAAAATTAATATGTTTGATTAACATCATTAAAATCAAAACTATAGAAATAACGTTTTTTTTTTTTGACGATTGAATGAATTTTGATCGATAAAATTGAAATGGAAATCCATATAAAAATCAAAACGGAATGAAAAGAAAAGAAATTGTAAATTTGAAAAGAAAAAGAAAAGTACACAAGTGAAGAGAGAGAAAGAGAGAGAAGAGAGAGAGAGAGAGAGAGAGAGAGATCTACATTAGAAATTTGTTTTATTTGTCTTATATGTTTGTGTTAAAAGATAAATATCCCAAGCAACCAGGGCAGGAAGAGAATTTGCCTTTTGATATGATTATCATCTTGTCATTTATTTGTTTTTCATTGTTTCATTCCATCTTTTACTGTTTCTAATCTACCTCCAATTTTCTAAAGCTACCGACCATACCCGCATCAATGTCTGTATCATCATTGCCAGCAAAATTGGCGGCATCCTTGGTAATTTCAATGTACATGTCATCCAAAGCAAGGATTGCTTCTCGTTTTTGTCGAAGTCGTTCTTTGAATGCAGCTATCATATCATTCAACGGAACTTTGCCACCGTATTCTTTTGGCAACAATGCTGGATCTATTTTCGATTTTAATTCATCAAGATTTTTGCTGAACTATTTATCGTAGTTCAAAGAAAAGAAAGAAAAAACATTGAAATATATGCCAATCAATTAAATTGTAGATGAATTATAATAATACTTACGAAAATACGTTTTTTCAACTTATCGTTAAGTACATTCATTGCAAATTCCATCATTTTGTTAGCGTATGCTGGTAAATTGACAAAATATGTCTCTTTCAAACGCATTGGTGTCGAATTCTAAATATGAGGGTAAAAATTGTAATTTTGATTAATCAAAAAAAGAAAAAAAAAAAAAAAAAAAAAAATACATTGATTTTGGTTTGAACGGGTTTGAATGTGAACAAAAATTGAATAAATTTCTAAAATTGCCTAATGACATTTACCTGAATGCATTTTATCATAGTTCGGCAATCAGTTAATGACCATAAGCTAACCATGCCCATGCTCATGCCTTCTTCATCATTGATATGCGTATAACCGGCAACTTGTGATTCTTCATCATCCATTAATGCTTCGGAAACAAGTGAATGAGCGCGTGCCATTTGAACTGATGTAAAACGATATGGATCAAAACGTCCAGCACATGATAAAATTAATTGACGTCCATGTTGATCACGTTCTAACAATGGTACAACATAACCCGCATCAATAATTTCTTCCAATGCTTTTTCCTGAATATCCAATTTATGAAACCATTTTGGATATAATTGACGAATGGTTAAATATTTTTCCAACATTTCGCAGGCAGGTTGCACTGAAAATTTTTTTACACGTAAAAATCGTAATAAAAATACAGAATCCGTACGGCATCTTTTGATATGCGGATGTTTAGCAATCCATTCACGAAATTGTGCCAAAGCTTGAGTACGTATATTTTCATCTTCACGCAATTCATCTTTGGCAATTTTTTTGAATTTTGAATTCAATGAACAAACATATGGATCGTAATCGGTGTCATTGGTTGGGGTTTTTAAATTGGAAATTACTGGTTCGGTTTTCAACACTAGAATTTTAGAAAGAAAAAAAAGCGGAGAAACGAACAAAATAGGAACAAATTAAACACATTTTTTACAAATTTTTTTATGGAATTAGAATTTCTTATTTGGAAAAGAGTCTTTTTTTGAGAAAAAAAAAAAAAAAAATACACATTCATTTTCAGAGAGAAAAAGATCATTTTATAGCAATATAGTGGGCAATATTTCTAGTCAACTCAACTATAATTGATGTTATGTGAAATGAAAATGATAAATTGATTTAATCAAATTGTATTATACACAAGTTATGACAATAATCAGTGTACGGCATTTTGCGTAAGTCACTATCTGATGTAATTGATCAATCTAATTCAAACAACCAGCTCTCTCTCTCTCTCTCTCTCTCTCTCTCTCTCTCTCTCTCTTTATCTCTCTTTCTCTTTAAGATACAAACATATTCAAACATCGATTTGACCAACATTCGATCAACTATCTCATATTGATGAAATAAATAAAAAAATTATGATTTTCAATTAAAGTGCATTTTATTTTCATTCGCATTTAAAATGAACGGTCTATCTTTTAACACGATTTAGTGTGAATGTATTACATTAAGTCTTGAATGAAAGAAGCAAAAAAAAAAAAAAAATGGTTGCCTGTGCGTAAGCATTCGGATCGTTAAAACCACATTGCTCTTTGCCAGTGTGCAATACGCTCCAAACTGCAGACGTTATTTATTTGAAAAAAAAGAAAAATTATGCACACGTAAATATCAAAAGCTCTACTTCTACTGGTGAATACAATCTCGTATGAATGTAGATGTGAATATAAAAATTGTTACGTGTAATATGTGTATGCGCATATCCGTCGAAACATTCAATGATTCAACTTATGCGAATTATATTTTTGATCTGATATTTCAATATAATTGTTTGCAATGTATGTGCTAAATTTTATCATTTCTTATGCAAACAATTCCAAATCCGTAATGCAATTTTTTTTTTTTTTTGCATTGAACTTTTTTTGTACATCCGATATGTTATTATTACTTTTATTTTTCATTCAATCGCCTTTTAATATAATACAATACATTGTAGTGATCTTAATTTTGTATTTTTTTTTTTTTTTTTATTGAAATGATTTTATTGTGGAAATGACGTCCATTCCGAAGCAAACGGAAATGAATCGTACAAATCGCTTACATAATAATAATGCTTGTTGAATTACAAATGCAACAACGAATGCATTTTGATTTTCAAACAATTTCCTTATTGGCCCATTCGCAATCAACCAATCAATAATTTATTTGATATTTCGATTGATTCAGAAGTAATGAAAAAAAAAACAAATTTAATCGTTTTAATGGAAAAGTTGAGAAAAAAAAAAACAAAACTATTATTTGAAATTGGGTCAATAGAATAAAAATAGATAGTTGAATGCAACACAATGTATCTGTAATGTATTTTTATGTCATTTTGACAATCATTTAAAATTCAAATATTTCACACAGGTTTTATCAATATACACGAGTCCGGTATTACATATGATTATGATGATTTGTATCATACGTAATAAATCACGAAATCAAGACACACATACACACACAGTCATCAATCACATCAAAATGAGAAGATGATGGTGAAGAAGAAGAAGAAGAAGAAGAAGAAGAAGAAGAAGAAGAAGAAGAAGAAGGGCCGAAAAATGAAAATAAATATGTGATGAAATCGTAATTTTTGACCTTGGATCACCAATGTTCATAGCCAACAATTTGTAAACTTTGCGAATGAATCGTTTTGTTGCGATTTCAAATGCAAACATTTGTTGCTGTGTGACGTTTCGAAAGCTTGACTGGTTTGTATTGTGTATTTTATTGTTGTTGTTTGTAATTCCTATAACATTTGCATTGTACATTTTTTTTCTTCTTCATATATTATGATGTTATCACTAGATTTTTGCCTAAATTTGTGATTGTAAACAGGAAAAAAAATGTCAATGAATTCTGAATCAAAATGTCTAGTTCCCATTTGATTGAGATCAAAGCATTGAGATGCGCTTTTATAAATGTAATTTTTGACTCTATATTTAGCTATAAATATTATTTTCGATTGTATATTTAGCACCCAACATGACGATGAACTTTCTAGATTTAGAATGTAATGTTGAGAATTGTAATTCATAACAACAATTGTGAGCGCCATTTTTAGACTGGGTCAAGTGTGTTTACACCGTCAATTGCTTAAGACAAAAAAAAAAAAAAAAAAAAAAAAAAAAAAATTCAACTTCAATGTATCGGTTGATTTAATCAAAGTGATTACTCAAATATGAAATATTTACTATCATTTTACATTGTTTTTTTTTTCCTGTTCAAATTTTTTTATCTTCGCACACCAAAAGGTGAGTATACCCACTGTTGTTAATTTAATGGTGTGAACAATGTACTGACATATTAACGACTATTTAACGCGTAAATATCGTTCTGAATTGATGAACAATTTTCCATAGTTTAGTCAAAATTGATTTGTCATTTATGATTTGGCACTAGAAGTGAAACTGACTGTTTGTGACAAATGCGCGTAGGATTTCCAAAAATGGAAATCAACATTGATGAAATCGATTTGTGGCAATGCACTGAAATGTTTAAGCTCGATTTAACTGGATTTTTTTAATACATGAATATACACATTTATTGATATTTCTATTTATTTTTCAAAGTACATTGGTCCGACTTCAAAAGCAATTGCATCGATACCCATATCCGATATCAATCAACTTTATCTATAGTGCATTTCCAATAAAACCAGATATCACAGACCAGAAACACACATATATATTATTTACCGTTTTCCATATTCCACATCAGTATTTGTCATTTATGGTCACAATTTATTCAAATCAATTGCAGAATAAATTATTTCAAATTTTTATTTTTGATTTTTTTTTTTTTTTTTTTTTTTCATTTCGATTTTTCGTTTATTTGGCATTCTGAAATTTCAAATTCCAATTATGACGAAAAGATTTGTAAGCCATTTAAATTCAACACATTGTATTGACACAACTGATCAAATTGAATCGGATCATAATACGGAATAAAACGCAATTCGATCATATGGAATGATGATAGGCCGATCATATATATATTTATATATCAAATGAAAAGTGAAATCGTAACAACACAGACGCGAGATACCGCCTGTTTATTAATGTGTCGAAAATGAGCAAAATGTAACTTGAAATTGATCGACGTGGTTGCTGTGTCTGTTGGTCGGCTTACCAATGATAATCACTTTTTTTCGTTCACATCGTCATCGTTGTCGTTTTGTTTTTTCACTTTTAACATGTAACAGACATCAAGATCTCGGTGTGATTATTTTCATGTTTTTCTTGTTGTTGTTGTTTTTTTTTTTCGTATATTCATTAAAGTGTAAGCAAGATTGTACTTTGGTGTTCGCATAATGAAAATAAAAAAAAAATTCAACAGTTGTTGAAAATATATCCGAAATTATATAATAGTCATTCCACGAATTGGCAATTTTTAAACATTGTGACCATATAGCATATATGAAATCGATCAAAAGAAATTTTCAAATGAAGACGATGTAATTTGTGTGTTGAAATCAAAAAAAAAAAAAAAAAAAAAAAAAACACCAAATAACTCGATGAACGATGACAAATCAAATGGCTTTAGTGGCTGGCATCATCTCTGCAATACCATTGAATTTCTTTTCGTAACCGGCATAATTTCCATCGTTATTCGTGTATTAGCTTCGCATTTCATTATGGAAAGCATACGCATCATCATTGTTGATGTAATTCATTTTGTCTATCATAATTGGTCATCATCGTTAAACAACGTTCATGGTGATGCTTTTCTCACTCTTTTTCTCTTTCTTTCTCTTTCTTTCTCTCTCTTTCTCTCTCTTTCTCTCTCTTTCTCTCTCTTTCTCTCTCTTTCTCTCTCTTTCTCTCTCTCTCTCTCTCTCTCTCTTTCTCTGTCTTTCTGTCTTTCTGTCTGTCTCTCTATCTTTCATTTTCGGTTGCACTTTGAGTAAAATTTCGAGTGTAGAATCGATAACTAACAAATATTTTTTGAATCTTTGTAAATTGAATTTGAATTCTTGTCTAATTTATTGGAAAACAAGAGAAAGAAAAAAACAAGAGAAAGAAAGAAACCTCTCATAAGAGATAAATTGTTGAATAAGAAACTGAAAAAAGAAAAAGAAAATAAAACTTTCTCATTGTCAGTGCGCGATTCATTTGATTATGTTGGCGCAGCAAAAATTACATCACCAATCTCCAATAGTAGTAGCGAAGCTAACGAATGACGTTGCAGTTGCTGATCATTGTGATATTAACTAAATGAAGTCACATTTATTACTGTTTTTTAACAGTTGACATTTTGTTTTGTTGAAACAGCAGCAAAAACGGACATAAGAAAAAAAAAACAACAACAACAACAATCTGCGTTGGAATTACCTTTCTAAATTGATCTTAATTTTGGTGAATTAAGTTTAAGTTCGTGTTTCATTTGGGTTGAAATGCGGAAATGTGAAGGGGAAATTGCATATCTAGCGAAAAAGGAGCCAAAATACCAAAAAAAAAAAAAAAAATCCGAAAATTCCAAGTAACTTTTGCCGTTTTCATTGAACACATTTTCAATTATAATTTGGTAGAAGAACAAAATCACAACTACCGTCTCTTGATTTCAATTTGAAATTCATTGTTTGAGTTTGCTTCTTAAAGATAATTGCTCGTGGTAATATTACAATGAATTTACATTTTCCCTTTAACATCGAACACGTGAAAGAGAAAAGTTTTTTCGCACCATCAATGATATATTATTATTCGCGTAACGTACGGTAGCGTCAAATTTGATTAATTTGTGTGCGAAAAACGAAAACAAAATCGAAAATAAAAAGCCAAGAGCAAAAAAGAAGAAGAAGAAGAAGAAGAAGAAGAAGAAGAAGAAATAAAAAACCGGGGCACATACGCACAATGCGGCAAAATAATTGAAGCAATTACAATTGCATTGTATATTAATCTTGTTTTGCCAGAAATTCTATGCACGTAAGCGGAAGCCTATTTCCAATGAACATCGTTGCGATGATATGAATCATCGTTGGGCTTTCGCCTCCAATATCGAACATGTTCATGTGAATTTTGATTATTTTTTTTTTTTTTCGAAAAATTTCTAGGTCATTACCGATGCCGTTCAATAAAATAACATGTTCTTAGAAACGGAAAAATTTTGCGCAACGATTTGAATGTCAACAAATTACATTCGAAATTATTTTGATTGTAGTGATCCTTGATTGTTTAGTTTACAATAAAATTTATTGGATTTTTTTTTTTCTGATTTAGTTAAATTGCATGCATTGTAATCATTTTATGCATTTATGCGATTTAAATTGTCCAATTGAACATAACTTGTTTCAATTGACGTAGACAAATCAGTTGGATTTTCACAATAATCGATACCATCTCATCGAAAAAGCAGGAAGGCGTCACTGTTATAATTCAACCAACAAGAAATATCACTTTTTTACACGTTTCGTAATCATTTTTTCTTCTTTTGTATTTTTTTTTTTCCTTTGTTCAGTTGAGTATCATAAAAATCAACCATTCTTCGGTCAGAATAAAAAAAAAAAAAAAAAAAAAAAAATCACATGAAATGACGAAAGCATTGGTTTCTTGACTTGTTTTTCTCTTATGAAATCAATTGGCTTATTTGTCATGGTGGAAATCAAAATTATTAACTCGGGAGAACTTTCGATTTTGTTTCAACTTCTTCTGCAATCGAAACTATAACCAAAACCTAAACCTAAACCAAGAGTGATTCTTTTGCAATTCAACGGCATGTATTGTTACACCGCAAAGCCGAAACTTGATTATGAAATCGAAAGCCATTCCATCCAACTTTGTTTGTTTTTTTTTTTTCTTCTTTATCTTCTCCTTCATAATGTTTCTCATTCTCTAGTTCTATGTCTCTCTTACTCTTTTTTCTTATCTATCTCTTTCCACACAATGGTTGAAAAGCTAATATTTCGTGACCTTTGAAGTGTTATGAACATTTTCAACTTTTTATTTCATTGTGTAACAGTACTAACGCTTTTAAATCCGGGCGAATGCAAAAGAGAGAAATAGCCGAAAGAGAAAAACACAAAAATTAGAGGAGAAAAAAAACGAAAAATAACAAACTTGATCTGATTGGATTCATACAACGAATGTTTAAACTACATCATGAATATTAAATGGATTTGTAAAATCAAAAACTGAATGATTTTAAGCACAAAAAACAACATACACACACACACACACACACACACACAAAGCAAACAGCAAACCAGCTGAGACACAGCTCAGCAACAACAGCAAAATGATTATATTTTGTGACTATGATTTACATTTAGAACTCGTACAAATACAATGTAATTATTTGAAGAAAAAAATCCAATGCATAATTTGATATCATTTGCACAATTCAAGTTGAGTGCAAATAATCGCATAAAATGTGATCTATGTCCACATTGATTGGAGAGAACATTTTTTCTTCGTTTTTTTTTTTTTTTTTTTTTTTATCTCTATTCCAGCAACAGACTGTTTTCGAGCCACTTCATACAAACAAAATTTATTTTGATATATGCTTTATGACACTTGATATTTTTCCAATCATTTTTTTGTTCAATCTTTCAAATGAAAACAACCGACTTTACATGGTTGATGTTTTTTTTTCTCTTTTTTTTTTTTTTTTTTTAAATAAATATTGCTCTAATCAACAGTTGATCGAAATGAAAGTCCAAAAAAAAGGTAAAATGTCCAATTAAAATTGGCAAATTAAATTAGAGATAAAAACACAACTATCGAGATAAAAAGTGATAAAAGCACAACTTACTTTTGAAAAATTGGTATTCCTATGAATTAGTTATTAACGAACAAAAATCGATGAAATTTCGATACGGAAAATAAACAAATAGAAATTTATTGAATCCGAAAAACAAAAAAAAAAAAAAAAAAACAAAAACAAAAAAAAAAAAAATTGTGAAGAAGTTTTTGAATAGGGAATGAAGGAAAAAAAACACTTGTTAATTTAGAGGTAGATACAGCCAAACTAAATTGTGGAAAGACTTTACGCTACCATATGACCACAACGGCGCGCTGAAAAATTTCGAAAGAAAAACCGAAAACAACGTTGAGACCGAAAGTGGGAGATCGCTTCAATACGTAAATAGCACATTCAATACATGATCAACAGCCGTACATGCAACTGTGCTCATTATGTTGGTGATTGCTCACTTTGCTTTAGCTATGTGTACAGACGCACACGTATGGGCTATACAAATAAAATTGGAATTATTGAAGTCTCTCCCTCTCCCTTTCTCCCTTTCTCCCTTTCTCCCTCTCTCTCTCTCTCTCTCTCTCTCCCTCTCTCCCTCGCTCCCTCTCTCCCTCCCTCTCTCTCTATCTCTCTCTCTCTCTCACTCAGAGTGGGTTTTTTCGCTCTCACACTCACTTAATGTGCCACTGCTCTCTGTTGGTTGTCAACACACATCATAATACAACTTCCTTGCGCGCTCGCTCGCATTCACACATTTCGGGCATGAGGTTTGCCCATACAATTTATTACAGCACAATACTATATACTGAATGAACAACTTGAATTAGCACAAAAAATATAGCCATGCATCATTTGATCATTTTGCGTGTATGGAATATTCAGCATAAGATTCAACTTCATACCAAGAGTATGTAGATGTTGTTACGAAGCCGAAATTTCTTAAGCTTTTTGCCCAGAAAAAAAGGTCGGGTTTTTTTGGTTTTTTTTTTTTTTGTTTTTTTTTTTTTGTATTCAAGTACAATTCACGTGCGAGATCACAAATTGCTTGTTTTTTTTATTTCTTTATTTTTTTTTTCTTTTTTTGTTATGTTTTTTGTTTATTTACTGACCATTCAGCATGAACAATGAGCATGAAAATCATAATCGACGCTAATTGACTGCCTGGATATGTATGCTCTATACTCACATTTCTCTTTTCAATATGCTCAAAAGTTACTTTGAAACACAACTGAATGAAAGATTCTAGCTAACAAACAAAACAATTCACAAAATTGCTGATAAATGATTTGAATTCTCTTGTAATTTTTTCTTTCTAACTCACTCTCTCTGTCTCTTCTTCTTCTCTCTTCCTCTTCTCTTTCAATCTTCATCGATTTGCATTTGAATGAAGCATCAACACCTCATTTGGCCGGATCTAATTGAATCAAAATCTAATCGAATCAAATCGTACATCAAATGAAAGTGAAAGAAGTAAAAGTTTATTGAGCTCCAGCATTGCATTTATATAATTTTATATAATACATAAAGTGTTCTTTTGTGAATCAAATGCATAATGAGAAAGTTATATAAAAAAAAACAAAGTGTATTTTGTACAGAAAACTGCAACAAAACGGCCACATAGTAGTCGAGTGTCGTTGCTTGAGTTCATGGAACTGTCTAACTGACTTATTGTCTGTGTGAATGCTATGAATGTATGCATCTGGATAGAAATATCTGCATTTCAAAGCATTTTCTATCGGTATAATAGCGATTAACGGCGCCAATGAAAATGTTGAATATTTCCACAAAAAAACAAAAAAAAAAACACTCAATTTGTGCGATACAATACCTTCATCAAAAAGTGCACACACACACACACACACACACACACACACACACACACACACACACACACAAAGAAATCATTCCAATAACTTGTGCAAAAGAAATCCTGAGAATAGTATTTCGAATTTGTGTTCAATTTGAATTGCATTTGATTCGTGTACAAGTTGCAAACAAAAGTGAATTGTGCACAGTTCATTGAATTGTTGCAAATAGATTTAAGTGAAGTCATTGAGCGCGTTTATCGTGCAGATTTAATTGAATGCGATTCTAAGTGTGTGTCATAAGTGTGTTGTCGGTGCATTTGTGCTAAAGCCGATTTCGTTTATAAATGTATTTGAATCTATAGACTGTCTGATATGGGAGCTCACATCATCACAAAAGCTCGTATTTGTAACATACTCATGCAAAATCATTCACTAGTATAGATTCATTAAATACATGGAGAGAGAGAAAAAAAAAAGCCATGGCAAGCAACAACAACCGCAACACACAACCGAATGAAAGAAAAAAAAATCAACAATATTTTTTATTTTTAAACAACAACAACTACACACAATTGCTTTCTCTCCTGCCCTACTTATTTTCCGCAAACACTGAGATAGATGTTGTTGACTGCGTTGCTGTTTCCATTGATCGCTTTGTTTACGTTTATTGCAATTCTATTACAAATTTACAAATGCAGCAAGCGCCAACACATGTGCGCCGGGATAATGTCGACTCTTTTCATTTTTGCTCGTATGCGCTCTTTCTTTCGCAATTTACATGCACTACATCTGTAATTGTGAGCACATTTTATTTGAAAAACATTTGTGCTCGTCTTAGTTACGGCTGTTGACTTAATAGAAACGCTTTAATATTGTTGTGGAAAAAAAAAAAAAAAATAAAAAATAATAGCAAACGGCCGTCTTTTAACTGTTCAATGTGTACGTTATGTGTACAACCAGAAATATTAACCATACATCTTCTTGTTGTTGTTGTTGTTGTTTGTTGTTTTTTTTTATTCTCACTGTACCCCTTCTTCTTGGTTTTTAATACCAATTCGATATTTACGTCTTTTGAGATTTTATTTCTCTTAAATCTGTGAGAAAAAATCATATCAAAGGCCAAGAATAATTGATGAAAACAACGGCTAAATATAGCCCCAAAATGTTCGATGCAAGTGTTTTATATCGTATGACGTTCAAAACAACATTGGCTCTTATGTTTTAACATCATCTTTCCATCAACATTGCGTTTCATTTCAATGCCATAGCTTCTTTTTTGGCACCGAAAAAAAAAAAAATAACAATGGACAATGTCTGTTTCGCTCTCTCAGCCTCTCTCTCTCTTGCTCTCTCTCTCTCACTTTCTCTATCTCTCTCTCTCTCACTCTCTCTCTCTCACTCTCTCTCTTCGTTCTATGGTTTGAAATTAAAATTATATGGATTGGACGGCGTAAATTGTTCAATTTTCATTGCATTAAAAATGCAATCGAGTGTGTGATCTGACTATCGACACATCGTACAACATAATTGTCAGCCAAAGTATTATATTTGAAACGCACACACGCAATTGCTGGAAAAAATAAAAAAGAAGAAGAAGAAGAAGAAGAAGAAGAAGAAGCAGAAAACAAATTGTTCCCCTCACATTGTAATTAAAATTTGACGATTTGCGAAAATTTATCGCTAGTTCTGCCTTTCACAACCTATCATGTTTGCTATCATGTTTCTTCATTTTTATTTCGTTCCAATGTGAAGGGCCTTCTTTTAGCGATGAATTACGATCACATTTTCTTGATGTTATTGTTGTTGTTGTTGTTTGGATGTTTGGTTGTTTGGCTTTTTGGTTGTTTTCTTGCATTTCAGACTTTGACTTTAGGATAATGACAATAATTGTAATAAATATCGTAAACTTTTTATTTTCCATTTCGTGAACACGGTCAATTTCTTGAAATTCATTGGTAATTTGTCTCTTCTTGCTTGTTATTCGTTTGTTGGTTTGTTTGTTTGTTTGTTTTTTCGATTCTTTCTTTGGATTTTTTTTCTGAATTTATACGTTTTTCAACATTCTCCTTTATTATGGAATTTACAATGCTTAACTCATTTTTTTTTTTTTTTTTTTTTTTTGGTTTATTTCGTCCGCTTAGTAGAAACCGTTGACAGGTCGTGCGCAACATTGTTTTGTTCCAGCGATTTTGGCAAGAAATCGAAAGCATATTTAAATTAAATGCAACGAATAACAATAGAACACTGAATTTTCTCATTCCTTATATCTCTTTCACTCTCGCTCTCTTTCTCTCATCAGACACACAAACACTCTTTGCTGATTTTTTTTTTTCACTCTCAGCGATACGGACTTTAAATTTAAATTAAAATTGTTAATGAATTGCTTTTAAATGATTAAAATCCGGCATTTGAGTGCCAACTCACCAGATTCTTCAAAAAACATTTTGCAACACACAAAATAAAGCAAATGAGATGAAAAATAACAACAGTATAAAAGAAATAACACTTAATAAAACTTCAGAAAGTTCAAGATTAATCGTATTTACTTTTAACTAAAATGATGTCTGATCTCATTGACCGAACTTTAATAAAAAAAAAAAAAAAAAAATGAAAACAATGCACACGATCAAATGGTTTAGTTTATACCGTTGGATTTTTCCATATTTCAATGCTACCAAACATATTTTTGGTTGTAATGTTTTGATTGTTGTTCACCGGTTTTTTTTTTTCTCACAACCAGTTTGTCTTTCTTTTTCTTTTTTTTTCTTCAATTTTATAGCTATTGCAAGTGTATTTTCGAGCAAATAACAATGACACCGGCACCGATACCAAATACACCATCAACCTTAACATCATTTTTATATAAAGAGGATCTAATGAGCAAATAAAATGAAATTGACAACTTTTGAAATTCATTGAAATGAATTTCGATGCGTGCGAATTCATTGTCAACTATAATTGAAGCGTGAACATTAATGAAATCAAATCAAATAATTATGGCTAATATTAAATAAAACCATATTAATTACCAACATTTCTATTTTCATGTAAAAATTACAAACTATCTTTTAAGTTGTGTGTATATGTGTGTGTTTTTTCTCTATCTTTTTAATCATAGAAAGGTCTGTAAAATGGCCAAAAATTTACATAAACACCGGATTTGTTGGGTTTTTTCTCGTTTTCCTTCGCTCTATTGCTCGGTCTCATTTTATTCTTCTGTTAAATCAATTGTGTGCATATTTACATTACCAATTTTATTTACATGCAAGACTCTTTTTTTTTTTTTGTCAACAAGGTCATTTTACACTCTGTGTGGCATCGTAAAACCAGATACAACTTTGCGTTATGTTCAATGTGTTGCTTTTTATTTGTTGGTTTCGCGCACTATTTTTTTGTTTTGTTTTTTCAAATTCACTACGCATGCATGTTTCTATGTACGCGCCATTTACCATAAATTCATATATATGCAAAATAATATGCAGGTTTTTCCGCTTCTATTTTTTTCTGTTTCTTTCTCTCGGTTGGACACCCGTTCCATTTCGTACTGGAAATTTTCTCCTTTTATAACAAATCGAAATTAATTCATATATTTCTTTATTTTTTTTTTTCCATTTCGTTTGCATTATAAAATACGTGATCGATTTTAGTCTCCATTGTTCGACTGTTATATAAAATTTACAATAATAACAATAAAAAAAAACCTCGAACGATTTTCAGCGACTTTTTTTTTTAACCAAATGAGTTTCGAAAATTGACGACCAAATTAAAAACGGTATTTCGCGATTCCAACCGAATGCCGAAATTTTATTTATGCATCAATCATTTTGCCATTTCTTATGCGAATTTTTTTTTTTCTTTCATTTCTTTTTCTTTTTCTTCAACCACTCGGAACTAAAATGGCAAACAATCAAGGAAATTAAAAGTAATTGAAAGTAACATTTTCAATTGATTGATAGAGTGTATGAAATTTGAAATAACGATGAATTTGAATTTTTGATATGAGAATTTAACTGACAAATGGTAAATTATGTAACCAAAGACATTGATCTAAAGAGAGAGAGAGAGAGAGAGAGAGAGAGCGAGAGAGAGCGAGAGAGAGCGAGAGAGAGCGAGAGAGAGCGAGAGAGAGCGAGAGAGAGGAGAGAGAGAGAGAGAGAGAGAGAGAGAAAGAGAGAAAGATAGATAGATAGAAAAATAAGAGAGAGAGAGAGAGAGAGAGAGAGAGAGTGAGAGAGAAAAAGAGAGAAAGATAGAGAGAGAAAGGGAGAAAGAGAGAAAGAGAGAGAGAAAGAGAGAGAGAAAGAGAGAGAGAAAGAGAGAGAAAGAGAGAAAGATAGATAGATAGAAAAATAGAGAAAAAGAGAGAAAGATAGAGAGAGAAAGAGAGAAAGAGAGAGAGAGAGAGAGTGAGAGAGAAAAAGAGAGAAAGATAGAGAGAGAAAGAGAGAAAGAGAGAAAGAGTAATACCCCATGATTTTCGTTCATTTGCCGAAATGCTATTTAATATAAATTTAAAGTTATATTGTTGATTAAATGTAAAATTGTCAACATATGAGATCAAAAATAATTGTAAATAGAAAAGAAAACTCTTGGCGCAATAAGTTCATCGAAGTACAATGCATTCCATTTGACATCGCGCTGAAGAACATACCAAACATCATTGTCGATACTGTTAATGTGAAAAAGATGAAAATAAAGAAAGAAAAAGAAATGAAGAGAAGACAACAATCTAATACGTAACTTCTGTCAAGCGTACAAGAAGTTATTGAACTTATAATGTCGATTGCAACGACCTGCACCAAAGTGCATAATTTTGTCTTCATGATAACGATAAAGTATTTCCATTACTTTCCTTTTTCTTGGTCTGTGTGCTTTGTGTTTGTTTCAATCTATAGTTTTTCGTTTATTTTGTTATATTGTTCGCAAATCTTGCTGCCATTGAACGTGTGGTTCGGTGAATTGTGTGCATCGTATGCAATATTATGACGATGACAGCAATAGCGGCTATATGCTATCTACGTAAGTATACTTTGACTGTGAAATGCACAAAAAAAAAGCACTACACACATAAAATATAGCTTATTACGACAATTGAAGTGAAAGTGCTCGACTATTTCACATCACATTTTGCCATTTATGCTTTTTTCCATCATTTCATTGCCGATGGCAATTTTCTCTGACTCATTTCTACATCGTGCATTGTTCAATTCTATGTGAGACTGATTGATGGTAACTATACGTTTCTTTTTTTTGCTGAAAAAATATCATTTCTCATTCCGCGTTGCGAGACCTTAACAATCTCACTTCCGAAATAGGCGAAAAATGATTTGACATTGTACGTTAATCGTTTCGCATTAGATAATATGTACATGCGATATGCTCATAAAAAAACTCACTCAATCAATGACGTACATTTTTTTTTCTTTACTTGGTGTGTTATGCAAAAAAAAAAAACGGTTGATGACTTTTCAGCTGAAAAACAACCAACAGAAGAATACTGGTGGACACAATTAAGTAGATTTTTTATAATCGTTTCATTTTTACCGCTACTGGTCTTTGTGATATTTCTCTGAACCTTGGTTCAAAAGTAAGAAAAATTCGCTGCAATTTTAAATTTTAATTCACTTCCATCTTAAGAAGGCGTCTCCTTAATATTCATTTCTACTTGAAAGAATTGAAAAAAAAAAAATAAAACGAAAAAAAGCTCATAATCAATGAAAATAATCAAGAATAAAGAAATTCTTGATTAATACGTACCAGAGTGAAGGTCGTTAATTTCCTTTTTATTTTTTTTGGTTAGCGCAATCATCATGTGTCATCTTCATAATCTTCGTTTCCCCTTGAATACGACACTATATTTAAATGTCATTTCGGAATCAAATTGATATCCTTTGCTAAAAGATTTGTTATTAGAATAATTTTCAATCAATCAATTTACCTTTAATTCTATGTCATTATAAGAATCTTTGAATCCACCAACAATGCAAATTATTTTCCCGAAACATTAATTTTCAAAAGATAAACCAAAATGGAATTAATGAACATATTTCTTTCATATGAACAAAATGTATTTCAACAACAATAAATACAAATGAATTGGAAGGTGGAGTTTTTTTTTCTTTTTTTCTTTTGAACAAAACCTTTGGAAGGACTTATTTTGCATATGTCATTTAAATACCTAATTATAGTTTATGACCGATAGGTATGAAATTAACTTTTATTGCTCATAGTTATGCATCGCTGATGATTGTATATATGGAATAAATCAATCAAGTTTTCAATCATTTTTTGAGTGAATTTTGTGTTAAAGTGCTGAAGCAAGAATGGATAATTACCGTAAAATATCTGGTTTCATAAGGAATTTCTTTAAAATGTGCCATGGAACAAGTGATAAGCCACATTCATTGATTGCAGTTTGTCCAAATTTTTTGAAGTAATTTTCAACATTTTCATTTTTTCTACAAATTTCGAAGTTTTTTTTTTTTTTTTTTTTCAAATGCACGAAAAATAAAATTGAAATAACTTCAAAATTATTTGTAAAAATTTTTTTTGCATCAGTTTGTTAGGATTATGGAGTGCGCCATTGGATGGAACAAAATCAAATCTAAAATGGTATTATTATGCATACAGTTATACAATTGTAATATCAATTATTTTTTTTGTGATAACAACAACAATGGATTTAACCAATCCGGAGACATACTCTAGCATTTTGGCCATTGGAGAAGATTTAAGCATTTTAATTGGTGTATGTAATATATTTATATCAATAGATTCAATATTTTAGATTTCTACATTAATAGAGGTTTTTCACATGGTTCAAATATTCATAACGAAAACTCTAGAGGTTTGGATGTCATTCAAATAGAAGCGAATATGTAAATAATCTGCGAATTTTTTTGCAGATATATTCGTATATGGCGAAGAAAATCGCAAATGGCGGACGAATATATTCGCAGAATATTCGCAAAATATTCGCAAAAAACGAAGCTATTTGCAAAAACCATAAGTCATTTGCAACACTTGATACTTCTGTATGAGAATATTAGGCTGCCATACTGATTTGAATTTTAACAAATTATGCGAATATTTTGTGAATGGTTCATATTATATATGAATCATATAAATAAAATTTTGAATCCATTATAAGCGAATGAGGTTATTTGCAAATAGATCAATTCCCCTAGCGAAAATTTTATCAATGAAATCTGGTTTAGCAATGAAAAATGGCAATTCACCCAAACCGATTGATCCAAAAAAGTAACTAAAGGCAAACACATGTGCCAAATATATTGAAGATATTTGCTCAAAAATTAATTTGATATCATTGTTGTCGCTAATTAAACCCAAATCATTTTTTTAAATTAACCAAAATTATTTACTAATTTTGGTGATTCAATGGAAAAATGTTGAACTTTAAAATTCTTCACATTTCACACCATAAAAGTCAATGAAATCAACATTTTGAATGATGTTTTTTAATTGCACGAAAAAAAAAATCGGTGTTTTACTTAATTAGTTTAGAAAAATCTTCATGTGGTTTTTTAAATTTGACAAACATTGTTGATCATGATCATGCAAAATACAAAAAAAAAAAAAAAAAAAAAAAACTACAAAATTTAACAATTCCAAAAAAATGTCATTATCTCAACTTTTTCAGGTTTATATGGTGACAACGAAAATCTTTTATTTTTACTATAATCAGAATAAAATTGGTTCTATGCTAAATGTATTGCAAGAACGATTTTTACAATTGGGTCATAGCAATGATGAGCGAATTCGAAAAATGCAACGTTTTTGGTATTTTCAAGAAACAATATTATTCTTTTTAAATTATTTCAATGGAATTATGTTGGCTTTTTCATTTCCAATTCAAGTAAGTATAAATTGAATACATTTTGAAATTGCCATTTCTTTGCATTATTAACATTTCAATTAGCATCTGTTCTTAAAAGATAAAACTTGAATGAAATCAAGAGAAGAAGTAAAAGAAAAAAAGAAAAAAAAAAAAAAAAAAAAAACTCCCGCACTCAGGCATTTTCATAAAATGAATTGTTTATTTATTTATTTGTTTAGCCACTGTTTGCAACCGAGTTATGCATGCCACATCGTGCAAGATTTCCATTTGACACAACTGATCCAAGCTCATTGAAATTCATTGGTGCTTACATATTTCAAGCGATCATTTTTGTCTATCTCATACAAGGCATTGCTTTTGTTGACAATATTGGCATTTGTACACTTAATGAGAGTTTGTTACATGTGAAAGTCATTGCCCATAAATTCTCGCAATTGCCAATCATTTCCGATGGCAAGAAAGATGCAAACAAATCAACCAATACTAATATGGAACATTATGACCAGTTAATAGCTTATGTTAAAGAACATCAAAAAATATATGAGTAAATTTTCAGAAATTTCAATATTTATGTTATATGTGTGGTTTCTTTTTATTTAATGTTAAATTCCATCACATTAATTTTGCGTGAGTGCAATTTTTTTTTTTCTTTTCCTGTACTTTTTCATTCATTCATTCAGATTAACCGATCAATTGAATGAAATACATCGTCCAATGTTTATGGTACAAATCATGGCCAGCACATTAATTATTTGTCTAACTGCATTCATTGCAACAATTTCGGTTTCAAAGGATATGACCATTTTTATTAAATATATTACTGAAATGATAGCCGCATTTGCACAATTATTATATTGGTGCTGGGCTGGAAATAAAGTTTTTTCCGAGGTACGTGCATTCATTTTTACAATTCATTTGAGAAGTAGAGAAAAAAAAAAATCTAAATAATAGTAATGTTGAATCATTTGCAAATTTTTTTTTTTTTTTTTTTTTTTTTTGCAGTCACCTGATGTAGGACAAGCAGTGTACGATTCTCAATGGTATCGAATGAATAAATTATTTAAAACGACCACTTTGCACATCATACGTCGGGCTCAAAAACCAATACGTTATCATGCTGGCGTTTTATTTCATATCGATTTTAATACATTCATTACTGTATGCATCAATTTTTTTCTCATTTTTAATATTATCAATTCTCATTTTTCAATTTTCTCATATTTTTTTCGATATTCATCAATTTTCCTATTTAATATTTCAGATTCTACGAGGATCTTACTCTTATTGCATGCTATTGCGAACATTCGAAATGGAAGATAGCTCCTGAACCAGCCAAGTATAAAACGAGCTTCAAAAATGAATGAAATCAACGATATTGCACGCAAAAAAAAAAAAAAATTGTTCACCCGAAAATAGCTCTAAAAAATATTGTTTTTTTTTTTTCCCTTCAAATTGTATTTAACAAATGTTCAATGATTGAAGAAAAAAAAAAATTCTTCTTAGAAACCCAATGGCTTTTTAGGTTTAGAAGCGCCATCTGTTGCTAGTAGATAACACAAATTCACGAGCAAATCTTCAAAGTGACAAGAAATGTTTCGCTATGGAAAATGCATTTATAATGAAATCAATGACAGTTCATTTCAACTGAAAATTGAACTAACCTCACTCGAAAAACTTTAAAATTTTTGTTTCGATTTGTTTTTTTTTTTTTTTTTCAAATTTTATATTAGGACAACATTTCAATAAAATGTCGATAATTAGTAGAAAATTGTGTGGGGAATATCATCGAACACGATTAATTGGTCGTATTATTATAAAAAATTATTCATTATATAATGCAACAAATCGACAAATGTTGTTTTTTAACACAAAAATTGGTTTACCATCTATTCAATATGTTAATCAAATGCAGAAATATTCAATGGGAGCCACAGTGTCAAAGATCGATACAAACATAGAAATAATTAAAAATCACATCAATGATGGACATAATGATAAAGTATTAGAAATACTTAACCAATCAACATTTAATACTGAGCAATTGTGTGAAATAATTCGTAGTGCAATTAAAATCCAAAACGAGACGATCATTGTGAAATCGTTGAGTTTATTGCCACATAATGTTCAGAATGATACATTGATTGATCCAAAACTTCAACAAATTTGTATTGAAATCGTTCAAATGAATCGAAATTGTTCATCCGATGCCAAACAAGATCCATACCAATTGATCATACGTCATTTACCGGTACCAAAATTAACAACCAATGATTATGGACGATTTTTAATGCAAGAAATGATTGTGGCTAATGAATGTGCTTCAAATATTGCGGAATTTTGTATAAATTTGATTAAAAGTAAACGAAATTACAATGCAATTAATTGTTGTTATATGGAAATTGTACGAACGAATTTATCATTAGCTCGCGATTTTCTAAAAGCATTGGTTACACAAGGTGAAAAAATCCAAATGGATTTTTTTATGCCGCTTATATCAAATGCCAATGATGAATCACAAGTGATTGATATTGTAAAATTTGCAACCGAATTAAATTTAAAACTCACTATGTCAAGCATATTAAAATGGTTTGCACCACGAAATGATATGTTAACCAATTCTATGAAAACAATTAATGCATTAATTGCCGCCGGTATACAAGCAAGTGAAATGAAAACAACAATGATTTCATATTTTTTATATAAGAAATCATTAAAAGAAGCATCTGAAATAGCCAATATATCGAATGATGCAATTGATTTAACTATTGTTTCATTGTCATTAATAAATTATATAAAAACGGCAAAGCATAAACAAAGTTTCAATTATGTAGCCGCATTAATAAAAAAACTTCAAAACGAATGCAATCATAAACAAAATGATTGGGTTGGACAAATTGTAGTTGAAATTGCTGATGAACATGATGCATATCAAAATTTTAATAAAACCAAATGGTTGCTATTAGCATTTCAAATGCACAATGTGAAAATTTCATTTAAATCGGCCCAAGAGATTTTTAAAAAAATTTCAAATAATCGAATGATTTACATTCAATTAAGCCAAATTCTCGAGCAACTGTCTAATAGTCAAATTAATCAAAATGAAAAACCAGAGTCTACAATTCGAAATGAAATCACTTCCGAAATTATGGCATTACAAAGAAAATTGATTGTTGCAAATGATTTACCAGCAAAAAGAGGTATGAATCATTTACAATATGTGACACAATTTGATAATGATTGAAGAAAAACAACGAAAATAAAAATATTTTTCAAAAAAAAAAAAAAAAAAAAATTATCGTTCTTTTTCAGGTGTATTGAGTCGTCTTTTTATCAAGCATGTTCAAGCCGGCCAGTTTGATGAAGCAATAAAAATAAAATTACAATGCGATAAAGTGGGATGTACAGAAACACCAGCCATGATCTCATCACTCTTAACATTATGGAATGAAATGAAAGACGAAAATAAAGCACTTGAAGTTGTAAATACATTACAAACCAAATATTTGGATGCCAAAATACAAGCATATAAAATCATCAATTTGGCTGAACTGTTGGTGTCAAAGGATCAAATTCTTCAAGCAAAATATCTCATAAGTGATTTTAAATCATATGAAAAAACCGAAATAGTTGCCATTAGTAATTTTTTGCATTTATTAAATGAAGCACGTGAATATAGCGCAAGGTATAATGAAACAAAGAATATGGCTAAAGAATTTCTTGAATTATTGATTGAAAAAAATTTGTGCAAAAATTCGAAAAAACTTTTAAGCATTGTAATTGAAGAATATCTTGATAAAATGCAAATTCATGAGGCTGTTGTTTATTTTGAACAATGTGTAAAAAAATTCAAGAAAACACCGCATAACAGTGGTCTGCTAACATGTTTGATTAATTTATTATATGGAGAAAATACATCAAATTTATCAACGGAACAAGCACAAAATTATCTTATACGTGTGCAAAATTCACTTAAAATTATTCACGGTGAAGAGGGAACAAATGCTGATATTATTACAGCATATGCAAGTGTTGGCATTGATAAACAACTACGAACAATTCTTGAAAATCCAAATATAAAATTTGATTCGAAAATTATCATGAACAGTTTGATTTTTATTAAAGGCTTAGCAAGAATTAAAACTGCAATTACAATTGGACGATGTGCGAGAGGACTTCATCATGATGCATTAAATGAAGAAAATCTTTATGTATTTGTTTTAAATGATTTTGTACGTACAAATGATTTTACATTGGCTCTTCAATTTGATAAAGCTATTCGAAATGATAATCCACATTTTACTTCAACAAAATTTTGTCAAATTCTTACTAATCTTCTAGTTAAAAATAAACAAACACTGCCTGATCATTTGAAAGCATATTCGAAATAAATAATAAATAATGAATATGAATTAGAAATATATTTAGAATAAATACCATAATGAATATCATAAGTTTCGTTAATTTATGTTGAAAATCAATAAAATAAAAGAAAAACATTTAATAAATTGAATTGTTGTTTTATATTAGTTCCTTCAGGTTTTTGAAGGACGCTAGTGCACCTCATATAAATCTCATATTCTAGAATGGAGCATCTCCCGATGCTCTAGATTAGATTAAACAATGTGAATAATATAAACCGTTTTCTTATTCCTGAAAAAAATCTGAATTTTTCTACATAAAAAAAAATTTCTTACTATTTAAAAATGATTTAAAAAAAGCTAACTGATATTTTTCTTGGAACATAACATCCATCGCATATTCTATGAAATCAAATCAGATTAATTTAAAACGATTCGAATGGAATTAAAATAAAGTTTAGAATTGACACAAATCTATTAATTTTTCGAGAAAGTTTGAACAAAAAAATGGAAAAAGTTGAAGAACCAAATCAAAGTAAAACGATTGAGAAGATAGAAAATGTTGAAACTGATGATATCAAGAGCATTGAAAATGCTGAGATCAAAGATTTTGATGAAGAAGATGCTATCGAAAAGGGAAAAAATCCTCAAGAAGCGATTGACAACGAAAACGGTGAAGAAAAATGAAATGCAATCGATGTAAATATAGAGCCATGGAGACGTGATATTCGTATGTTGTACATTCGATTAATGGTTGAAAAATTGGGAAACATTAACGCCGATCAATGGATTCGAATGATTTCCAAAGGAAAATTCATATATTTTTTGCGTCATTCACATTGTGAAGAAATCACCAATCGATGAATTACAAACATTCCATACTGCTTGGATCATGTACAGAAAATCCGATGCGTGATTTTTCAATTTTTGTAAACAATGCAATGGTGTCGCTGTTGATGAATCCAAAAAATCAAACAAATTGGCCAGAAGTGTTAAAAAGCGAAATGCAAAAAAAACTTCAAGATTTACGAAATGGTATAACCGAAACAATGGGCGCAATCAATGATCGTATATTTCCATTACCTATTAGCCGCTGAATCGCAAACTCTATTGGAAACATTATTATTTTTGCAACCAAAACGTGCCGAAAGTCAAATACAAGAATCACAAAGTCGTGAAAATCAAATGCTTGAAATTATTGATGAAATTCTAAACAAAATACCGGATGAATTGCCCACATATGAATTATTGGAAAATACTGAAGAGCGATCACCATTTACAATTGTTTTATTTCAAGAATGTGAACGTATGAATTTACTTACAACTGAAATGAATCGTTCACTTAAGGAGCTTACATTGGGTGTTAAAGGATTTTTGGATAATTACAGTGGATAAAAGAGATTTGAAAAATATCTATGAATGTCCAGTTTACAAAGGTACAATGAGAGGACCAACATTCGTTTGGACATTTGATTTGAAAACAATTGAACCACAAAGCAAATGGATTTTAGCTGGTGTTTGCTTATTACTTCAAAATTAGGCTGTAATCTTTGCTGGCTTCTTCTATTCAATATGGAAATGTTCAAAATTTGACACACGTTTAATCCACTTCAATTCAAATAATTAAATATGTTCCGATGCGTGCAAAAGAAATAAATAAAGAAATTGTAACTCCTACAAAAATATCAGCTTATGAATACATTTTTTCTAATGAATTTAAATATAATTTCGAAGAATATGGAATGAAAATAAAAATGATTTGATAAAATCTTTATAAAAAATATTGTGGTGGCCCTGAAAAGGGCCGATTTTTTGTGCATTTTGTGTTGGAAAGTGTTTTATGCTTTTTTGGTTTCGGTCTTCTTGGGCAACAAGACGGCTTGGATGTTTGGCAAAACACCACCTTGTGCAATTGTAACACCTGAGAGCAATTTGTTCAATTCTTCGTCATTACGGATGGCCAATTGCAAATGACGAGGAATGATACGTGTCTTTTTGTTGTCACGGGCTGCATTGCCAGCCAATTCCAACACTTCGGCGGCTAAATATTCCATAACAGCAGCCAAGTACACTGGTGCACCAGCTCCGACACGTTCAGCATAATTTCCTTTACGCAACAAACGATGAATACGACCGACTGGGAATTGAAGACCAGCACGATTTGAACGGGACTTTGCCTTTCCCTTAACTTTGCCTCCTTTGCCGCGTCCAGACATCTTTGATTATTTTTTTCTTATTTGACTTGTTACTCGAACAAATGACAAACACTGAATGATGGGCGCACAGTGCTGTGCGCCGCTTTTATACTCTCCGCAGTATGGCACACTCGATGAAATGGGCGGAGCCTAGAATTTCGAATGCGTACGTCATTTCACTCACAGACGCGCTATAAAAGCGACAGCAGTACAAGCGTCGTCATTCAGTTTGTGTTCGTCACTCAACCGATAAACATTTACAATGGCACCAAAAATCAGTGGTAAAGCAGCTAAGAAAGCCGGAAAGGCCCAAAAGAACATTGCAAAGGGAGACAAGAAGAGAAAGCGCAAGCGGAAGGAATCGTACGCAATTTACATCTTCAAAGTCTTGAAACAAGTTCATCCAGACACTGGTATCTCCAGCAAAGCCATGTCCATCATGAACAGTTTCGTCAACGACATTTTCGAGCGTATCGCATCCGAATCATCGCGTCTATCGCACTACAACAAGCGATCAACCATCACAAGTCGCGAAATTCAAACCGCTGTTCGTCTTTTGTTGCCAGGAGAATTGGCCAAGCACGCTGTTAGTGAAGGAACCAAAGCCGTCACTAAATACACCAGCTCAAAATAAGCTGCACATTCATCAATTCAGTACAAAACATCGGCCCTTTTCAGGGCCACCAAATACATTTTTTATGAAGAATCAAAACAAATCTACTTTTCTCTTGCAAATAAAAAAAATTCTAGTGCTTTCCCACGATTTTATCTTTTGGCAAATGTGATTTCATATTATATCTAGTGAATAACAACAGTTTCATAAATCTATTCATAAAATTTTATTCAAATGTGATAAATTTTTTTTTGATTGACACAGTTTCAGTTTTTTTTTGTATTTTCGTCGAATACTTATATTAAAGTAATTTAATTGTCCAATTTCTCTTCAAACAATTTATTGATTTCGTTGGTAGAAGTTTTTAATTTTTGAAATTTCTAGTATGAAATTGATACAACAATCAAAATATGAATAATTTGATAATTTCTTTCATAAAAACTTATTTATGTATGATCTACGATTTCCTCTTTGTTCTTCTTCATTTTATTGTTGCTGTTTGTATTTAAAAAAAATCTTTACATTTGTTTCAGTTCAATTTTGTTGTTTTGTAATTTTTATTATGATAAAAGTAACTTAAAATTTGTATGTAAATCAATTATGAGCACTTGTAGTAATATAATATTATGCCATACATAAGTATGGCTATAATATGTACTCATATTTTGTTGCGTCAAGCGATGCAACACCATACGAAGTCAATGCTGCTTATCGTCCGCCTTTGTATGTAACTGTATGTAATGATTTTCGTCGTTTGAACTGTTTATGTGTAATTTATTTATTTTCATTACTCCTTTCGCCACTGTAGAGCAGCATTGATTTCCTATCGGTATATAATATTATATGTCTACGAGTACTCTGATGTAAATTGAGTGGAAAGATTTGTCGAAACGATTTGATAAATTCTTTATAAAAATAATTTGGTGGCCCTGAAAAGGGCCGATTTTTGTTAATGGTTTGAATTGTGATGGATAATTTATTTAACCACCGAAACCGTACAAAGTGCGGCCTTGGCGTTTCAATGCATAGACGACATCCATGGCGGTGACTGTCTTCCGTTTAGCGTGTTCGGTGTATGTAACGGCATCTCGGATAACGTTTTCCAAGAAAACTTTTAAAACGCCTCGAGTTTCTTCGTAAATCAAGCCGGAGATACGCTTGACACCACCACGACGAGCCAAACGACGAATGGCTGGTTTTGTGATGCCTTGGATGTTATCGCGTAACACTTTACGATGACGTTTTGCACCACCTTTTCCCAATCCTTTTCCTCCTTTGCCACGGCCAGTCATTTTTTTACTTTTTCTTTTTGATGTAGTTCACTTGACGAGAGACAAACTCAAACTAATACTCACCGCTCAGTTCAACACTCTATTTATACATTTCTTACGTCATCCCCACTACCACAACTTGCATGAATTGCGCGCCAAATTATTTCTCCTTCGTATGACAAAAGTGCGATTTTCCATAGATATTCTCTCAACAATTCCAAATAATTCTCACTTATTTTCACGGAATTTGTTTAAAATTGTTAAAAATCAAAAATATATCGTAATTGAAATTAAAATCAAAGCGGAAAATACGATTAAAACTATATCGAACACACAAAGATCGAAGCGTCACTTCTCCTGCGATACAAAGTATAAATAGAGCGCACACATTTCACGCAACCGTTCATTCTGTGTTTGACTCTCGTTGTTAAAGCATCGCAAAGTAAAAAGAAGAAGAAGAAGAATAATTAAAAATGGCTCGTACCAAGCAAACCGCACGTAAATCAACTGGTGGAAAGGCACCACGAAAGCAATTGGCAACCAAAGCCGCTCGTAAGAGTGCACCAGCAACCGGAGGTGTAAAGAAGCCACATCGTTTTCGTCCAGGAACAGTTGCACTTCGTGAAATCCGTCGTTATCAAAAATCGACTGAATTGTTGATTCGCAAATTGCCATTCCAACGGTTGGTTCGTGAAATCGCTCAAGATTTCAAAACCGATTTGCGTTTCCAAAGCTCAGCTGTTCTTGCTTTGCAAGAAGCCAGCGAAGCCTATTTGGTCGGTTTATTCGAAGACACCAATTTGTGCGCCATTCACGCCAAACGTGTGACAATTATGCCAAAAGATATCCAATTGGCTCGTCGTATCCGTGGTGAACGTGCTTAATCTACAAACAATCAAAATACCAACAAAAATCGGCCCTTTTCAGGGCCAACAAAACATTTTTCATAAAGAATTTAACAAATCATTTCTAAAATACATTTTTTCATTTATTACTTTTTTTATTAAAAATGTATAATGATGGAAAATACTACTGAAACTTAATTTACGAGATTATGTTTCTATTTGGATTTCAATATTTCTCTAATACATTGACAGAGATTTCAATTTTTCTCTAATACAATGCATGCATAATTGGGTTTAGTTTAAATTTATGAGTATTTCATTGAACACTATATTCTATATGTTGAACTGCAATTATCATTAACACTGAGCATTTGTTGAAATTTTTTAAAACAATTTACAAATATTCTTGAAATATAACTTATTTCATCAAAATATTACAATTATTTACATATTACATTTCCACTTTGAAAATAAGACGTAGTTGAAAGTGTTCATTGTGACACAAAGAGAATACATTTTCGTTCTAACAATTTCAATAAATGAATCTTCACTAAAATAAAACTAAATGACCTTATCAAATATTATTTTAAATCATTTTCATTTATTGATAGAATTTTGATTCTCTTCATGTTTAAATTGCGTATTATTTTGAAATGCGAACAAGAATATGTTCTTTTTTCGTATTTCTAGTATTTTTGTTTTTTGCTATGAAGTTTACGTTCAAGTTAGGTTCTCTTAAAATCTTTTCTTTTGTTAAAATCACTTTTACGTCATAGAGAGTGAATATTTTGAGACTTTCTCGAGCGAATGAAATATTGTGAAATTCTTGTGTGAATATTGTATGGCGATTATGATTTTTATGATTTTTTGTGAATTCTTTATAAATAAAATATTTGTTAGCCCTGAAAAGGGCTTTTTTTTTTACTCGAATATCGAGCGTGTTTCCATTGAAAATTAAAACGGAACGAAACGAAATAATAATGATAATAAATCATTTAAGCTTTTGGTGCTTTGGCTGCTTTTGGTTTCTTTGCAGCAGCTGGTTTTGTAGCAGTTTTTGGCTTTGGTGTTTTTGGCTTCTTTGATGCAGCCGATTTTGATGGTTTGGTTGCCTTTTGTTTTGATGGTGCTTTAACCTTTGGTTTGACTGACTTCACTTTTGGTGTGCCAGATTTCTTTGCTGCTTTGGCAGTGGCTGATGCAGCCTTTTTAGCGGCTGGTTTGCTCTTTGCTCCTTCCTTTTTGGCGGCTGGTTTCTTTGCTGCCTTTGGTTTTTTCGGTTTGTCAGCCTTGGCTTTCTTCACTGGTTTTTTCTTTTCAACTTTTGGTTTCAATGCTGCTGCTGACAATTTGAATGAACCAGATGCACCTTTGCCTTTGGTTTGAACCAATTGTCCCTTTTCGACGGCGCTCTTCAAATACTTTCTAATGAATGGAGCCAATTTTTCGGCATCAACCTTATTGTTGGCAGAAATATATTTTTTGATTGCTTGAAGTGATGAACCACCTCGTTCTTTCAATGCTTTAATTGCATCGTTGACCAATGTAGCTGTTGGTGGATGAGTTGGTTTTGACGCTGGTTTTTTAACTTTCGGTGCTTTTGGTTTTTTGGCAGCTGGTGAAGCTGCGACTGGAGCTGCTGCTACTGCTGCTGCTGGTGGTGCTGGTGCTGTGTCGGCCATTTTGATTGTGTTTTGTTTTAGTATTTGCTTCGTTATACAATGAATACAAACGTATGAATTACACACAGTGCTTAACACTCAGTACATCAATTCGGACCATTCCTTTCGGAACGCATCGATCAAAAAATATTTTTCTGTCAATTTTCGCTAGTGTAAATATGATGAGATTAGACTGGATTTTTCGTTGTTTTTCTTAAAAAATTATTCATTTAATTTGGTGGATGCATTTTAGTTTAATGAAGAAGGATTGAATTTGTTAAAAAAATTAAAAAATATGAAAGTAAATGTAATCTTTTAAATATAATGACACTTCAAAGGCAAATTTTCGTTGCGTTTCATATAAAATATTTTTTTAAATTGCAATTAATTTATTAATTATGAATTTGATAATATAAAACAACTTCAATAATATCTACTATCATTGTTAATCGTAATCACTGTAAGGAATTTATTTATTTTTAAATGTTTCTCTAGCATTTTCAATGAAGTTTCAGAATGTACTTGTACTGCAAATCGTTCACATACAAATGATTTCAGTATGATTACAAGTAGGAAATTCTTTTCCAATTTTTATTCAAGTTTTTAGTATAAATAATTTAAAATATTCCGTAATGAAAATGGACATACTTTACATTATTTTTTAATAATGATTCTCAATCTATTTTATTCATACAAAACCTCATTGTATAGGTTTGTTTCATAGTTACACAGCGTATTGTGACGTGTCGAGTCATAAGACGATAAATTGTATTCATTTTACTTAGCAATTTTTACAGAGACTAAAAATTAATGAAATGAAGTGAAATTAAAAGTCAATTAAACTTTATTTCTTTGTTGGATTCTAAAATTGTTTGGACTTTTTTGTTTTGATTATTGGCTGATACGCTTTAGGCGGAAATTTTTTCTATTCTGTCGGTCGAATTGTGATGAAATGCTACGTCTGAATTTTTTTTTTAATATACAATCAATTGTATCTGAAAGTAAAAGATTTGTCTTGGTTTTGGTATCGATTACTAACACCAAATTGGACGAAATTAGTTTCAATGCATGTTACAGACTAAGAAAAATAATTTAACATAAAACTAGACCATTTTCGCAATAATGTGAAATTTTTTACAATATTCAAATCAATAAGCATTTTTTTAATAAACAAATAGTGCATAAAATCATACGAAATATTTTGAACCTGAATAATTAATTGTAGAAATATGAAAAACATTTTATAATCAATAATAATTCATTATCGTTGGCAGAGATAATGTATTTTCAATCACAGCACAACGCGAACTAAATTTATTTTATTTATTTATTGCGCCGCCAATTACTGGCTAAAATAATATATAACAAAAATATTACAAAGAGATCACAATTTAACAATTGTCGAATATATCAATAGGGAGATCAAACAATTTTCTTTTAAATTCTATTCTATTGGTAGATTCTACAAACAATGCTTTAAAATTATTAGCATATTTACAGATAATCGTAATTGCAGCATTTGAATTTCTATTTAAAACATTTGAAACTAAAAAAATTTGAATGAAATATTTTGTTTAAACAGTAAGACTAGTCATGATACGGAATCGTGGTTTATATTTTTTGCAGCTATTTCTGAACGAGCAAGAAATTATCACCTTTTGTGCTAACTTACGATAGGATTCATTTTATATCTGATTGAAGAAATTTGAGACAGAAATCAAAAGTGACATGCAATTTCAATGTTTAATCACATTTGAATTGAGTCAAAAAAAATTGTTTATTAAAACGGAATAAATTGTTGATTTATTATTTGGAAAGTGTTTTATGCTTCTTCGGTTTCGGTCTTCTTTGGCAACAAGACGGCTTGGATGTTTGGCAAAACACCACCTTGTGAAATTGTAACACCTGAGAGCAATTTGTTCAATTCTTCGTCATTACGGATGGCCAATTGCAAATGACGAGGAATGATACGTGTCTTTTTGTTATCACGGGCTGCGTTACCAGCCAATTCCAACACTTCGGCGGCTAAATATTCCATAACAGCAGCCAAGTATACTGGTGCACCAGCTCCGACACGTTCAGCATAATTTCCTTTACGCAACAAACGATGAATACGACCGACTGGAAATTGTAGACCAGCACGATTTGAACGGGACTTTGCCTTTCCCTTAACTTTGCCAATTTTTTAAAATATGATGTACTAGCAAATGAACCAGTTAATATATCATTCCAAAATTATATTTGTGAGCATATTAATGGTATGGCATTGAAATAAAAACAAATTGAGCTTCCAAAAACTGCCACTCATTCCGTTTTAGGACAAAACTATATACGCATTACTTGTTCAATGATCTCACACAATTCAAATACAATTCGAAACTCCTTGTTTTAGACAACGGTAATTTTATTTAACATTTTTTTTACTAACATAAATATTTTCTGATATTTATTTTGACATATGAATTACTTTTTTCTACAAAAATCTGCCTTTTTCTATAAAAAATATTTTTCTGACTTTTTGAAAATGATTTGAAAAAAGCTAACCGATTTTTTCTTCGATAAATTTGAAAAAAATAGTCAAACATTTTCAAGCTCAGAAATATCAATCGCATATTCTATGAAATCAAATTAGATTAATTTAAAACGATTCGAATTGAATTAAAATAAAGTTTGGAATTGACACAAATCTATTGATTTTTCGAGAAAGTTTGAACAAAAAAATGGAAAAAGTTGAAGAGCTAAATGAAAGTGAAACAATTGAGAAAATAGAAAATGTTGAAACTGATGACATCAAGAGCATTGAAAATGCTGAGATCAAAGATTTTGATGAAGAAGAAGCTAGCGAAAAGGGAAAAATTTTTCAAGAAGCGGTTGACAATGAAAACGGTGAAGAAAAATGTAATGAAATCGATGAAAATATAGAGCCATGGAGACGTGATATTCGTATGTTGTACATTCGATCAATGGTTGAAAAATTGGGAAACATCAAAGCCGATCAATGGATTCGAATGATTGATAAAATAGAAAATCGTGAGCCAATTTTTGAATTTTTAGATAATGTGATCAATTCAAAGTTGCTATTTGTAAAAATTGGCGCATCGATGATTCCATCTCTTAATGGATTTCCATTGGGTGATATTTCCAAAGGGAAATTTATATATTTTTTGCGTCGTTCACATTGTGAAGAAATCACCGTAATGAATTACAAACAATCCATACTGGTTGGATCATGTACAGAAAATCCGATGCGTGATTTTTCAATTTATGTAAACAATGCAATGGTGCCGCTGTTGATGAATCCAAAAAATCAAACAAATTGGCCAGAAGTGTTAAAAAGCGAAATGCAAAAAAAACTTCAAGATTTACGAAATAGTATTACCGAAGCAATGGGCGCAATCAATGATCGTACTGTATTTCCATTACCAGTTACATTGCCAGCACTCATGCAAATTGCACCAGAAATTTTAAATAATGATTTAACAAATTTTACACCAACCATTAAGGAATCAATTGAACAAATTGTTTTAAGATGGAGTCGTTCGGTTAATGCATATATTAGCCGTTCATCATATGATATTTTTCTATTAAATAAATATGCAACACCTGACGATGAGATGGAATTTTGGCACAATCGAGTTGAAAATTTAAAAAATATTTTCAATCAATTGCGAACAAATGAAATTCGAACGATTGCATTAGTTTTAGAAAAAGTCGAATCACCGTATGTAAATCAAATGAAACGAATTTTATCAAGTGTAGCATCTGCATATGATGAAGCATATGATATTGATTTATATTTGAAACCACTTCAACATCAATTGGATAAAATGCGATCAATAGAATTTTCCGAAGCAAAATATTTGATTGCACCATTGGTGCATACCATTGTATTAATTTGGTCAAATTCAAAACATTTATCGTCCAATCAACGAATTGTTCATCTATTTAAATTGTTACATCACAAACTATTCGAATTTGTTACCGATGCATTGAATCCAACATCAATATTTGCCGGTGATATTGCTGATACATTGGAAAAAATGGAAAAAACATTAAACAATTTAGATTTATACAAAGAGACTCATACAAAATATCGTACAACATTGAATGAATACAAACCAATTGCAACAAATGCTGAATATTGGACATTCGATCCAGATGAAATTTTTGGCAATTTCAATATGTTTGTGCAACGAGTTAAAAAGACAAATGAAATGCTTCATTTTTTATTTGAACTTAAAAAAATGGAAGATACAGTTTTTGGTGGTCATACTGGTAAACGTGTAACGCAATCTGTGCAAAAAATTGCCGACAATGTTTCATTATTAACAGATTCACTAAAAGACATTCAATTCAATGTATTTGATCTTGATGAAACGGATAATTTTCAACGTTTAACAATGAAATTTGAAAATGAAATTGGTGATTTTCAACAAAGATTGGCCAAACAATATTCAACATCATTTGATGAATGCAATACCATTTCGAAATGCATTAAATTAATTGTAAATCTTGGCAATACGTTACATTTGCCAATTGTATACGAAGAATTGTTACCGAAATTCGATAAAATTGCCCATTTTCTGGAAGCTGAAGTGATCGATGTTGAGACCATTTTTAAAAATGATTCGAAAACATTTGAAACAAAACCATTGGAAGAGGTTTGTACTATTTCAACGACAATCAAGTCGATTTTCTATGTCTTATTCATTTTTTTTTTTTCTATTTTTTTTTTCTATTAAACAATAAAAATCGTAAATACAAAAAGCTATTGATTTGGAGTGGAAAGCTGAAATATCGTTTAACCGAACATACCAAATATCTGAATGTACAACGTGTAAAATTATTTGAAAGTGATTTTGGCCAATATGTTATGATTCGTTACACGAATATTTTGGAAATGATTGAAAATTGGGAAAAACAATGTGCCCGCGATCATGTTCAATTATTTGTTCGTGATTATGATAGTCTAATGAAAGATTGCTTACTTTGTCGCAATGAGGATGAAACATTATCGATAAATGTTCGTGATGAAATGAATTTAATATTGCAAGGTATTAATCGAATGAAATTATCTGAAATTCCGCTCGATGAGAATGTACTGGAGCAATTTTTCAACCGTCTTGATGAGCTATGGCATTTAAAAATGAAATTATTACGCATTACCGAATGGTATAATTTCACACGATTCAATGTGCATGATGAAGAAAAACGTTTGATTGTACCAAATACGGAAACAATTGATGGTATGGTTGATAGTTTTCTATCCAAATATACATGGGATAAATATGAAAATGTAGCCCTTGATGAATTATTCAACACATTGGAAAATTTGAATAAGCGAATTGTTAAAGCTCATGATAATATCGATGGAATTATTGTTGCAATACGTGATTGGGGTGATGTACCATTTTATAAACGCATAGAAGAAAATGGTACAAATTTATTAAATATTAAAAATCGTCAACAAATTATTGAAAAACGATACAAAAAATGTCAACAAACAGAGGAACTAATTCATCGAATTATGAATGAAAATTTTTGCCTTTTTCAAAATAAATTCATAACGGTAACACCGGATGATGGTGATGTGCATGTTGAGACGGAAATATTATTGGCCGAATTAACAAAAACTAAAGAAGAAGATGATGCATATGCACCTTATGAAGCATACGTTGATAAAATCGTATATGAACAAGTATTTGCAGCGGTTAAAAATAGTATGGAATATCTTCATGATCAAATTCACATTGCATCACCATTGTTTGAAGTGTGCTTTAGTTTGGATGTGGAAAATCGAAAATCAATCTTTCATCCCGATTTGAATGTTGACGAAAATGAAGGTTTTGTTTCATTTATCACCACTTTAATGGTGAATATATTCGGAATGGCCGGTCTCATCAAACGTGTATCAAAAAATGATAATTCAACTGATGATTATATGTCATTGCTTAAAAATGATGATACTATTGAAGCATTGCGCTTAGATTTAGTGATTCAATCAAAAAATGTTGCCAGAAAAACAATTGCATATTTTCAGCAATATGAAAAATTTGCATTTTTATGGAAAATTGATCGAACCAAATATTTAAATGCATTTTTAATGTATGGTCATGAGTTATCAGCGAAAGATTTATTTAAAATTGAAAATGATATGTTCACCGATGAACCAGAAAAACCAAGCTTAGACGCATTTGATCATGAAATTAAACGACATCGTGATCTTATTATTGAAATTGAAAAAATACCTGAATTTATTGATATTGAACCATGGTTTCGTATTAAAACTGAACTATTTCGGACAAAACTTATTGCTGAAACAGTCAAATGGATCAATTTATTTATGAATTATTTACATGATCATGTTGCAAATCGTTTAATGCAATTGGAAACATTTATATTGGATGCAAATATTGTATTGGCCGCACATTGCGATAAAAGTGAATTGGAAAAATTTCGACAAATGTACAATTTAATGAATGAAATTGATCAACAAGCGTTGGAAGTTGATTTTATGTTTGAACCACTCAAAGCAGAAGTTATGCTATTACGGAAATATGATCAAGAAATGGAACGAAATGTAAAAGTGCAATTTGTTGAATTGCCATTGTGGTGGCAAAAACTTAAAAATTTGAAGAATATTGTTCGAAAGGATTTGGACCCGGTGAAAGATCATCAAATGGTAGCATTTTATTTTTCAGACTTTTTTTTTTTTTTTTTTTTGGCTCTCAAAAATTTTTTTTTTTTTCATGGAATTTATTTTCCATTTTGTGATAGGATTTAACGGGCAAACGCATCAAATTATTTGGCATGAGATTAAAAGATTTCCGAAAACGATTCAATGGACAAGCATTTTTTCAGCAAAATTGTGAAAATGCCTATGAACTGATTGAAAAAATGCTTGAGCATATTATTAAATATGAAAAACAAGCCGAACTTTTGGACATTTTTGCTGATTTGTTTAATATAAATGTCGGCCCAAATCGAGCAATGATGCAAGATTGTCGCAAAGAAACAAAACTATTAAAGCATGTTTGGGATTATTGGTATTCAATGCAACATCGTATTCATTTATGGTCAAATACTTTATGGTCTGAAATAGATGTGGAAGCGGTCGAAGGTGAATGTAAGCGAATTGCACGTGAAGTGCGTGCAATGGATATTTGTTGTAAACAATGGGAACCATATATTGTATTGGATGGTGAACTATTGAATTTAATGACATCATTGCGTGTGCTAACTTCTATTCAAAATCCATCGATCAAAGAGCGTCACATTGACGAACTGCGAGGGATTGTCGGTTACTATTTTGAAATTAATGAAAGGACAACATTTAATGATTTGGTAAATTATTATTATTTTTTATTTTTTTTTTTATTTTTTTTTTTTCATTTTTTGCACTATTTTGATTTAATGAACGGTTTTTTTTCTCTCGAAAAAATAGGTAATGCTAAAATTACATTTATACGAGGATCAAGTTAAAGAATTGGTTGACAAAGCTGTTAAAGAGCAAGCAATTGAAAAGTCATTGGTTGAAATAGTAAAAGTTTGGTCAGAACTTAATTTTGAATATGAAACAATTGGCAATAAGAAACTATTAAAAATATCCGATGATTTTAATGAACAATTAGAATCGGATATGGGACAACTTCAAACTATGATCGATTCAAAATTTGTTGGTTATTTCTATGATCAGATTAATGAATGGTTAAAAAAAGTATTTACCGTGCAACAAGTGGTTGAACTATGGATGGATTCTCAACCAAAATGGGTTTATTTAGAAGTAATTTTTGTTGGTTCAGAGGATATAAATGAACAATTACCAAATGAAACACGACGATTTGCTGAAATTGATAAAGGTTTTCGAAAGCAAATTGAAAAATTACAAGAATGTCAAACAGCCGTTGATGCATGCAGTGCGGAAAATCTAATCGATTATTTGAAATTTTTACAACCCGAATTGGCCGATTGTGAACGTGCATTGAATGCATATTTAGAAACAAAACGTTTGGCATATCCACGTTTTTATTTTGTATCAACAGCTGATTTATTAGATATTTTATCAAATGCAACCGATCCGGAATATGTTGGAAAACATCTTACCAAATTGTATGATTCATTGGGAAAATTATTGTACAGAGATGGTACAAAACATGCATATGCAATGATTTCCAAAGAGAATGCCGAACATGTAGACTTTTTAAATGAATGCAGCTGTGATGGTCAAGTTGAAATTTGGCTTAATCGAATTACGAAATCAATGCGCGAAACATTACATGAAAAATTTGAAAATGCATTTAAAGCGTATGCATCAAAACCACGACACGAATGGATTTTTGATTGGCCAGCACAGCCAGCACTTTGTGTTACACAAATTATTTGGGCACGTGATACAGATGCTGCATTTGCTGAACTTGAATCTGGTTTTGAAAATGCTTTAAGAAATTATCAAAAAAATCAAGTACAAATGTTAAATGCATTAATTGATTTACTCATGGGTACATTGACAAAAGGTGATCGTCAAAAAATTATGACTGTTTGTACAATTGATGTGCATTCTAGAGATGTTATCGCTAAAATGATTGTACAAAAAGTTCGATCACATTCATCATTTCAATGGCAACAACAACTTCGACACCGATGGGATGCCAAAGAGAATGATTGCTTTGTAAATATATGCGATGCACAATTTCGATATTGGTTTGAATATCTTGGTAATTCACCAAGATTGGTAGTAACACCACTTACGGATCGATGTTATATTACATTGACACAATCTTTGCATTTAACAATGGGTGGTGCACCTGCTGGTTTGTTTTTATTATCAAATTATATTCAATTTTATTCCAATTAAATGACAATTTTGTACAAATTCCTTTCAGGCCCAGCTGGGACAGGTAAAATTTTGATGATTTCATAAACATTCAAAGGGTTTATTATATAATTATAATCAAAAGCATACAGATCATTATATATCTTACAAATCAACACTGCGATACTAGCATAAACCACTAGATTTAATAAGATTTACTTGAAACTTGGAATTTGTAATTCAGACAATTGATTTGTGAAGATTTGCTATGATTTGTTGTTGTTGATTTGTGTTGATTTATTTGAATTTTGAAGAATTGTTGTAATGAGTGACACTTGGTATTTCTTTATATTTGATAGGAAAGACCGAAACTACGAAGGACCTCGTATGATGCGCATTTTTTTAATTTTTTTGTTTTTCTTCATTGAATGAAGTAAATGCGTTAATTTTTTCTGTTTTCTTTACTTTTTCACTCCGTTTAAAGGGTAAAGGTTTGGGAATGATGGTATATGTATTCAATTGCTCCGAACAAATGGACTATAAATCGTGCGGTAATATATTCAAAGGTTTATCCTTAACCGGTGCCTGGGGATGTTTCGATGGTGAAAATTTATTTTAAAAAAAATTTACGAAAATAATAACACTTTATTTTTATTTACATTTTTTTTTTAACTTTTTTCTATTTCTCATAGAATTTAATCGAATATCTGTTGAAGTTTTATCAGTAGTTGCCGTACAAGTGAAATCAATTTTAAATGCAATAAGAGCAAAGCGTGAACGATTCAATTTTATGGGTGAAACAATCAGTCTTATTCCAACAATCGGAATGTTAGAAATTACAATGAACTATTCAAAAAACATTTGATAATTTATGAATTCCTCTTTTTTCAGGTTTATTACAATGAATCCTGGTTATGCCGGTCGAACAGAGCTTCCTGAGAACGTAAAATCACTCTTTCGCCCATGCGCAATGGTCGTGCCTGATTTTGCATTGATTTGCGAAATTATGTTAGTTGCTGAAGGTTTTCAAGAAGCGCGCATATTATCACGAAAATTCATTACACTGTACACACTTTGCAGAGGTATGGGAGAAAAACTATGTTCTAAAAAACTTCTTATTATATAGCAAATTGATTTCATAAAAAAAAAAAAAAGATTTAATTAAATGCACAAAATTTATTTCGTCTCTTTAAACAAAGAATTATTATCAAAGCAACATCATTATGATTGGGGTTTACGTGCAATAAAATCGGTTTTAGTTGTGGCTGGTAATTTACGTCGTAGTGATAAAGAGCGTCCAGAAATTCAAGTGCTAATGAGAGCATTGCGTGATTTTAATGTGCCAAAAATCGTAACCGATGATATGCCAGTTTTTATGGATTTAATTGGTGATTTATTTCCAGCATTGGATGTACCACGTAAACGTGATGCAGATTTTGAAAAATCTGTTAAACAAGCAGCAATTGATTTAAAATTACAACCAGAAGATAATTTTATATTAAAAGTTGTACAATTGGAAGAATTATTTGCTGTACGACATTCGGTATTTGTTCTTGGTGATGCTGGTACAGCAAAAACATGCATTTGGAAAACATTAAATCAAACGTATAAAAATTTAGAACGTAAACCACATTATGATGTGATTAGTCCAAAAGCCGTAACAAATGATGAATTATTTGGTGTGATTAATCGAAAAACTGGCGAATGGATTGATGGTTTATTTTCATTTATAATGCGTAATCAGTGTGAAATGGCCGATGATGGACCAAAATGGATTGTATTAGATGGTGATATAGATCCACAATGGATTGAATCATTGAATACATTGATGGATGATAACAAGGTATACGTTTTTGGCTAAAAATTTTGATTGATGAATTTTTCAAAAATTTCAATTTAAATGATGACATATTATTCTTTGTGAAGGTTTTAACATTGGCAAACAATGAACGAATTGCATTGAAGACAGAAATGCGATTATTATTTGAAATATCACATTTAAAAACTGCAACACCGGCCACCGTATCGCGTGCTGGTATTCTTTTCATTAATGCAACTGATGTTGGATGGATGTCATATGTAAATTCATGGATTGATACCCGACCATCAAATAGTGAACAAATAATCTTACGTCGATTATTTGATCAATATGTACCAACGCTTATGCAATTGGTTGCTAGTAAAATGAAAACCATTATTCCAATATCACCAATTGCAATGATTATGTTAATTTGTAATTTACTTGAATGTTTACTTGATCCGGAAAATATACCAAAAAAATCAGCCGATACATGGTATGAAATGATTTTTACATTTGCAACCATTTGGGGAATTGGTTCATCATTATTTAAAGATACCGCAGCCGATTATCGTGAAGAATTTAGCCGATTTTTTCAAAAAGAATTCCAAACAATCACATTCCCAATTGAAGATGGAAAAAATATTTTCAGTTATTATGTTGATATTGAAACCAATGAATTTAAACCATGGACCAATTTAATGCCTGAATTTCATTTAAATGTTGATGTTCCATTGCAAATGGTTTTGGTTGACAATGAAGAGACAATCCGTTTGAAATATTTTACGGAAATGTTAATTCGAGCTAACAAATATGTTATGTTAGTTGGTATGTATTGAATTATTCTTATGCATTTTACATGTGGAATACAAAATTCAATCATCTCTCTCTCTCTCTCTTTCTTTCCCTCTCTTTCTCTCCCTCTCTTTCTCTCTCTCTTTCTTACTTGCATATTTAGGTTCGGCTGGTTGTGGTAAAACGGTTATTATGAATGAAAAACTCAAGCAATTGTCTGATGATTATTCGGTTGCTCAAGTGCCGTTAAATTTTTACACAAGCTCTGAAATGATGCAGCAAAATTTAGAAAAGCATTTAGAACGTCGATCTGGCCGAACATATCGTCCAATTGGACCAAAAAGTATGATTTATTTTTTGGATGATATGAATATGCCAGAAGTTGATACATATTATACAATACAAGCGCATACAATTGTACGACAATTTATGGATTATTCATCATGGTATGATCGAACGGATTTTATTTTAAAAGATATTCAAAAATGTCAATTTGTTGGCGCATTCAATCCAACATCCGGTTCATTTACAATCGATCAACGGCTTCAACGACATTTTAATACATTTGCCGTAAATGAACCAAATGATAATCAAATTCGTAGCATTTATTATAATATTTTGTCGCAATATTTAAATGATCCATTGAATGAATTAGCAAATGGTGTAATTGAACAATGTGGAAATATTGTTGATGCATCAATTCGTTTACATCAACGTATGATCAAAGTATTTTTACCAACTGCACAGAAATTCCACTATTTTTTCAATATGCGCGATTTAACAAATATTTTCCAAGGATTATTGTGGGCAACAAAAGAATGTTGTCCAAATGTAAAAGAATTGATACGTTTATGGGCACATGAATCGACCCGAGTTTATTGTGATAAACTTATTACAATTGAGGATAATATACAATTTGAAAATCAAATTAAAGAAACAATCGATGATACATTTACCGATGTTGATTCAAATGTTATTCTACAAAAGCCATTAATTCTATTTCATTTTGCTGAAAGTTTAAATGATGCAAAATATATGCCAATTAAAAACTGGACCAGTTTAAATAAAAATCTATTGGCAGCAATGGAGAAATACAATGAATTTATCGGTGATATGAATTTAACATTATTTGAAGATGCAATGTGTCATATAACACGAATTAGCCGAATTATGAATAGCGATCGCGGTTATGGAATGTTGATTGGTGTTGGTGGTTTTGGTAAACAATCACTAACCCGAATGGCTGCTTTTATTAATACATTGGAATTATTTCAAACAACTGTACGCAAAGGATTCAGCATTCAAGATTTTCGAATGGAATTGGCTGCATTGTATATGAAAAGTGGTTTAAAAAATATTAATTGTTGTTATTTAATGACCGATGCACAAGTAGCGGATGAGAAATTTTTGGTGTTAATCAATGATTTTCTAGCAACTGGTCATGTATCAAATCTTTTTGCACCGGAAGAAATGGCCGAAATTTCCAGTAATATGGTGAATGAAACAAAACAAGCGGGCATTAAAGAGACACCAGAAAATTGTTACAATTTTTTCATTGAAAAAGTGCGACGAAATTTAAAAATGATTTTATGCTTTTCACCAGTTGGTTCAACATTAAAAACACGCACACGAAAATTTCCAGCATTACTTAATTCCACGACAATTGATTGGTTATTTGATTGGCCAAGAGAAGCATTAAAATCCGTATCAATGGGTTTTCTAGCAAATATTAATGTTTTACCAAAACATTTGATTGATCCAATTGCCGAATTTATGACATATGTTCATGGTACAGTCAATGATATATCAAAAATTTTCAATCAAAATGAAAAACGTTACAATTATACAACACCAAAAACATTCCTTGAATTACTTGCACTCTATGATAAATTAATCAATGATAAAACCACTGAATACAATAATCGTATTAAAACGCTTAAAATTGGTTTATTAAAATTGGCCGATTGTTCACGTCAAGTGGATGGTTTAAAAGAACAATTAAAAGAGCAAGAGGTTGTTGTTGCAGCAAAAGCAAAAGATGCTGATGAAAAATTTGCAGCTGTTATGGCAGAAAATGTGAAAATTCAAGGTGAACGTGATATTGTAGCTGAACGTGAAAAAGAAGTGGCAATTATTGAAAAAGGTGTATCGGATAAGGCAAAAGTATGCGCAATGGATTTGAAAAAAGCTGAACCAATTATGTTAAAAGCAATTGCCGCATTGGACACACTTGATAAAAACAATTTAACCGAATTGAAAGCATTTGCATCACCACCCGAAATTGTTGTTGATGTATGTTGTGCCGTATTAGTATTAATGACGCCAAACAATAAAAAAGTTTTGCCAAAAAATAAACGAAGTTGGGCTGATTGTAAAAAAATGATGGGCTACATTGATGTCTTTTTACAAAGTTTAAAAAATTATGATAAAAAAAATATTAAACCGATGATTATTCAACAATTAATGCCATATCTTAAAATTCCCGGTTTCAATGGTGAATCAATTAAATCCAAATCAAAAGCGGCAGCCGGTTTATGCGAATGGGTCATTAATATTTACAAATTTTATGAAGTTTATTTAGAAGTTGGACCAAAAGAGAGAGCATTAGAAGCGGCTGAAGTTGAAATGCGTGAAGCACAAGCTGCTTTACAAGAATTAACCGATAAATTATTAGTATTTCAAAAAGAATTGGATGTGTTGGAAGGTCATTTAAAAGATGCAATAAAAATGAAAGAACAATGTCAAGCTGAAGCCGATGCAACGGCATATAAAATTGATTTGGCATTTCGTTTAGTCAATGGATTGGCATCGGAAAAAGATCGTTGGCTTGAATCAATTGAAAAGTATAAAATTCAAATAACAAATTTAGTTGGTGATGTTTTGCAAATTTCATGCTTTTTATCATATGTTGGCGGTTTTACATCAACATATCGATATGATTTACAAAATAATTATTGGTTAATCAAATTACAATCAATTGAACCGGCCATACCGAATTCAGGTGGAAATCCACTTGAAATGATTTGCGATGATGCAGTTATTGCACAATGGAACAATGAAGGTTTACCAAAAGATAATATGTCTGTGGAAAATGCAGCAATTTTATTAAATTCAGCAAGATGGCCACTTATTATTGGTAAGTTAGCAATCGTTTTGATATTTATTCATTGCAAGTGGAACCATTGGAACTAGAGAATTTATTTCATTCAAATTCAAATTGATCACAGATCCACAATTGCAAGGCATCAAATGGATTCGAAAACGATATGGTGATGATTTGGAGATGACAACATTCAAAGTAAAAAATTATTTGGATATTGTTGAGCAATCAATTCGAAATGGGAAAACATTACTTATTGCTGATATAAGTGAAGAAATTGATTCAATATTGGATCCATTGCTTGGCCGAATATTGATGAAAAAAGGAACAATTATTGTAATTGGTGATAAAGAAATCGATTATAATCCAAAATTTCGGCTTATACTTCAAACGAAACTGTCAAATCCACATTTTAAGCCAGGTAAAATTGTAAAGTGATTTCGAATTAGAAATCAACGCTGAATGATCGTTTGTTTTTTTTTTTTGCATTCATTTTATGAATAGAAATTCAAGCGCAAACAACGCTAATCAATTTCTCAATCACAGCTGATGGTTTAAATCAGCAACTATTGGCTGAAGTGGTAAAGATTGAAAGAGCCGATTTAGAAGAGCGTAAAGCAAATTTAACACAACAACAAAATGAATTTAAAATTACATTAAAACAACTTGAAGAAGATTTGCTTTATCAATTGTCAAATGCCGGTGAAAATGTGCTTGACGATGAATCATTGGTATTGAATTTGGAAAAATCAAAGAAAACATCCGTTGAAGTTGTATTACAAATTGAAGAAATGCGTAAAACATCCATTTATATCGATGAAGTTCGATTAAAATATAAACCAGTTGCTGAACGTGGCGTCATTTTATATTTTATTTTAAATAATTTAAACAAAGTCAATTCAATTTATCAATTTTCATTGAAATCATTTGTGATTGTATTTTTGCGTGCGATTACATTAACCGAACCCGAAGAGAATTTACTAAAACGGTTAACATTACTACAAGATAGCATTACATATCAAGTATTTATTTATACAAATCGTGCATTATTTGAACGTGATAAGCTTATGTTTACATCATTGGTTGCAATTCAATGTTTGGCCCAAATTAACAAAGTTAGCCAAAAAGATTTGGATTTATTGTTACGTTTTCAAGTTGGTGAACCAATTGAATCGCCAGTTAACTTTTTAACGGACACACAATGGGGTAGCATTGTAAATTTATCAAAATTGGAATCGTTAAAAGGACTTGATATAGATATTGAAACAACTCCAAAATTATGGCGTGCATTATTAACATCAGCGCATCCGGAACGACAAAAATTGCCCGGCGATTGGAAATACAAAAGTTTAATTGAACAAGTGTGTATCTTGCGTGCCATGCGACCGGATCGTTTGATAAGCTCAATGCGTTATTTTATTGAAAATAATTTGGGCATACGATTTATAAATATTCGTCAATTAAGTTTTGAAAAAACATTTGAAGAGACAAACAGTATGGTGCATACATTTTTCACATTATCACCTGGCGTTGATCCAATGCGTGATATTGAAAAATTGGGATTGAAATTAAATGTTTCATTTGATGCAAATAATCTGTATAGCATTTCATTGGGACAAGGTCAAGAGATTGTTGCTGAAAATGCACTTGATGCAGCTAGCCAAATGGGTGGCTGGGTGGTTTTACAAAATATTCATTTGGTTGCACGATGGTTGCCAACGCTTGAAAAAAAAATTGAAACAATTACCGAACAACCACATGATGATTTTCGTTTATTTCTCAGTGCAGAACCAGCAGCTTCAGCTGAATATCATGTATTGCCACAAGGTATATTAGAATCAGCTGTTAAAATTACAAATGAACCACCAACTGGAATGCAAGCAAATATACATTCAGCATTGGATAATTTCAATCAAGACGTTTTAGAAACATGCAGCAAAGTTACTGAATTCAAGGCATTATTATTCGCATTGTGTTATTTCCATTCGGCTGTTGTTGAACGACGAAAATTTGGCCCAATCGGTTGGAATCGCATGTATCCATATAATTTTGGTGATTTAACCATTTGCGTGGATATTTTAAATAATTATCTTGAAGCAAACAACAGCACTCCATGGGATGATTTGAGATATTTGTTTGGCGAAATTATGTAATGTCTATTTTTCCACTTCAAATTTTATGATTTTACATGTGCCAAGTGATTTTTTTTTTTTTTTTCAATTTATTAATTTAATCAAAATAATTTTCAATTTTTCATAGGTACGGCGGTCACATCACCGATGATTTCGATCGTCGTTTGTGCCGCACATATTTGGAAGTGTATCTTGAACCGCGATTAACAGACGGTGAACTCTTTTTTGCGCCAGAATTTGCTGCACCACCAACACTTGATTATGATGAATATCATCATTATGTTGATTTAAATTTACCAATTGAATCGCCCGAACTCTATGGTTTACATTCAAATACTGAAGTCACAATTTTAGCTGCTGAATCGCAAAGTTTATTGGAAACATTATTATTTTTGCAACCAAAACGTGCCGAAAGTCAAACACAAGAATCACAAAGTCGTGAAAATCAAATGCTTGAAATTATTGATGAGATTCTAAACAAAATACCGGATGAATTGCCCACATATGAATTATTGGAAAATACTGAAGAGCGATCACCATTTACAATTGTTTTATTTCAAGAATGTGAACGTATGAATTTACTTACAACTGAAATGAATCGTTCACTTAAGGAGCTTACATTGGGTGTTAAAGGATTTTTGGCCACATCCCTTGATATGGAAGCATTATCTGAATCATTGTTTATTGGAAATGTACCAGACAATTGGACACGTCTTGCATATCCAAGTAATTTTAAACTTTATCCATGGCTTGCAAACTTAATTTTACGCGCAAGAGAACTTGAAAATTGGGCATCAAATGCAACATTACCACCATCCGTTTGGTTGACTGGTTTCTTTAATCCGCAAAGTTTTCTAACGGCTATTATGCAACAAACGGCACGAAAAAATTTATGGCCATTGGATCGAATGTGCTTAAATTTCACCGTAACAAAAAAGAAAAAAGATGATTTTAAATTAGCACCCAGAGATGGTGTCAATTTACATGGTTTGTTTATGGAAGGTGCTCGATGGAGTCCAAAACATAAATCAATCGTTGATGCCATAACAAATGAACTATTTGCTGAAATGCCAGTTATTTATGTGACCGCAATTACAGTGGATAAAAGAGATTTGAAAAATATCTATGAATGTCCAGTTTACAAAGGTACAATGAGAGGACCAACATTCGTTTGGACATTTGATTTGAAAACAATTGAACCACAAAGCAAATGGATTTTAGCTGGTGTTTGCTTATTACTTCAAAATTAGGCTGTAATTTCAACTTTTGCTGGCCTCTTCTATTCAATATGGAAATGTTCAAAATTTAACACATGTTTAATCCACTTCAATTCAAATAATTAAATATGTTCCGATGCGCGCAAAAGAAATAAATAAAGAAATTGTAACTCCTACAAAAATATCAGTTTATGAATACATTTTTTCTAATGAATTTAAATATAATTTCGAAGAATATGGAATGAAAATAAAAATGATTTGATAAAATCTTTATAAAAAATATTGTGGTGGCCCTGAAAAGGGCCGATTTTTTGTGCATTTTGTTGGAAAATGTTTTATGCTTTTTTGGTTTCGGTCTTCTTGGGCAACAAGACGGCTTGGATGTTCGGCAAAACACCACCTTGTGCAATTGTAACACCTGAGAGCAATTTGTTCAATTCTTCGTCATTACGGATGGCCAATTGCAAATGACGAGGAATGATACGTGTCTTTTTGTTATCACGGGCTGCGTTACCAGCCAATTCCAACACTTCGGCGGCTAAATATTCCATAACAGCAGCCAAGTATACTGGTGCACCAGCTCCGACACGTTCAGCATAATTTCCTTTACGCAACAAACGATGAATACGACCGACTGGGAATTGAAGACCAGCACGATTTGAACGGGACTTTGCCTTTCCCTTAACTTTGCCTCCTTTGCCGCGTCCAGACATCTTTGATTATTTTTTTCTTATTTGACTTGTTACTCGAACGAATGACAAACACTGAATGATGGGCGCACAGCGCTGTGCGCCGCTTTTATACTCTCCGCAGTATGGCACACTCGATGAAATGGGCGGAGCCTAGAATTTCGAATGCGTACGTCATTTCACTCACAGACGCGCTATAAAAGCGACAGCAGTACAAGCGTCGTCATTCAGTTTGTGTTCGTCACTCAACCGATAAACATTTACAATGGCACCAAAAATCAGTGGTAAAGCAGCTAAGAAAGCCGGAAAGGCCCAAAAGAACATTGCTAAGGGAGACAAGAAGAGAAAGCGCAAGCGGAAGGAATCGTACGCAATTTACATCTTCAAAGTCTTGAAACAAGTTCATCCAGACACTGGTATCTCCAGCAAAGCCATGTCCATCATGAACAGTTTTGTCAACGACATTTTTGAGCGTATCGCATCCGAATCATCGCGTCTATCGCACTACAACAAGCGATCAACCATCACAAGTCGCGAAATTCAAACCGCTGTTCGTCTCTTGTTGCCAGGAGAATTGGCCAAGCACGCTGTTAGTGAAGGAACCAAAGCCGTCACTAAATACACCAGCTCAAAATAAGCTGCACATTCATCAATTCAGTAAAAACATCGGCCCTTTTCAGGGCCACCAAATACATTTTTTATGAAGAATCAAAACAAATCTACTTTTCTCTTGCAAACAAAAAAAATTCTAGTGCTTTCCCATTTGGGATTTTATCTTTTAGCAAAAGTCATAAACAGTTTCACCAATAATATTTTTAATATTTGCTTGCGAAGGATGAGAATATAATCAATCTAACTGCCAATTTTTATTTTAGCCGCCGAAGTGTTGGAATTGGCTGGCAACGCAGCCCGTGACAACAAAAAGACACGTATCATTCCTCGTCATTTGCAATTGGGCATCCGTAATAACGAAGAATTGAACAAATTGCTCTCAGGTGTTACAATTGCACAAGGTGGTGTTTTGCCAAACATCCAAGCCGTCTTGTTGCCAAAGAAAACCGAAACCAAAAAAGCATAAAACATTTTCCAACAAAATGTACAAAAAATCGGCCCTTTTCAGGGCCACCACAATATTTTTTATAAAGATTTCATTAAATCAAACCCTAACTTATCCCTTTTTTATACAAAATAAATAAACAAGAATTTTTTTTCATTCGAATTCGAAGTACATTGAAATTGCATCAAGAAAAATCAAATGAGAATTTCATGTGTATTTTGTAACATAAAATTGTCAGCGACCATTGTGTCTCAAATTCAAATTCGGAGAATGAATTAAACCTATTGATGAATGTATAATGTGGAATGAAATCGATTTGAAAACTATATCACGCTTTAAATAAATAAAATGTTTTTTTCGAACAAAATTACTCTCCAATGAATTCTCATTCTTTCTTTTCACGTAAATGGAAGTGCAATAGAAAATTTACAGTTTTTCCTGATATTCCAAAAAATTCCTTAAGGCCAATATATTTGAACAAATCTAAAGGAGGAAATAAAATGAAAATGGAAAAAATGTATTACGTATTCAAATTGAGTTTTCTCTCAGCATCACATTTTTGGATCAGTTTTAATGTTTCTCTTTATTTCGAATAATAATGCAAGAAAATGCAAGTACTTTGTAAGAAGTGTTTGTATGATATATTAATCCGGCAAAAACTGCAAGCAATTAACACATGAACGTTTAAACTCTCATATTTTTTTATTATTGCTGTAATGCTATAGTGAAGTAGATTTAAGCCAAATATTTTTCTTCAATTTTTTTTTGTTTTTAACATAAAATACACACATTTATTCCCAAGTTAATCAATGTTAGTGAACATTTCAACAAAATTTTAATTTTTATAAGTTGCAAGTATGGAACTGAAAATGAGTGCTTTACTTACGTTGTTATATTGACATGAAAGTGTTTCCACTGCAAATTCCCCTTTGATATGAAGCTAAAATTCTTACAAAATAATTTATAAATTGTTAATCCATCGTTATGAATATATGTATCAATGACGATAAAAATGTTTGAAAGTGAATTTTTCAAAATTCCAAACGAAAAAAATGAAATAAATCATTTTAAAGGAAATATTTTGTGTCAAATGACAAAGAAGTGTGCGTTTTAAATACGATTGTGATTCAAATAATAAATCCCTTAAAACTTAAGTGCTGGTTTTTCATAAATTCAATCCTTCTTCATTAAACTGAATGGCATGCACCAAATTAAATGAATAATTTTTTAAGAAAAACATTGAAAAATCCAGTCTAATCTCATCATATTTACACTAGTGAAAATTGACAGAAAAATATTTTTTGATCGATGCGTTCCGAAAGGAATGGTCCGAATTGATGTACTGAGTGTTAAGCACTGTGTGTAATTCATACGTTTGTATTCATTGTATAACGAAGCAAATACTAAAACAAAACACAATCAAAATGGCCGACACAGCACCAGCACCACCAGCGGCAGCAGCAGCAGCTCCAGTCGCAGCTTCACCAGCTGCCAAAAAACCAAAAGCACCGAAAGTTAAAAAACCAGCGTCAAAACCAACTCATCCACCAACAGCTACATTGGTCAACGATGCAATTAAAGCATTGAAAGAACGAGGTGGTTCATCACTTCAAGCAATCAAAAAATATATTTCTGCCAACAATAAGGTTGATGCCGAAAAATTGGCTCCATTCATTAGAAAGTATTTGAAGAGCGCCGTCGAAAAGGGACAATTGGTTCAAACCAAAGGCAAAGGTGCATCTGGTTCATTCAAATTGTCAGCAGCAGCATTGAAACCAAAAGTTGAAAAGAAAAAACCAGTGAAGAAAGCCAAGGCTGACAAACCGAAAAAACCAAAGGCAGCAAAGAAACCAGCCGCCAAAAAGGAAGGAGCAAAGAGCAAACCAGCTGCTAAAAAGGCTGCATCAGCCACTGCCAAAGCAGCAAAGAAATCCGGCACACCAAAAGTAAAGTCAGTCAAATCAAAGGTTAAAGCACCATCAAAACAAAAGGCAACCAAACCATCTAAATCGGCTTCACCAAAGAAGCCAAAGCCAAAGCCAAAAACGATCACAGTTTGGGCCACAAGCAGAGCAGAAGCAGAAAAACATGTTGCAGGCAAAGCAAAGAAATGAATAAATATTATTCGCAAATTCCATTTAAAAATTGAAAAACAAACAGCCCTTTTCAGGGCTAACAAATATTTTATTTCTGAAGAATTTTAAAGAAATTTGGAATTGCATTTTACAATAAAATGATTTATAGATTGACGAATTTTTTTAATTCGAAAACATAAAATAAAGTTATAAGTTGTGTGAATTGATAAATTCTTTATAAAAATAATTTGGTGGCCCTGAAAAGGGCCGATTTTGGTTAATGGTTTGAATTGTAATGGATAATCTCTTTAACCACCGAAACCGTACAATGTGCGGCCTTGGCGTTTCAATGCATAGACGACATCCATGGCGGTGACTGTCTTCCGTTTAGCGTGTTCGGTGTATGTAACGGCATTTCGGATAACGAAAATTTATTTTCTTTGTGTCGCAATTTCAACTACATCTTTTTTTTTTTAATGGAAATTCCCATTGAATTATATTCTATGAATACTTAAAAAATCACTTGAAAAATTCAAATAACAATGCGAGGTAAAAAGATGAAATTTTATCAGCGGCATGAATCATATTAAGTCTTTAGTCTAAAATGTATATAATTGTAATAATGAAATAAGTTACATTTGAAGAATATATGTGAATTTTTTCAAACAATTTTAACAAATGCTCAGTGATAATGATAATTGCAATTCAACATATAGAATATAGTGTTCAATGAAATACAAATAAATTTAAACTAAACCAATCAAAGCGTGCATCTTCAATATTGCAATCCAACTAGAAACATAAACTCGCAAATTAAGGTTTCCATCATTACACATTTTTAATAAAAAAAGTAATAAATGAAAAAATGTATTTTAGAAATGATTTGTTAAATTCTTTATGAAAAATGTTTTGTTGGCCCTGAAAAGGGCCGATTTTTGTTGGTATTTTGATTGTTTGTAGATTAAGCACGTTCACCACGGATACGACGAGCCAATTGGATATCTTTTGGCATAATTGTCACACGTTTGGCGTGAATGGCGCACAAATTGGTGTCTTCGAATAAACCGACCAAATAGGCTTCGCTGGCTTCTTGCAAAGCAAGAACAGCTGAGCTTTGGAAACGCAAATCGGTTTTGAAATCTTGAGCGATTTCACGAACCAACCGTTGGAATGGCAATTTGCGAATCAACAATTCAGTCGATTTTTGATAACGACGGATTTCACGAAGTGCAACTGTTCCTGGACGAAAACGATGTGGCTTCTTTACACCTCCGGTTGCTGGTGCACTCTTACGAGCGGCTTTGGTTGCCAATTGCTTTCGTGGTGCCTTTCCACCAGTTGATTTACGTGCGGTTTGCTTGGTACGAGCCATTTTTAATTATTCTTCTTCTTCTTTTTACTTTGCGATGCTTTAACAACGAGAGTCAAACACAGAATGAACGGTTGCGTGAAATGTGTGCGCTCTATTTATACTTTGTATCGCAGGAGAAGTGACGCTTCGATCTTTGTGTGTTCGATATAGTTTTAATCGTATTTTTCGCTTTGATTTTAATTTCAATTACGATATATTTTTGATTTTTAACAATTTTAAACAAATTCCGTGAAAATAAGTGAGAATTATTTGGAATTGTTGAGAGAATATCTATGGAAAATCACACTTTTGTCATACGAAGGAGAAATAATTTGGCGCGCAATTCACGCAAGTTATGGTAGTGGGGATGACGTAAGAAATGTATAAATAGAGTGTCGAACTGAGCGGTGAGTATCAGTTTGAGTTTGTCTCTCGTCAAGTGAACTACATCAAAAAGAAAAAGTAAAAAAATGACTGGCCGTGGCAAAGGAGGAAAAGGATTGGGAAAAGGTGGCGCAAAACGTCATCGTAAAGTGTTACGTGATAACATCCAAGGCATCACAAAACCAGCCATTCGTCGTTTGGCTCGTCGTGGTGGTGTCAAGCGTATCTCCGGCTTGATTTACGAAGAAACTCGAGGCGTTTTAAAAGTTTTCTTGGAAAACGTTATCCGAGATGCCGTTACATACACCGAACACGCTAAACGGAAGACAGTCACCGCCATGGATGTCGTCTATGCATTGAAACGCCAAGGCCGCACTTTGTACGGTTTCGGTGGTTAAACAAATTATCCATTACAATTCAAACCATTAACAAAAATCGGCCCTTTTCAGGGCCACCAAATTATTTTTATAAAGAATTTATTAAAACATTTCAACTAATTTTTCCATTCAATTTAAATTGATGAGCAGTAAAAATAATAGTAAATTTAACCATTTATCGAGCTACAGAAATTTATGTTCCAAAGGAAAGAAAAAATAGAAAAAGAAGGAAGAAAGAAGAATGTTCTACACATGAACGAGTATAAAATAATAATCGCGTGTTCATATTTGCCACTTTTCATCAACTCGCATTGCATCATGTTCATTAAAATAGAAAGCTCAATATAATTTCTAATAATAGAAATGGTTGAATTCAAATAGTTTTTACTTGAGCAATCATAACCTCATTCGTTATGGAAACCAAATGTCAGATTTCACATAACTTAGTTGAAAATTCAATAAATATTTCATTTAATTTCAAATTCATTGAAACAACTGAATTTTATTTGTTTTCCGCGTTGCCAAAATATATAAAGCAAGTGTGTCTCTGTTCTTTCTTCACATTTATATTGAAAGTTGTTCATGTGTGATGTGAAAAATACGTTTTGTGTCGCAGTGCGGTATTTACGAAATAAAAGTGTACAAAAATCAGCCCAAACAAACCGGTGCTATTCACATGCACATTGTGCACATAGTATACATACACAAACATACTCAAGCATTATTCTGACATTTTCATGGAGTAAATGACAGTTCAACAGTCGTATTTTGTTTTCAATTACATTTGGTTGAGTAAAATTTTTTGTTCAAAAGTAAAATTAAAATTTAACATTTCAAATACTGAAAATTATGGATTTATTGTGGAAAAAAGAATCAAATAAATCTGAATTATATATTGATATATTTAAAGATGTTTCAAAAGATTTTCGTAATTCGTGTTTGGCCAACATATCAGAATTTATATCGGAAAAAAAGAATTTTGCGCAAAAAAATAATAAAAAGTCTGCAATTCATTTTTCAAACGGAAATAAAGCGTTTGAAAATGATGATTGGCTTGAAGCAATGAAATGTTACAATGCAAGTTTATGTTTCGCGGAAAATAATTCAGAAATTATAAGTTTGATTTATGCAAATCGATCGGAATGTTTTCTTGAATTAAAAATGTATAAAAAATGTCTTGTTGATATTGAATTGGCTAAAAATGCAAATTATCCAGCCCATTTATTATCAAATTTGGATGAACGTCGTGCGAATTGTTTAAAACAAATGAAAATCAATAATGATGAATTTGATGAATTTGTGCCAAAATTGAGCTACGATGATAACGAAAATTTCCCAGGATTGGCCAATATGTGTAAAATCGAATTTAATGAAAATTTTGGACGTCACATTATTGCACAAAACGATATATCAGCTGGAAAAACGATTTTAGTTGAAGATGCATTTACATCACGTTTGGTCGGTGTACAACATATCAATTGTTCGGCTTGTTTAAAAACCACAATGAATTTTATCGCATGTGCACATTGCACAAATGCACTATTTTGTGATATAGATTGTGTTACTGCAAATAATTTTCATAAAATTGAATGCGAAGAACATTCATTTGATACAAAATCACCAAATGAATTTTATATGCGTTCAATATTCACTGCAATAAGTATTTTTGAAAATATCGACCGTTTAATTGAATTTGTTGAAGATGCTGTCAATGAAAAAGTAAAAAAAGCCCCAAAATCATTAAATGACATGAAATCAAAATATCGAGCACTTTTACAACTTAGTACATTTTCATCGATTGAAAATAAAAATTTGTATTTTCAACAAGCATACATGATTTATAACAGTTTAATATTGATGAAATCGATAAAAAAACAATTTGATACTGTTCAACGAAAACGTTTTCTAATGCACTTGGTCTATCATCATGATATTGTAATTTCAATAAATAATTTTCGATGTGGTGACTATACAACAATGGAAGATGAAGGTGCATTCATTATTTGTTCATATTTTAATCATGCCTGTGCACCAAATCTAATGGTAAAACCTAGGGGCTGAGAACCCTTTTTGAATATATATATATATATATATTTAGTAGATATTCAAAATATTCACAATATTTGCAATATTTATTTTTATTCACTTTTGTTGTTTCCCCCTTAGGTAAAACGTATTGGAAAACTTCGATATTGTATAACAACGCGACCAATTAAAGCTGGTCAACAAATATTTGTGACATATTTTGGTGATTTATTTTGTAAAAATCCAGTAAAAAAGTGTCAAGAATTTTTATATCGAAATTTTGGCTTTGTATGCAAATGTGAAAGATGTAAACCACATGTTTTATCAATAAATTCACGCAATTTATTATCGCATCCATCATATGAATCTTTATGTATTGAAATGTATAAACAACCAAATGAGGGATATGATCGAAATAAATTGACAGATTTACAGGACCAATTTATTGAACTATTAAATCAATTTGGTGAGAATTGGTGCGAAGCATTGGATGCAGCCATTGAAGATTTTGAATCAGTATCTGATCAAATTATATCTACAAAAACAATGTTGCCTTTACGTAAAAAATCATTTAATTTTCAATACATTTCCATAATCATATTAATTATTTCAATTTTTTTTTATTTATATTCATTCAATTAAATTTGATTATAAACACGACTGAAATTTTAGAATTTATCAAAGCAAACAATATACACAACCAAAGAATAGAGGCAAAATATAAAACAAAAAAGAAAAAAAAAAAAAAAAAAAAAACAATTTTCATCGATTTTAACTTTTAACAATTAAAATGTAGAATTTAAATAAAATTCTTCACTTCCAATATGAATTTGTCTCAAAATCCATATGAAACTTAACAATTAGAGACATTTTAGTCAAACAATTTTACCTATATCATCGACAGGTTTTTAACTATATTACTGAATTTTAATTATTCCATTTCAATTTGAAATATAGTAAAAAGCTACTATAGTTAATTAACTCAATTGAGCTACTATAGTAGCTTCGATTTTATATTGCTTTTTTTTTCTTCTCGTATTTAAAGTGAACAAAATGTACAAAGCTGAAAATGCAGAAAAAAAAAACACTCTTAATGCAATATAAATCCGTTCTAAACTTAGGGATTCGATTAAATTAACTAGAATAGACAAACATCGATATGTTTATTTCAATAGTACTTCCATATTAAATACGATTCGCTTTAATTTTCTCTAGCAAATAACATTGAATATGATATTACATACAAATTATTCTTAACGACAATAGCAATATGTTCCATGCATTTGAAATTCATTAGAAAAAAACGAATGAAAAATTATCAATATTTTATTTAAATAATAATTGAACCAAAAAAAAAAAAAAAAAAAAAAAACACACAAACAATGAAATCCTAAATTATGTGCAAGGTGATGAAATAAGGTGAGAACAAATATTTGTGCAACCGAGAGCACATCCGGGCGCGTTGTAGACACTATGTCCACTTCATTTGATCGCCATCATTAAGTGATATGATTCCAAATATCAGTAAATTATATAATATGCATAATTTTTCAATTTAAAAAATATATCAACTATTTATAGCTAATGATTAAGAATTTTAATAAAAAAAAAAAAAAAATTTCTGTATACGAACGAACAATTATAGAATTACATAACGAACGATATCGAACCGAATGCGCTTAATTTCATATTAAATATGAATTTTTAGAAATATATTTAGCCAATGAAAAGTCTTCAATTTTATTATAATATCATACGTATCAATTTAGAAAATTTGGCCTTTTATTCGAGAATCTAGCAATTAAATCAATTGTAGTTTAGTAAGAAATTAAAACAAATAAAGTGTCTTCATTCCATAAAATGTGAATTTTTTCAATTTATTTCAACGTGATTTTCAGTATTTTGATTTTGAGCTTAAGTTCGAAAACCGTATGGAAATTGTTAAAAAAATAAGCCCATTGTTTGGAATTATTGATGAGAATGGTAATGCTAAAATCAACAACGTTTTATTAAATTATATGTTAGCGTACATCAATAGAAAAACATATCGTTAATACCAAAACAACACATAATGTTAACATTAGATGTATCCAAATTCGTTTTATGCCATTGAGAGCATGAATGTGTAATTAATACGCCAATCTTTTATTTGGCCAAGTGTATTTGTGCAAAAAAAAGAAAAAAAATCGGAATACAGTCAGTGTTTGTGTAGCGGAGCTATGGTTGAGTCCAATTTTAATAATATCTATACTGAACTAATAAATGTTAAAAGCCTTGGTTTTTTTCTTTTTTTTTTTTTGAAAATCATTTTCAATTGAGTGCGTATAAAATGTTAAGATTTAAATTTTTGCATTTTTTCATAATTGGTTGTAAGTGTTGTTTTTTCTCTTAATCAAAAATGAATGTTTTTAATAAAAAACAAGAATGTTTTTAATGAAAAATAAGGAATGTTATTTTTTTTTCTTGATGGATTTCCATTTTTTTTTTTTTTTTTTTTTTTTTTAATCCAGTAACATTCAATGGATTATTTGGTGAGCGCTGGAAAAGATCAATTTTCAATGAGCCACTCAAATCGAATGAATGTCAAATAACATATATTCATAATGCAAAACAGGAATCTATTTTGCGAGCAATCTCATCAGATTTTATTGATGAACTAGGTGAGGAAAATTTAAATTTTGAATTTTTAACGCGGTCTATTTTCAACCCCGGTCGCAGTTATGATACAACCAAAGAGCAAATAAATGGACAATTGAAAAATATTACATTAGAAAGTGTTGGAAATGTATGCATTTCTGGTATTTATATTAATTGCGGTGAGAACACAATGGAAAATGGACAACGTAAAAAAATCGTAATTCGAATGTCGCACGTTCTAGAAAGATTTCCGTATCTAAAATATTTTCAAAGTGACAATGAGGATGATCCATTTTGTGTATATTTCGGTTTATTTTTTATTGAATATGAAATGTTTCGATGTAATTATTATATGGAGTATACGGAAGAGTATAAAAATTGTATAAATCCATATTTTAATGTGATCTCCAATGCTAATCTTTCTCAATAAATAATTCGCTCAATAAAAAATAGTACAAATAAAAAACACCTATTATGTGTTTCAATCATTTATAATTATGAAAGTCATTCTGTAAGTCCGTACGGATTATTGTGAATTACGCTGTAACTCAATAATTGATTTCTATTCGAGTTGAAATATTCGATTGAAAAAAAAAAAAATAGACACTACGATGATATGACACATAATTTTACAATGATGTCATTCAAATTATTAATTGAACAAATACACTAAACAAACAAAAAAATCTTTGTGGCATTGAATGGACGAAAAATACATTCAATGGCATTGTGTCTGTTAATTTTCGTGGAATGCTCTATAAATTGCTTTAAACATCAAAGTTTTCTACGCCGCACTTTTCTAAAAAGAAAAAAAAAAAAAAAAAAAAAAATATTTCTCCTTTTGAAATTTGGAAATGCTCTATATATAAATGTTTTATGAAATTCAAATAAAAATTTGATTGTCATATATTGCCTACCTTAAGGCTATTTTTTTCATTAAGAGAGAAAAAAATAAAATAAAGAGAAATCAAGTCAACATTGAGAAAAACAAATAAAACATCAATTTTCAAAAATATATTTAGCCAATGAAAAATTTTTTAATAATATAAATCATACAAGATTATTTTTTTTTTTATTTCTCAAAAATCCAAAAATTAAATCAATTTTAATAAGAATATATGAGAACAAATTTATTCCACAAAAAATGAATTATTTAATTTTATTCATGGACTTGAGTTCGTCAATATTTGCTACATTTTTTTTTTTTTTTTTTTTTTCGGTATGTTCAAAATTTATTGCAATTTACTGTCAATTTGAAATTGTTTTTATACAATACACGCATTCACATATGATCTCATTCAAGACGCGAAAAAGAGTGGATTATATGTTGACATATTTAAAGATGTTCCTTTCGATTTTTGTGATTCATATTTGGTTAAAATGCCAGAGTTTATAGCAAAAGAAAAAAAAATTAAGGACAGAAAAGTAGGAAAAAATTTTTGGATTTTTTTTACAGTTGGAAATGAAGCGTTTAAATTAAATGATTGGTTTGATGCAATGAAATATTTCTCCTGAAAATAATTCGGAAATTATGAGTATGCAAATCGATCGTAATGTTTTCTTAAATTGAAAATGTATAAAAAAAAAAAAAATAAATGTCTTGTATACAAGATCTATAGACATTGAATTAATCGAGGATGCTACCAATGAAAATGTGAAGGAGCCCTGTTGTAGCTTATTACATTCATGGCGGTTTTTCATAATTTTGGTGATAATGAATACAAAACTATGCAAAATCAATCTATATTCATTATGTGTTGATATTTAAATCATTCATATGTGCCAAATCTAATGGTGACGTATTGGATAGTTTAGATTTTGTATAACAGTACGACCGTCGTCACATATCTTGGTGATTTATATTTAGAAAAATCAGTTAAAATGAATGTGTCAAGAAAAATTATAAAAAATTTTGCGGTTTTCGATGTAAATGTGAAAGATGTAAACCGTGTAAACCACATATTCACAAATTGAATAAATACAATTTGATATTAGATCCAGCTTATGATGAACTGGACGTGAAATCGTATAAATAACATACAGAAACATATGATCGTAAAAAAAATGTTACGATTACTAAAACTGTTGGTTCACATTTTAAATCGTTTTGGTACGATTTAATGTGATGAACTCTATGTAAAAATAGATGATTTTGAAACAATTTATCACAATTTTTTTTTTTCTAATAGACGGAAAGAAGAAGACTGAAAATTTTTGACAAGTTATGCAGAAAAAGTTTAACGCAATAATATTGTAGATACAAATTATCTAAAAAATTTTAATTGTATTAGTTTAATGTAACATTTGTTCAACTATCATTTGTTTTTTTTTCTAAAATCCCTATCAAATCAAAAATGTATACGAAAATCATTGATAATCAGAATACATGAATACATTGATAAAAAAATACAAATACATTTTTCATTTATTTCATCTATATAAGAAGATAATTCCATGTATGAAACTATTAAAAATTGATAAGGTAATGATTTTTTGTGAATTCTTTATAAATAAAATATTTGTTAGCCCTAAAAAGGGCTGTTTCTTTAACTCGAATATCGAGCGTGTTTCCATTGAAAATTAAAACGGAACGAAATGAAATAATAATGATAATAAATCATTTAAGCTTTTGGTGCTTTGGCTGCTTTTGGTTTCTTTGCAGCAGCTGGTTTTGTAGCAGTTTTTGGCTTTGGTGTTTTTGGCTTCTTTGGTGCAGCCGATTTTGATGGTTTTGTTGCCTTTTGTTTTGATGGTGCTTTAACCTTTGGTTTGACTGACTTCACTTTTGGTGTGCCAGATTTCTTTGCTGCTTTGGCAGTGGCTGATGCAGCCTTTTTAGCGGCTGGTTTGCTCTTTGCTCCTTCCTTTTTGGCGGCTGGTTTCTTTGCTGCCTTTGGTTTTTTCGGTTTGTCAGCCTTGGCTTTCTTCACTGGTTTTTTCTTTTCAACTTTTGGTTTCAATGCTGCTGCTGACAATTTGAATGAACCAGATGCACCTTTGCCTTTGGTTTGAACCAATTGTCCCTTTTCGACGGCGCTCTTCAAATACTTTCTAATGAATGGAGCCAATTTTTCGGCATCAACCTTATTGTTGGCAGAAATATATTTTTTGATTGCTTGAAGTGATGAACCACCTCGTTCTTTCAATGCTTTAATTGCATCGTTGACCAATGTAGCTGTTGGTGGATGAGTTGGTTTTGACGCTGGTTTTTTAACTTTCGGTGCTTTTGGTTTTTTGGCAGCTGGTGAAGCTGCGACTGGAGCTGCTGCTGCTGCTGCTACTGATGGTGCTGGTGCTGTGTCGGCCATTTTGATTGTGTTTTGTTTTAGTATTTGCTTCGTTATACAATAAATACAAACGTATGAATTACACACAGTGTTTAACACTCAGTACATCAATTCGGACCATTCCTTTCGGAACGCATCGATCAAAAAATATTTTTCTGTCAATTTTCGGCAGTGTAAATGTGATGAGATCACACTAAGTTTTTCAAGATCTTTGTTAAACAATAATGAATTTTTTAACATTTTTAAAATTGAATTCAATGAAGAAAAATGTATTGTGCTTAAAACCGTTGAAAGAAGTTGAATCGTTCTATTTAATCAGTTTTTATATTGATTTGAATATATATTTTTGTGTCATTTGTTACAAAATATCTTTTTAAATTGGATAAATTTCATTAATGCTGTTAAAATTTTGATATTTATTGATTTAAGTTATAAACAATATGATTAGTAACTACATTTGTAACAAGAAATTTGAATAATTTGAAAAAATTATTGAAAAATTCACCGAAAAAGTTGGAAGCAATTTGCCACTGAAAAGACATCATATCAACATCTATTCACATGTAATACATATATTTTCAAAATTACAAAAAGTAAGAAATTAAACATTTTTATTGAATGAAATACAATTTAAATTTAATTTTTCAATTTATTATACGATTTATTCATGTCATTTGCGAATTTAATTGAAGAAAATATAATTTCAATGAAATCACTAATAAGGCCTTGACTAAATGAATTGGAATGTGGTACTACACTACTTTCAATCATTAATGAATTGGCATACTATTATTGCGTTTTAACAAAATTACATTCTATTGTCATGTGTTTTTGTGATGAAGAATGAAAAAACTCAATTGATTGCTAGGCATTTTCCTTTAACTTTCTCAGCTAAACAAGTCTTTATAATAGCTTTATAAAGGGAACATTCACTTATACGATTCGCTGCTATTTGTCAAAACTCTAGTGTTGTCATAAACAATGAAAGTAAACCTGAAATTATTCACTTAAAATGGATGCTTGATTAGAAGTATTGATTTTTTTAAATATTCTTTACTAATTTCTGAAACAGAGACAATTCATTCCCTTATTACAAGAATGTATTATGTCATGATGACATTATCATCAACCATGTTTATCACTCGAATAGATAAAACGTAATCAAATTGAATTGAATGCAGACGACATTAGCTTTATTTTTAATTATACAGATTTTCACAATTTCATTATGTTATGAATTAAGGTTTATTCAACGAAAAAAGGTCATTTTTATGATTTTTTCGTCATTCACTAAAATTTATTTCTAATTAGAATTCACATTGGTCATTATTTAAAAAAGCATACATGCAGATGAGAATATTAAATATTTAAAAAGTACAGTCAATACATGCGTGTATAAACAAACAAGACTAAAACTAAACTTGAATTTCCAAATTCTGTAAAAAATATTGTGATGTTAAAAGAAAACTCAATTTTAATACGTAATACATTTTTTCCATTTTCATTTTATTTCCTCCTTTAGATTTGTTCAAATATATTGGCCTTAAGGAATTTTTTGGAATATCAGGAAAAACTGTAAATTTTCTATTGCACTTCCATTTACGTGAAAAGAAAGAATGAGAATTCATTGAAGAGTAATTTTGTTCGAAAAAAACATTTTATTTATTTAAAGCGTGATATAGTTTTCAAATCGATTTCATTCCACATTATACATTCATCAATATTTCAAATTCGAATGAAAAAAAATTCTTGTTTATTTATTTTGTATAAAAAAAGGGATAAGTTAGGGTTTGATTTAAAAAATTCTTTATAAAAATATTGTGGTGGCCCTGAAAAGGGCCGATTTTTTGTGCATTTTGTTGGAAAGTGTTTTATGCTTTTTTGGTTTCGGTCTTCTTGGGCAACAAGACGGCTTGGATGTTTGGCAAAACACCACCTTGTGCAATTGTAACACCTGAGAGCAATTTGTTCAATTCTTCGTCATTACGGATGGCCAATTGCAAATGACGAGGAATGATACGTGTCTTTTTGTTATCACGGGCTGCGTTACCAGCCAATTCCAACACTTCGGCGGCTAAATATTCCATAACAGCAGCCAAGTATACTGGTGCACCAGCTCCGACACGTTCAGCATAATTTCCTTTACGCAACAAACGATGAATACGACCGACTGGGAATTGAAGACCAGCACGATTTGAACGGGACTTTGCCTTTCCCTTAACTTTGCCTCCTTTGCCGCGTCCAGACATCTTTGATTATTTTTTTCTTATTTGACTTGTTACTCGAACGAATGACAAACACTGAATGATGGGCGCACAGTGCTGTGCGCCGCTTTTATACTCTCCACAGTATGGCACACTCGATGAAATGGGCGGAGCCTAGAATTTCGAATGCGTACGTCATTTCACTCACAGACGCGCTATAAAAGCGACAGCAGTACAAGCGTCGTCATTCAGTTTGTGTTCGTCACTCAACCGATAAACATTTACAATGGCACCAAAAATCAGTGGTAAAGCAGCTAAGAAAGCCGGAAAGGCCCAAAAGAACATTGCTAAAGGAGACAAGAAGAGAAAGCGCAAGCGGAAGGAATCGTACGCAATTTACATCTTCAAAGTCTTGAAACAAGTTCATCCAGACACTGGTATCTCCAGCAAAGCCATGTCCATCATGAACAGTTTCGTCAACGACATTTTCGAGCGTATCGCATCCGAATCATCGCGTCTATCGCACTACAACAAGCGATCAACCATCACAAGTCGCGAAATTCAAACCGCTGTTCGTCTCTTGTTGCCAGGAGAATTGGCCAAGCACGCTGTTAGTGAAGGAACCAAAGCCGTCACTAAATACACTAGCTCAAAATAAGCTGCACATTCATCAATTCAGTAAAAACATCGGCCCTTTTCAGGGCCACCAATTATATTGTTTATAAAGAATTTAACAAATCATTTTTTAAAATTATTTCAATCAGTTTTTTATTTATTACTTTTTCAAGAAAAATGTATCAAGATGAATGCTAACATAATAGAAATATTTTGCTCTTGTTAGTTGCTTTCATGCATTACAGCTTCAATGGATTCATTGACCGTATTAAGAAGTGGAAATGTATTGCTCTTTTCCATTGTTGTTTTTAAAGTTGAACCATTTATTGATTTGAAATCATCATTGTTGTTTTTTTGCTCAATTTTGCAATTTCCAATAAAATCATCAGTATTCACGCAACTGATTAATGCTCCAGCTAAATTATTTTTTATTGCAAATCGCATTTTATTTGCAACACTTTGACTATTCTCAAATAAAATCATTTGATTTCTGCTCATTGACATTGCGATTTCCAAACCAACATCAGAATCAAATTTTCGAAACCAATCATCCTCATGTTTGGTTATTTTATCGCAAATTTGATAATAAGTTAAATGTTTCGTTGATAAACTTTGAAAATTCATTTCAATTCCCATAAAAATTGCTTCAATTAAAATTTTTGACGATGGTATTCCCATTTCAATTAAATTAACAATAACATTTTCCAAATCAAAAATATTTCTAGACTCGAGGGCATATTTTGGTGTAAATTGTTCCATTGGCGGATCATATTCATGTAATGCAAATTGCATAAAATCAAAATATTGTGATAAAATTACAAAATCAAATGTTTCATATAGAAATGATTTTTCACCAACAAACGATGACGTCAGCAAATACAGATTCTTTTTGAATTTTGCATTTAATTCTTTCACGAAGGTCACAAATGATTCAACATCTCTTGGGGATTTATTACTGAAAAAAAAAAAAAAAAAAAAAAAATTAATAGGGAAATAAATTATGTTTTAATTTTGCGCCTTACGAGTAATGGATAACTTGAATAATTTTACTATGTGCATTAAGGTGTTTCCGAGAACTAAAAATAAAAAAAATGGGTGTCTTGAATTAAAGAGAACAAAATTCTATGTCAATTGATAGTAGTCACAAATCGTTGCAATTGATATTCACACTTCCCGAAGCAAAAAATGAATTTTATTATTGCTCCTCGTATATATAGAAACGAACCTTTAGAATGGTTGACATTATATTGTTTATGAATGTTGACAGATGAAGCACATTTCAAAACGTCAAACGTAAATACAAACTTCGTTGTTTTAACTTCGTTGTAAATACAAAAATCTATTTACAGTAGATTTTCTCTTGCTTTAGGAATCTCATTTGATTTGATTTTATTTTATCGAAATATGAATAATGTGTATCATATTTGAATTTGTGCATGGAGAAAATTTTTCAAAGCAGTGTCATTATGTTCATGTTCTTGATAAAAAAAAAACAATCAAAGTGAAATGGTTTCATATCAGTATATCAATAAAGAATAAAACGACGAGATAAAATGATTCTCATCTGTGACAAATAAACGGTGGATGTTATTATGAATAGTGTTTTACTTTGTGATCATGTCTAATCTGTTTATTTCAAATATATCATTCAATGGATTCTTTGTGATCGTTTGCAAATTTTTGGTTGCCTTAGAATATTCATAACAGGCGACCATTTGTTTATGAAAAGTCACATTGATACATACAATCAATTCATTTCAAAGAAATAGAAATTATCCAGTGGTATTTCAAAATGTGTCAAGTTTTCGATTCGATGTTGATTTGTTACTGTTAGTTTTCGATAAAATTCGCCTCAAATCATCAGAATTTCACAAATCATTGTCATTCGGAGACGAGATTTTGACCAAGTCAGTCGCCAAGATTAAATTGAAATTTAAATTATCAAAACAAATGTTCTTGTGATTCGAAACAAATTCATGGAGTGCGTGCAACATTCGAATCTCATTCGAATGTACACTAAAATTGGTTCAAAAATAAACTATGTTGCCTTTGCTATACATTTAAAATACATTGCGCTCAGCTTGGTTCATAGATGCCGTTAAGTGTTCAAAATTATTTTGCAGGCAATGTATGAACAAATTCATTACTTTTTACTGGATTTTTAATTGGAATTGATCTATTTGCGAGAGTGGCATATCGAATGGTGTGTTTTAGTGAACTCTATATTCGTGTGTTTTTCTATAGTTGACTTTTTTGGTAATTATTTAACAATTGCAAAAAATTCTCAGTGAATTTGTGTTCAATTTTTAATGTTGACCGATTTATGTGGATTTAATGTTGTGCCTATTTGTCCCTAATTGTGCTAACTATTTATTTGATTTTAGTCTTTGTTTCATTTTACTTATTTCAATGCAGTTTTTAATTCAGAGTTGTTTAGTTTAATTGTGATTTTGGTTTACTTCCTTCTTTTTTTCTTCTTAAATTCGATGAAATTCAACATGTTCAGTAATAGAGACAAAAACCAACACACAGAAAATAAATTATAATTTAAGATTTATGAAAATTATAAGAGTGGATAGATTGAAGAGAGATAAAACGTGCTATTTTATGTTAATTAGAACCAAGCGTTTCAAATTGAATGAAAAATATGCAATTTTCTATTCGGTTTTTTTGTGTTAGCTTTGTTTTCGTGCACAACAGCGATTGCAAAAATTGATTACCAAAAATGAATGAAGAATGATTTTTTTTTAATTTTAAATAGTGTTCGTTTTCAAACTAAATCGTATGTGTCTATGTTTTTTTTTTTTTTCAATAGAAAAATGGCGAATCGTTTCAAGCCATCCATACCAGCGAAGGGAGAAACGAAAGATGAAACAGTCAAATGTGCATTGAATACAATCATTCGCCCACAATTTCGGGAAGCATTGATTAATAAAATGACGGAATTGAGCTTGCAAGCCACTTCTATTTGCGTCTTGGGGTCATTGCTATTTTTATTTGAGGTGCAGAAGGCGTATGAACATAGGCGTCGAGAATGATGATTTCACATTCTTCGGTGAAAGTGGAGAAGAAAAGATCAAGCTCTGTTTTCAACAAGTGCTATGGCATAACAATCAGCCGCCGAAAGTGAAAAAATCCAAGTACAGACTACGAGGAAAAAAACCACGTGGACCACGACCAGAGATGAAACGTATCGACCCAGATTTCAAAGCAATTGTCGAAAGTCTTAACGACTATCATCGTATTAATTGGCCCAATAACAAAGATTTCAGCAATGGCCTCAAGCATTTGACCAATCAATACACAGACAATGTAGTCACTAATTTACATACGCATGGAAAGAAACACATTATTCAGTATTTGAAACTGAAAGTGTTCCAATGGAACACAGTCGTAGAAGATGACTCACAGAAATTTTTGCCAAGTGACATCGATAGTGTTGTGCAATTGATTGTAAAACAAAAAAAACATCAGAGTGCCAGTTCGCGATCCACACAAACTGGAACGGTGTAACATTTTGTATGACATGGTGAACAACCTGAATGTGTTTTTAGCATTCAATCTGCATGACCTTACAACTGATCAAGAACACTGGTTTAAGGCTATGCCAATGTACCTATCTATGCAACGCGAGATAGAAGAATACAACTTGACGTGGCCAACATATCCACATCGTCGGAAGAAAAGAAAACGGAAAAAATCAAAAGGCAAATGGAAACCCAAACGCAAACAAATGCTTGACAATCCGAATTTTCGGCTAAAAATCAAAAATTTAGTAGTGGTGCCGATGTTTAGTTTCCGGCGTACGTATTTCAAAATCGATTGTTCATCTATGTACCAGGTTTTGTCTTCACAATTTCTATATGCGGAAAATTCGAAGATTCGTACGTGGCAAAAAACAGTTTGACTTTTCCATAAACACTGATGGAATCACTGTGGCTTTGCAGTACTCGGCCAAGAAAAAAGAAAGGAAAGCAATCGACCATTCTCGCATCGCTCAGAAGGTTATGGATGGCACAATCAAGAATTTTGTTAACACACAACATCAAAACTGGCCCAGAGGTAAGTTTCGTAAACATTTATTTTATTTCAATGCAAAATCACTGTGCCTTCCAAATCCATTTGACAACTAATTATTTTTTTTATTTTTTTTTTTTCAGTACAATTTCACCATTTCAAGCAAGCAGTTCCACTGGCAGACGGGGCGCAAAGTACGGAACGCCGAGGCAAATCGGTGGACGAAAAAGTTTGTGGAAGAGGAGCGCCGAGATCGAGAAAACTGAGATCTGTACCCAATGATGCCATCGCCAAAGGGGTCAAACTGGCTGAATTACATTAAGCTTCGAGTCAAGATGATGAAGCATGGCATATGCGCTTTCTCCAGTGCTAAATACACTCGACTCGCCCTGGACAAACACATCCAAAGCAGTAGTGTCGTCGACAAATGGGTGAACATGGTGACAAAAAAGAAACCAACATTGTTCTTTTTTGGTGCTGATGGCGAAATACCACCTGACAGCCCAATAAGTATCAGGAAACACGTGCGGTGTCCAGGGGTTCGTTTGTCATTGAATGCAATAAAGAAGCACAGAGATTGTTTCATACAAATAACGGACGAATGGGGAACATCTCAAACAGATGCAAGATGTTTGAATCGATTCCAAAACCAGAATAAAGCGGCCAGATTCAAGAGATGCCGATGGTAATTTTTTTTAAAAATAAAATGGATCACACATATTTGTCAAGATTTTATCAAATGAATAATTTTTTCATTTAGCATTCCCGACGACACAACATTGCTGCCACCAGTTATTGTGTCAAAGGAGGGCAAGACAGATCTATCGATAAAAAGACAGTTGCAACGCGCAATGAACGGAGCAGCATCTGTTGAAAACGATGGTTTATACCCAAAAGTAAAAATTTACTCTAAAAACTGGGAATTAAACCAGGAATGCTCTGTGATTTGGCATCGTGACGTCGTGGCTGCAAAGAACATTCTATTGAAAGTTATGGCTAATGGATTGAAATTGCAATTGAATGATTGCTTAAGACGGACGATTCATTTCTTTGATTGCTTAGGACTATGGACATTGCTGGGACTTCCTATACGGTATGCGATGAATAGGTACAGAGACTGCAATGCTGTTGCAGAGGCAATCGAAGTATCTGCCCTAGATAATGATGTTGAAATGTTCGAGTACGACCAGCAGCCAGCTGATCATGCTGTCTAATCAGCACAAAACAAATTAAAAAAAAAAAAAAACAAATGTAACATTAGTTATAAAAGCTATCCCGACTATGTGGGTTAGTAGCGTAGAAGCAAGTTCTCTTCCATCTGGTTGATGTGAACTGCGCAGGAGTACTTTAGTGGGTGTTTTAGGTAAGCATTATTCTATTTTGAAAAGAATTCTTTGCTTCGGGAAGTGTGAATATAAATCACAGCCCTGTTTGAATACTATCAATTGACACAGAATTTTTTCATATTTAATTTAAGGTACCCCCTTTTTTCTTTTCCAGATTAGAGGAATACCCTAATGCGCATATTTGGAAAAATACTGACCTGTTTGTATCAAACCATTTCAAATGCAGACCATCGAACTTGTATCTTTTAAGAAAGTTTGCCGCATTCAAAATGAATCGATTACGGTTTCGACCATTCGATGCAATTTCAAAGAACTCAACTGGACTATGAGTTACACATAAAGAGATCTGAAAAAAAAAAAAAAAATTTTAAACGTATGCATGATATTAATACGAGTAATTTTGAGTTTTTTTTTTTTTCCATGAAATTCTATGAAGTTTTAATCACTTACAGTTAAATGTGGAAATTTTTCCCGTAAATTTGTTATTTGCTCATAATCTCTTTCTCGAAACATATCCGTCCAATCCCACCAGTTCCATGGATCTATGCAAAAATCAAAGAATAATAAATAAATAAATAGAAAAAAGAAAAATGTGCGATTAACTAGATTCAAAAAAACGGCATTTAATTTACCCTTTCCATTTCTGAAACTTTTGTCAAGCACTATCAAATGTGAACATAAATTGAAGTCAATTTCTTCCAACTGTACATCATTCATAATGGACATCGTGAATATATTGCACATGACCACTTTACCGTGCGATGGAACTTGCCAGAAAAATGTTAATTCTTAATTATTGATTTCAATGAGATTTGTTCATTTTTCTTACCCGTATTCACTGATTTAATTGGTTTAGCGACAAGAGAAACAGTCATGATTATTAACACAAATATCGATTGCATGTTAATTTACTATCTTTTCTTCTTTTTCTTTTTGTATTTATGAGTAATTTATTTATTGCATAAATTTTCACCGATCAAAGGAAAAAAGTTATTTATAAAAGTGTTCTCAGTGCTTTATTCACTTGGTTGATTAGCTTCTTTCACGTTCAAATTTATATATTTTCACAGATATGGAATTTATATTTAGAAAAAAAAAAATCATGAAACTGTCCAAAATTCAATGTGCATTAGTCGAATGTTTCTTACAAAATGTCCCTTTTGTATTGCAAAATTTCGAAAAAATTCTAAAAACATAATATTTTTTCTGCTATTTGTTGTATGTTTCAGTTTTTATCTGTGTTTGTTAATCTTATTATTTCTATAGAGCTTTGTGTTTGCAAAATTACTAACATTCAGGTTAAAAGAGATTATTATGCATTGCCCTATCCCTTGTTCATCATTTGTATTTCAAATCATAAGTAAAAGCAGTTTTATCTATGCAAAGATACGCATTGGCAAATCTTATGGAAATTTTTTCTCCTTTATGCTTCTTACGTTGTTTTTCCATTTATTGTCAAAAAATAACAAATCATAAAACAATAAAATAAAACGACATAAAGAATAGTAGGAATTCATTTGAATAATATGACCCAGAAAAAAAAACATTTTCTTTCACACTGCAGTTCCATGATTAAAATTAAACAAAAACTCTTATAAATTTGGAAAACAAAAATACCAATGAGTGCATGTATTTTTGTGTTGTCGTGTCTGTCGACGTGTTTTAACAAAAACGAAATCATATCTTTTAATTTGCATTGAAATAGTTTTAACATTTGAACTTAAATGTGAATTATAAAAATTCACATTGATATATTTTTATAAAAAAAGTAATAAATGAAAAAATGTATTTTAGAAATGATTTGTTAAATTCTTTATGAAAAATGTTTTGTTGGCCCTGAAAAGGGCCGATTTTTGTTGGTATTTTGATTGTTTGTAGATTTAAGCACGTTCACCACGGATACGACGAGCCAATTGGATATCTTTTGGCATAATTGTCACACGTTTGGCGTGAATGGCGCACAAATTGGTGTCTTCGAATAAACCGACCAAATAGGCTTCGCTGGCTTCTTGCAAAGCAAGAACAGCTGAGCTTTGGAAACGCAAATCGGTTTTGAAATCTTGAGCGATTTCACGAACCAACCGTTGGAATGGCAATTTGCGAATCAACAATTCAGTCGATTTTTGATAACGACGGATTTCACGAAGTGCGACTGTTCCTGGACGATAACGATGTGGCTTCTTTACACCTCCGGTTGCTGGTGCACTCTTACGAGCTGCTTTGGTTGCCAATTGCTTACGTGGTGCCTTTCCACCAGTCGATTTACGTGCAGTTTGCTTGGTACGAGCCATTTTTAATTATTCTTCTTCTTCTTCTTTTTACTTTGCGATGCTTTAACAACGAGAGTCAAACACAGAATGAACGGTTGCGTGAAATGTGTGCGCTCTATTTATACTTTGTATCGCAGGAGAAGTGACGCTTCGATCTTTGTGTGTTCGATATAGTTTTAATCGTATTTTCCGCTTTGATTTTAATTTCAATTACGATATATTTTTGATTTTTAACAATTTTAAACAAATTCCGTGAAAATAAGTGAGAATTATTTGGAATTGTTGAGAGAATATCGATGGAAAATCGCACTTTTGTCATACGAAGGAGAAATAATTTGGCGCGCAATTCACGCAAGTTGTGGTAGTGGGGATGACGTAAGAAATGTATAAATAGAGTGTCGAACTGAGCGGTGAGTATCAGTTTGAGTTTGTCTCTCGTCAAGTGAACTACATCAAAAAGAAAAAGTAAAAAAATGACTGGCCGTGGCAAAGGAGGAAAAGGATTGGGAAAAGGTGGCGCAAAACGTCATCGTAAAGTGTTACGCGATAACATCCAAGGCATCACAAAACCAGCCATTCGTCGTTTGGCTCGTCGTGGTGGTGTCAAGCGTATCTCCGGCTTGATTTACGAAGAAACTCGAGGCGTTTTAAAAGTTTTCTTGGAAAACGTTATCCGAGATGCCGTTACATACACCGAACACGCTAAACGGAAGACAGTCACCGCCATGGATGTCGTCTATGCATTGAAACGCCAAGGCCGCACATTGTACGGTTTCGGTGGTTAAAGAGATTATCCATTACAATTCAAACCATTAACCAAAATCGGCCCTTTTCAGGGCCACCAAATTATTTTTATAAAGAATTTATCAATTCACACAACTTATAACTTTATTTTATGTTTTCGAATTAAAAAAATTCGTCAATCTATAAATCATTTTATTGTAAAATGCAATTCCAAATTTCTTTAAAATTCTTCAGAAATAAAATATTTGTTAGCCCTGAAAAGGGCTGTTTGTTTTTCAATTTTTAAATGGAATTTGCGAATAATATTTATTCATTTCTTTGCTTTGCCTGCAACATGTTTTTCTGCTTCTGCTCTGCTTGTGGCCCAAACTGTGATCGTTTTTGGCTTTGGCTTTGGCTTCTTTGGTGAAGCCGATTTAGATGGTTTGGTTGCCTTTTGTTTTGATGGTGCTTTAACCTTTGATTTGACTGACTTTACTTTTGGTGTGCCGGATTTCTTTGCTGCTTTGGCAGTGGCTGATGCAGCCTTTTTAGCAGCTGGTTTGCTCTTTGCTCCTTCCTTTTTGGCGGCTGGTTTCTTTGCTGCCTTTGGTTTTTTCGGTTTGTCAGCCTTGGCTTTCTTCACTGGTTTTTTCTTTTCAACTTTTGGTTTCAATGCTGCTGCTGACAATTTGAATGAACCAGATGCACCTTTGCCTTTGGTTTGAACCAATTGTCCCTTTTCGACGGCGCTCTTCAAATACTTTCTAATGAATGGAGCCAATTTTTCGGCATCAACCTTATTGTTGGCAGAAATATATTTTTTGATTGCTTGAAGTGATGAACCACCTCGTTCTTTCAATGCTTTAATTGCATCGTTGACCAATGTAGCTGTTGGTGGATGAGTTGGTTTTGACGCTGGTTTTTTAACTTTCGGTGCTTTTGGTTTTTTGGCAGCTGGTGAAGCTGCGACTGGAGCTGCTGCTGCTGCCGCTGGTGGTGCTGGTGCTGTGTCGGCCATTTTGATTGTGTTTTGTTTTAGTATTTGCTTCGTTATACAATGAATACAAACGTATGAATTACACACAGTGCTTAACACTCAGTACATCAATTCGGACCATTCCTTTCGGAACGCATCGATCAAAAAATATTTTTCTGTCAATTTTCACTAGTGTAAATATGATGAGATTAGACTGGATTTTTCAATGTTTTTCTTAAAAAATTATTCATTTAATTTGGTGCATGCCATTCAGTTTAATGAAGAAGGATTGAATTTATGAAAAACCAGCACTTAAGTTTTAAGGGATTTATTATTTGAATCACAATCGTATTTAAAACGCACACTTCTTTGTCATTTGACACAAAATATTTCCTTTAAAACGATTTATTTCATTTTTTTCGTTTGGAATTTTGAAAAATTCACATTCAAACATTTTTATCGTCATTGATACATATATTCGTAACGATGGATTAACAATTTAAAAAATTATTTTGTAAGAATTTTAGCTTCATATCAAAGGGGAATTTGCAGTGGAAACACTTTCATGTCAATATAACAACGTAAGTAAAGCACTCATTTTCAGTTCCATACTTGCAACTTATAAAAATTAAAATTTTGTTGAAATGTTCACTAATATTGATTAACTTGGGAATAAATGTGTGTATTTTATGTTAAAAACAAAAAAAAAATAGAAGAAAAATATTTGGCTTAAATCTACTTCACTATAGCATTACAGCAATAATAAAAAAATATGAGAGTTTGAACGTTCATGTGTTAATTGCTTGCAGTTTTTGCCGGATTAATATATCATACAAACACTTCTTACAAAGTACTTGCATTTTCTTGCATTATTATTCGAAATAAAGAGAAACATTAAAACTGATCCAAAAATGTGATGCTGAGAGAAAACTCAATTTGAATACGCAATACATTTTTTCCATTTTCATTTTATTTCCTCCTTTAGATTTGTTCAAATATATTGGCCTTAAGGAATTTTTTGGAATATCAGGAAAAACTGTAAATTTTCTATTGCACTTCCATTTACGTGAAAAGAAAGAATGAGAATTCATTGGAGAGTAATTTTGTTCGAAAAAAACATTTTATTTATTTAAAGCGTGATATAGTTTTCAAATCGATTTCATTCCACATTATACATTCATCAATAGGTTTAATTCATTCTCCGAATTTGAATTTGAGACACAATGGTCGCTGACAATTTTATGTTACAAAATGCACATGAAATTCTCATTTGATTTTTCTTGATGCAATTTCAATGTACTTCGAATTCGAATGAAAAAAAATTCTTGTTTATTTATTTTGTATAAAAAAAGGGATAAGTTAGGGTTTGATTTAAAAAATTCTTTATAAAAATATTGTGGTGGCCCTGAAAAGGGCCGATTTTTTGTGCATTTTGTTGGAAAGTGTTTTATGCTTTTTTGGTTTCGGTCTTCTTGGGCAACAAGACGGCTTGGATGTTTGGCAAAACACCACCTTGTGCAATTGTAACACCTGAGAGCAATTTGTTCAATTCTTCGTCATTACGGATAGCCAATTGCAAATGACGAGGAATGATACGTGTCTTTTTGTTGTCACGGGCTGCGTTGCCAGCCATTTCCAACACTTCGGCGGCTAAAATAAAAATTGGCAGTTAGATTGATTATATTCTCATCCTTCTCAAGCAAATATTAAAAATATTATTGGTGGAAATGTTTATGACATTTGCTAAAAGATAAAATCGTGGAAAAGCACTAGAATTTTTTTTATTTGCAAGAGAAAAGTAGATTTGTTTTGATTCTTCATAAAAAATGTATTCGGTGGCCCTGAAAAGGGCCGATGTTTTTACTGAATTGATGAATGTGCAGCTTATTTTGAGCTGGTGTATTTAGTGACGGCTTTGGTTCCTTCACTAACAGCGTGCTTGGCCAATTCTCCTGGCAACAAGAGACGAACAGCGGTTTGAATTTCGCGACTTGTGATGGTTGATCGCTTGTTATAGTGCGATAGACGCGATGATTCGGATGCGATACGCTCGAAAATGTCGTTGACAAAACTGTTCATGATGGACATGGCTTTGCTGGAGATACCAGTGTCTGGATGAACTTGTTTCAAGACTTTGAAGATGTAAATTGCGTACGATTCCTTCCGCTTGCGCTTTCTCTTCTTGTCTCCTTTTGCAATGTTCTTTTGGGCCTTTCCGGCTTTCTTTGCTGCTTTACCACTGATTTTTGGTGCCATTGTAAATGTTTATCGGTTGAGTGACGAACACAAACTGAATGACGACGCTTGTACTGTTGTCGCTTTTATAGCGCGTCTGTGAGTGAAATGACGTACGCATTCGAAATTCTAGGCTCCGCCCATTTCATCGAGTGTGCCATACTGTGGAGAGTATAAAAGCGGTGCACAGCGCTGTGCGCCCATCATTCAATGTTTGTCATTCGTTCGAGTAACAAGTCAAATAAGAAAAAAATAATCAAAGATGTCTGGACGCGGCAAAGGAGGCAAAGTTAAGGGAAAGGCAAAGTCCCGTTCAAATCGTGCTGGACTTCAATTTCCAGTCGGTCGTATTCATCGTTTGTTGCGTAAAGGAAATTATGCTGAACGTGTCGGAGCTGGTGCACCAGTATACTTGGCTGCTGTTATGGAATATTTACTCATTTGATCTCATATGAATGATGTAAAAAAACTGCACGCTAATTTCTCTTCAAACAGTATATTGAGTTGTAATTATCATTTTGTGCGACTTGATTATTTTGACAGGCTATTTTTATCAATTGGAACTTAAATACCAAAATAAAGTAAATTGAACACTGGTGAACGGTTCCCATCTTAAACATTTTTGTATTTCCATAATTTTTATTTACACATTTTTTCGTTATCTTATTGCTAGTAAATTTTGAGAAAGTTGATATTTAATTTTGAGTTTTGATAGCACACCCGTGCGAAAATAAAGTGACTGACTAATTTGGGACGTAAACGGCTGACTATGATTGAGTGTTTTCAGTGCAAATAGAAGTTTTCAATCGATTGTAGTTAACTATAAGACATGGGACAATCGGCTAACTGTGATTGTTTTTCATACAAAATCGTCATAGACAGTCAGTCAGTCAGTTACTTTTTTTTTCACATGGGCATGCATGAAATGAATCATTTCGTAACTAATGAACTAATTAAATTTTTTTTCTTTTGTTGTTGTTCATCCCTCATCTATAGTGTGTGTATGTGTGTGTGTGTGAAAATTTCATTATTGTTCAAACCCTTCATCACTGTAAAATACATTAAAATCGAAATCATAATTAAAATTAGATGTATCTAATTCAATTGGGAAAAGTAAATATGTATGGTTTTTTTTTCACCATTGAAAAGACTGATGAGAAAGTCCTAAGAATTAACATTTTCCTTTGTTGATGAGATGTTTAACAATTAATTTACCCTTTTTATTTCTTACTATGTAAGACAAGGTTGAAGAATTTTGAGTAAACGCATTCTTCTGTAAACATGACTTCAGGAGAGATGTCTTTTTTTCGGATTTGTCAAATAAATACCTTGCATCTAATGAAATTGATGTTGTTCCTGTTTCATTTGAGCTTGAACTGCTACTACGACCTGTAATAAAAGAACGTAAAAAAATGTATACGAAAAGTCAATGCAATACAAGTTTTTTACAATTCAATATATGCTTACTTGCTTCAATCTGAATGGTTTTATCGTAACCATGATGATCACAGTATTCTTCTGCCTCGCGATTGGAATTAAATTCCGCAGTTATAGTTGTGCCTACACCTGGCCTTGAAAATATGCCAAACTGAAATGACGAGATAATTATACATAAAATAAATACTTTTCGTCTGACAAGTGAGATTGCGTTTGACCATACCGTAATTCCTTTATCGATAAAAATTTGAATCGCTTTACTTATCGTTGCGTTGTCGTCCTTCAAGAATTTAAATACAATAGTGTTTCCGTGAAGACCTAAATATTCCAATCTAAAAATAAAATGAAAATAAAATTTTTTTGTCATACCAATGTGTTGAAAAAGCATAGAATCAGTATGCCAGAAGGCATATTTTGGTTCAAAATGATGATCTACCATAGTAGGATCATTTAGTATTCAAATGTGTTAAACTGCATAATGCTTTGCAAACAGAAATAAAAAGGGCTTTCTCTTTGGCTTGTCTTATACAGATACATATGATTCTCTATGCATTTTGCACATTATCTTAAAGATTTTTTGCTACTCTTTCTGCAGAATTCAATGTATAAACTCACTCATTATGCAATTCTCTTTGATTACTCGGTCCTGATCCATCATTACTTGGTCCAGCGTCAGCCATTTTTTCTTTTGTTGCACTTTAGCCTATATTTAGAAGCAATGAGAATACAGTTAGTAAAAAATTGGTGTTTTTTAATTGAATGCAATACGTTTAATATTAAAAATCTACGGAAAAGCAATTAAATATACCAATTGGCAACTATGATGAATATATTGGTTTAAATAGCATCAAATTACCGAAATACGCATTAAATCAACCAATTGACGTTTATTTTTCAGAACAAAACTCCAATGGCATACATTTTTTTTCTTCTGTTTATAAAATCAATATACTACTATCCGAGTCATGCTAATATCAGTAAAATTGCCAATTCAATATAAAAATTGCAAGTACAAAAAAAATTTCAGATAATTGCTTCCACTTAATTCAACAAGTATAAACTACTTCAACAAAAAACATTTGTGTTGTTTTTTTTTACTGACCGATGCAAAGATTTGTCAAAGTGTTTACTCAACTTTCCAG
>JAQOWM010000610.1:0-254142 GCA_029041755.1 Resseliella maxima
TTCTTACAACATAACAAACTATTATCATCAATTCAGAATATTTTGCCAAATATGATCATACATTTCAATGATAATGAAATTAATGAAACAATTGATGAAATTTTGAAGCAGTGGCCCAATATTTTAGTTCATACTTCAGACAATATTGTGAAAAAAGAAACATTATTATGGCATCGAAAATGGATTGCTGCTAATGAACGACCACAAACATTCATAGAGGGCATTCATATATGTGTAATAAAAGCATATTTCCAAATGTCTATAATATTTTGAAACTTTGTGCCATACTTCCTGTAACAGTCGCGACCGCTGAACGAAGTTTTTCAACGCTAAAGCGATTAAAAACTTATTTAAGAATCTCAACGAGTGAAAACAGATTGAATGGCTTGGCTTCTCTTAGTATCCAACGCGAAATTGAATTAAATATAGAAACAGTTATTGATAAGTTCGCAGAAAAATATCGAAGAATTGCACTCTAAACATTTGAATCATATAAGTAATATTATTATAATACTATCATATATCGTAATAATAAAGTCAACTATTTTCTATTTGCAAAAAAAAAAATTTCTAAAAAAAAATTAACACCCCCCCCCCGAAATCAACTCCTACTTACGCCACTGGATTCGGTTTCTGTATCTGAATACATAATTATAAATTCATCGTCTAAAAATGAACAAGACGCGAGAAAATATATGAAATTCTATGAGAAAAATAAATTAAAAGAACTTACACGGAAATGTACTTGATGTCACTGTAGGATATTGAATTGTTAACACTTTTGTAAGGGTATGTTGTCGAGGAGATCTCATTAACTTAGTTTTCTGACATTTTATTTTGAAAACAATATATAGTTTTCGAGACGAAATTTAAATCAAGACTGACAAAGAGTGCATTTATGAACGTCAATTGAGGTAATGTAAATTTTTGAGTTTTGAATCTTTTCGTTTATTTTTTTTTTAAAAAAAAAATTGATGATTCAATATTTTCCAAGTTCAATCATTTGTTCAATATTTTATTAAATTAAAAATTAATATTTTTTGTTTCTTTATAAAAATAAAAAATCATTCTGTAACTTAAAGGTGGTTTCAACTCTTATTTAATTACAATAATTAAAATTACAGTGTCACTTCACATTCATCAATTTTTAGATCATTAAAATTTGACGATTTCACAAGATTAGATATGTTTTCGGATTGAAGCGTAGTGAACATGTTACTGAATACCGTGAGCGTTTAAATGGTTTGACGCCTGAAAGTAGGGCAAAGTTTTAGTCGGCAGTCTTAATATTCAATTTTTGGGCGCCCTTAATAATTTTTTTGACCGATTACAATACTTTTACGCACAACATGTTGTGTGCGGAAAAGTAAAACAGGTTCATATATGATCGCAAAAAGCGATGACGATGCATTATTGTGGCATCGGAGATATGGACACTTGTATTTTCAAACGCTGCAAAAAGTGAAAACAGCAGTTACCGGTGTCAGTTTCCATAGTGACGATACAAAAATTAAACGATCTGAAATATGCCCCACAGGTAAACAAACACGAAAATCATTCCCGTATAGTGAATCTAAAACCAGTAAAATTTTGGAATAGGTACATTCTGATGTATACTAGGCCGTCCCAAGGTAACTCGAAATCATAATCAACATACATGTACAGATTCAGCATAAAAAACTGCGTCTATTGATATTAATTTCAGACTTGATAAAGGTTTCTTCACGATTAAAATCGCGAATAAAATCATAAAGAAATTTGACAGGTTTCAATAAAATGTTTCGATCTAACGACAAATGTACGTTAAATTCTTCCTATTCAAATACATTGTCAGTATGGCTACTTCACCTTTGCAGTGTTTCAAACAATACAATACCGAAAATGATATTCTACTTGTATTTTCAAACATATGAATGAATGAATGAACGAGCTAGTGTATTTGGTTGATGTTAATAGTGAAAACTAAAATTAATTACAATTGATTTTAATCAATTTTAGTCAACTTCAGCCAGCTTTAATCAACTTTACTTTTTCAATTTTATTCGATTTTAGTCCATTTTAAAAATTGATGAAATTAACTAAAATTAAATAAAATCGATTGAAGTTAAATATAATTGATTATAGTTGGCTAAATTCGATTATAATCAATTTTAGTTAATTTTACTCCATTTCAGACAATTATAATCAACTTTTTTCGATTTTAGTTGATTTAAGGTAATTTTCGTTGCTGACGTCACATTCTCTCTCTCTCGCATATTCGTTTTTCATAAAGTATTAAACAGCAGCGACGCCATCAACGTCTCTGCTTGCCATCGTTCAAATGTGCAGTCATGTGGATGAGCAAGAGACAACCAATTGTTGCATTTTCATCGACGGAAGCTGAGTACATGGCTTTGACATCTATGGTAAAAGAGGTAATTTGGGCGAGACAATTTATTGGGGAGGTGTTGCAACAAGAAATTGCAGCCATAACGATAAATTGCGACAATCAAAGCGCCATTGACTTATCGAAAAGCGATGCTTTTAGACAAAGAAGCAAACACATCGACCTTCGATACCATCATGTACGTGAATGCATCGTCAACAGAGTAGTAAAACTGGAATTCATTGGCACTGAACACAGTGGCGTACCGTACTCCTGGGTTTTGGGGACAAACACCTCCCCCCCCCCCCCCCCGAAATACCAAACATCAAAAAAAGTAGATATAAAAAATAATAATAAATGATAATTATTATTTATTAAAATGCTATATATTACGTAATGAAAAGAAAACTTAAATAAATTTAGATACATGTTTACATCAAATTTTTATGGTTAATTATAAAAACGTCAAAAAAAATTACAAAAACGTCAGAAGTAATACGTCAAAAAAATTGACAAAAACATAAAAAAAAAACAAAAAAGTCAAAAATATCTAACAAAATTGTCATAATAATGTTGACGAAAACGTCAAAAATTATGACAAAAATGTCAAAAACTATGACAAAAATGTCAAAAATTATGACAAAAACGTCAACAATTATGACAGAAACGTGAAAAACGTGATTCGTAATTTTGCTTTGAAGTCGCATTTCAAAATGTTTGGTCCAATTAAAGATTTCCGGCCAAGAATGGTTAATTATAAAAAAACTGAAATTCATGAAAATTAATTTATTTAAACATTAATTGAATAAACAATTTACAATTGAAAATTAGATTTACCTGATTTACGAATCACAAGAACACAGGCGTACGCTGTTATGCGAGAAGATAACAAAAGAGAATCAAAAACAATAATCGAACATCTCTGTGTGAGTATTTTGTATAACTATACAACAATTCACTCTTCAATGTAAAATGTATATACTTGTATTTGTAGTTTAAATAACGGACCTATTTGGCGCTCGTACACTAGTCAATCTAGTATACGTTGTCTCTGTGTAAGGCTTGCAAATCATGAATTCGTACGAATCTGCGAATCATTACGAATCCAAGAATCTATAAGAATCATGCAAATCAATCTTGGGTTTTTAAATCCAAGGAATTTTCGAAATTCAAATAAGTCGACAAAAATAAACAAATCATTTGTCTTGTTCGTTCCTAACTTCACTCAATACATTATTTTGTTGTCTAATGTGCATTTCGGGAAATCGAAGTTTTTAATAAAATAAAACAAAAATATACTGTATTGAGTATAAATCTAGACAAATTGAGTAGTAATAATTTGTGATTCAGAACATTTCTTCAAATCTGTCAAATCAAAATCGGTAAAATCACAGCAAATCTCAGATCAAATCACACGAATCATAGATTATTCTTCCAAACAACTGTGTTTTGTGGAAATCATCCAAATCTTAATGTGATTTGTAATGGTTATTTCCCCCTAGCGTTTATGTCATTTTTTTTGACGATATTGTTCAACATTTTTGACAATTTTGTTCACGATGTGTGACGTTTTTGTCACTTTTTTTGACAATTTTGTCATAGTTTTTGACATTTTTGTCATAATTTTTGACGTTTTCGTCTACATTATTATGACAATTTTGTTAGATATTTTTGACGATTTTTGACAATTTCGATCACGATTTTTGACAATTTTGTTCAAGATTTTTGATGATTTTGAAAATTGAAGAATCGGTAGTTTATTTTTGTTGAGATGAATTTGTGACGGTGTTCCATCCATTGGCGATTGTTGGTGTATAGTTCCAAGTACTTGATTTTCGGACTGTCATAAAAAATAGTCCCACAGTTTTCAGTTTGGTTATAATTCAATCAATTCCTTTTTTTTAAAAGTTTTGCAGTTCTCAGAATTATTAGAGATGAAATACAATATATATTGCTAAATATTGTAATTAGAACAAGTTTGACGTTCATCGATGCTTCCAAAATTTTCTTTTTCCCTTACAAAAAATGTAATCATTTTTTTTTTTAAATTTTTACCTGCTGTTGCATCCACTGTATTGGTGCGCCTGGAATTGGAGATCGAGTTGCAATTATATGGTTCGGTGATCGTTGTCCGACAACATTACCTTGTTGTATAAATCATGCAATGGAGATAATTAGTTGTGTTTATAGAAAAGTGTATTGATCAAGAGAAGGTCACACAAACCTTGTTGTTGTTGACGGAACAATTTCGACAAGTATTCCGCACATTGGATTGGATCAAGTGTTTGTAAGTGCGCATGTGTCTGAGCATCTAAGTGAATAAGTTTACGTTGACCTTGATTTGAAGCCCACTGTGGACTAATAAGAGTAAAAGAAAATCGAATGTCTTATTGTTTGTTTTGATTTACATTAAACAAAATTTATACCGAGCTGCACGAATGAATTGTTGAGCAGGCTTCTGTTGCTGTGGTGATAATGATTGCATTTGCGTATTACCATGTTGCGGAGACTGATTAGGAGTGAGAACAATTTGTTTATTCTGAACGTGCATCTTTTGCATAGGTAGCTGATTCTGCATCATTCCCTGAGTCTAGAAAAAAAAAATCCTATATTTATTTATTTATTTATTTATTTATTCACCGCCAAAAAACTGGCTGAATCAATTGGAGTTTACACATAAATACGAGTTTGAAAAATCGTTTAGGATAATTTTATCAGTTACATAACAATAATTTAGGCATATCACAATTTAATCAAAGTCACAGTTCAATCAAAAGGAGATAAAAATTGTCTACAAGTAAATTAAGAAATAATATCACATTAAATTGTTCATAAAAAAAGTATTATGATTTGCAATTAATGAAAAATTAGAAAAATGACCATCACTTAGTGCTACAATTCGTGATTTAAATGTATATTTCTTTTGTTGCGTTGTGAGAACGTCTTGTACTTTATTAGCCAATTTGCACATTTGAGTGAGAGGCGCAGATTGGGAATTTCTTAGCACTTTGTCCTTGATTTTGAACAGTTCGACCCTTCTCAAATTTCGATTATTTTCATTGCGAATAATCTCAGCTTTCAGCGACGGACAGTGAATATTGTTATTCAACAAATCGAATATAAACAATATTGAAGCATTTATGCGACGACGCTGAAGTGATTGCATGTTAAGTTTATTCAGGCGATTTTTGTATGATGAGATCTCAAAGTTACTCGAAATGTTTGGATATTCCTTGAGCGCGAACATTGAAAATTGACGTAGACATGACTCGATTTTGTTTTTGTGTATATCGTAATATGGTAGCCAAACTAAGCTGCCATATTCCAGAACGGATTGAACAAGAGCGCAATATAGAGACTTTAGCGTATGAATATCCGGTATACCGTAGCAGAATCTTTTCACAAATCCAAGTGCTGATGTTGCTTTGGTCACTATTGAATCAATGTGTTTCATAAAGTTGAGTTTATTGTCGAAAATAACTCCCAAGTCACGTTGCTCGTTGACTCTCGTGAAACGATGATCACCATACATATAGTCCGTTAACAGTGGCTCTCTCTTTTTTGAAATTGACATAACTGAACATTTGTCGAGGTTGAGATGTAGACGATTTGTTTCACACCATGATTTTAAATTATTTATTGCATTTTGAAACTTGTTTATATCACTGGAACATTTAATTGACGTTGCTATTTTAAGATCATCAGCGAATAGTGAAATAAAAATGTCGTTACCAAGTGCGTCCACAATGTCGTTTATGAACAATAGGAACAGAGTAGGTCCTAGATGACTGCTTTGAGGTACGCCTGAATTTATGACAAAATCAGATGACTCCACGAAACCATATTTAACGAATTGACGGCGATTTGATAAATATGATCTGATCCATTCAATCAGATTCGTCGGGAGATTGAAGGTATATAGTTTCGAGATGAGTATTGAATGGTCAACTATATCGAATGCTTTGCTAAAATCAGTGTAAAGAACATCCACTTGCTTGTTTTCATTCAGCGCCTTAATTGAGTAGTGCATAAATTCTAACAAATTTGTTGAAGTAGAGCGACCCTTCATGAAACCATGTTGTTGACTAGCAATTACGTAGGTCACCATTTTGTTTAGCTTGATGTTGATTAAACATTCGAAGAATTTTGCAATCGTTGGTAATTTTGCGATACAACGATAGTTTTTGATATTTGAGCGAGATCCCTTTTTGAAAACTGGATTTAAGCAATAAGTCTTCCATTTGTCTGGAAACACACCATTCAACAGTGATTCATTAAAAATTGTAGACAATGGTTGGTACAGAAGTGCTGCACAGTTTTTTAGTAGTAATGGATGAATTCCATCTGGACCACAGCCCTTTTTAGTGTTGATCTTCAGCAATTCATCAAAGACAAAGAATTCGTCAAATTGAAAATTGTCATTGGATACAATTGGTTGAGCACTGTAAATAAAATAATTTTATTATCTTTGTTGTGGTTGTACTTGACTGCCAGCGATCAAAATCGTTTGAGTATGTTGTTGAGACATTACAAGTTCTGAATGCTCAACATTTTGCATATTCGTAAATGCCATCTGAAAATAAACTCATATTCAAAATGGTTCTTTTAATCTCTTTACTTTGTCTTGATTTCCCACCTCTTGATTTGATCCTGGTGACTGTTGAATCAACTTTTGTTGCAAATTATGTATCGGTTGAGTTGGCAAACTCTGAAAAATCATACATTGATTCGTAGTCTGATTAATCATTTGTGTCCCCTGGCCCTGCGATGTTTGCACAATATATTGTGTTTGTTGCTATAAATGGAACGAATTTTATTGATATTTAAATTTCCTCGGTGTATTGTTTTTCAAATACCTGTGCTTGCCGCATCTGATTTTGATTTGGTTGTTGCACCGATGAATGAATTACAATTTGTTGACATTGAATTTGCTTAATAAGAGAAATTCATTAATTATTGTTAACAAATTCAAACGTAAATATTTTATTTGAAACATTTTAAAATGAAAAGATCTGAGAATTTTTTTTTCGCTTACCATTTGCTGTTGCGACGAGTTTATATATATCTGTTGCTGTTGTAGCAAAGCTGTAAACACGATGAAATTATTACAATCAGAAACTTTATTAACTTTTCCAACATTACGTTTATACTTACTGACATTATTGTTTTGCTGTTGATTTCATGTAATAATTTGCTATTGTCTCGATTGATTTATAAATACAACATTTTGATTTAAAATTGCTGTTTTGTTTGGACCAGGTGATTTGAATTGCTAAAATATAAGTGACTTGTTATATTAGGATATTACATCCTAAGATAATAATAATTCAACCGTATTCACCTGTATTTGTGTTTGTTGTACATTATGAGCGACTTTCATTTGATATTGTTGTATTTGTGGTTGGATTTGTTGTAATGACATATTTGGATTGTCTATTTTGAGCAAACATACATTTTCGATGAGCTGGCCAGACGCTGATGATTAGCGGTCTGATCAGCTCTTTCTGAATCGTTGCGGTGCTGTACGCAATATCAAACGGAGATTGTTTTTGCCGTACACACAAACGATACGTCCATGATCGCGCACACAAACATGTTGTAGACGTAAACAGCAATACAATAGCAAGAAAGGAAAAAATATTGTAAACAAATCACACGAAAGGCATTGTCGATACATTATACATTTTTTGTTCATTTCATTACAACACGAAACACAAAAAAATAAATTGAAATAAATGTTTTATTTTTATTCGAATTACATTTTTATAAATTTTCAAACTGAATATTCTTAAAGTTTCATTGTTTCGCACGATAATTAAAAAAAAAGGTTACAAAACACTAAATTCTTTTTCAATAATGCGAATGACAATCAACTCTGTTTATCAACTGATTTTTTTTTCGTTTTTGTTACAAAAATTATTTTGTTTTGTTTATTTTTTTTTAGTTTTTTGATTAAATGATATATCATTTTCTTTTATCAATAATGCAAATGGAAAATAATTCTTTTACAAATAACAATTTAAAAAAAATTATCAATGCATCAACTAACAGTCTAAAATTATTGTACATTATATTCATATCTGTGCTCTCATATTTCGTTCACCTCTTCATTTCGTACTTCATAGAACAAGTCTGGATTCAAATTTAAAAGCATGATGTCTTCGAGTCGATCTTGTTCCAAACGACAACGTCTATTATAATAGAATAATTATTAAACACGTAACCCAAATAAGACAAATTACGTTCAATTTCGGCCTCTGTGGGCGGAATAACATATACGATATTCGCTAATTTGTATAATTCTGGATCCATCATTTTAACCGATTTCCAATAATTTAAAATTGAATCTCCTGATGGTAGTCGTCGACTGAGAGCTGTTCACGAACCGAACTCGGACAGTTCGAGTTCGAAAATATTCCAAACTTGATGTTCGTGTTCGTTCGTGTTCGGTTCGAGTTGTTTAAGATGAAAATTGCATTGTTCGAGTTCGTTCGAGTTCGTTCGAGTTCGTTCGATTATAGAACGGTTTAACGATTATGGTTCATTTTGTCAACGTACAACGAGAGGTACCGGTGTCGGAAAATATGGCAAACACCGATCGTTTAACGCCATTAACGGTAGGTGATCATACTGATGACAATGTAGATGATACAACTGATGTCAATGTTGCAAAACGACCTGCAGAAAGTAACATGGCTAATGTTAGTCATTTGGACGAGCCAGAATTGGATAGAACAATAGCACTGCTGCAAAAATGGAAACAGTTGTTGGCGTTACAAGCCGAAATTGAGGCGATGACTGCTGAAAACCGGTTGGCTGTGAATGTGAACACCAGTAGTTCAAGTGTGGTAGCCAATCAACCGATGCAAATTCGTACGGTGTCAAACAACCGAGCTCCTGTGCAAGCAACACCAACTCGGTTGACAGATGTTAGCGTTATCGAGTCGATGGTGCCAAAATTTAATGGCGACGATAACTACGATGTGAAGAAATGGTTCCACGACCTGGAAGATGCGTGTGACATGCTGGCGTTCGACCAACGACTTCGGTTTGTGCAATGTCGACGTTTAACTGAGGGAACAGCAAAGTTATTCCTACGCACAAAAAGTGCTTTAAGTACATATGATGCACTGAAGTCTGCCCTGATGTCCGAATTTGAACTGAAGCACACCGTTCAAGATATCTATGTGAAACTAAGTTCTCGACGAATCCAACCTGAAGAATCATTACGTCGCTATATCATCGAAATGCAAGAAATAGCGGCCCATTCAACCATTCCAGAGGAAGAATTGGTTGATCTGATTATTGAGGGTATCGGTGATCGATCAAATGATGCTAGTATGCTGTGGGGAGCCACAACTATTTGTCAACTGAAGAAACTATGAGAACGATATGAACGGAAACGAGCCAGATATACTGTCACTCGCCCAGTTGCTGTCAATGTATCTCGAGCAACGGGGGTTCAATCAACGAGCCGACCAACAACCGGTACAACGTCCGTCCAATCTGGTGCAACTGCTGTTCAATCTGCTGTCAAACCACCTGACCAAGGGGCTATTCGATGTTTCAACTGTCAGAAATTTGGGCATTATAAGGGAAACTGCCCACTGCCGGCACGTCCTGATGGATCCTGTTGGAAATGTGGATCAATGTTGCACATTTATAAGAACTGTCCGAACCGAGCTGCCGTTCAAAACGCTGCTGCTGCTGCTGCTGTTTCAACTGATGAAGATGTTGTGGTGGAAAGCATGACTGAATTACAGCTGGTAAGTGTTGCATTTAAAGTTGATGATGTGAGCTTCAGTGAGTTTACCCCTTGTTTATCTCTTTTTGATTCCGGCAGTCCCCATAATTTCATCCGCAAGTCGTGTGTGCCAAACCTGAATGTCTCAACGGAATGCCTTTTTGACACTGGATTTCGGGGAATTGGAAAAACCAAACTGATGTCGTATGGATTAATTAAATGTATGATCAAAATCAATGATAGGGTGACCTTCTGTCCCTTATATGTTTTACCTCATGACCTTCTGTCAATGCCTCTGTTGTTGGGGCGTAGCTTTTTGAGACAGGCGCACATTCGACTTTGCTTTGTGAAGCGCACGTATGCGTCAGATTATTTAAGAAAATTAAATAAAGGGGATTTACCCTCACTTAAATCAAAACTCACTGATGTTCTAAATTCATTTGACTTATTGAAAGCTGATGTCGGTCTTAGTAATGTAAATGTGTTGGATTCTGATGTTGAGCCTACCCCTACTATGTTTCTTTTGCCCTTTGTTAAAACGAGAATGATGGACACAATTTCGATGAGATATTACAAACCTGTGCTATTACCCCTGACTTTGATACTAACTCTGTTCCCGATGTTGATCCATTACTACCTGCTGATATTGCTGCACGTTTTAAGCAGATCATCGCTGATTATTTTATACCACTGCCTAAAGAAGAGTGTACACCCCTTGATTATAACATTTATTTATTTATTTATTTGCACCGCTAAAACTAGCTGAATGTCATTTTACAATATTATCATTAAGAATAGATCACAATATTATCTTATATCAAATAAATCATTCGGTAAATTAAATAGTTTTCTTTTAAAGTCATTCCGATTGATTGAATCAGTGAATAGAAACTTGATAAGATTAGCATATTTACATATTTGTGTAATTGGAGCATTCATGTTCATAATCAACTCTAAATTAAAAATTCTAACTAGTTCTGCATTTCTAAAATTACGAGGGTTAGGATTGATATAAAATAGGTTTTTTACAAATGGACAATGAATTTGATCAGTTATTAAATCATACAAAATAGCAAAGTTAATTCTTCGACGGCTAAGTCTGCTCATATTTAAAGCATTTAACCGATCATCATAGGGCAAAATTCTGTAATTGTTTAATGTATTAGGGTATTCACGAAGCGCGTACATTGTGAACTGTCTTTGGATACTTTCGATCATAATCAGTGATGGGCAAAATAGGGTAAATATATTTTTGGGTAGGTAAATTGGTTAAATACCCGGGAAATACCGGTTAAATGGGTATTTATCGGGTATTTATTTAATAAGGGAAAAACGACATATTGTATTTACTTCAAGTACTTATTTTATTGAAATACGTATACATATGTATTTCATATTTTACATTATTCGTATTGATCAGTATCTGTGTCACTATCATCGCTGCGTTGTTTTTTAGAAAGTACTTGGAATTCTGCCAATGATGATGTAGCAGGTCGTTTTTTCGGTGAAATACTTGACAGTAATTTGTAATTGTGGCTCATATAAGTTAATTTTCCGGCTCTTTCGGTTGTTAATCGATTTCGTTTTTTTGTGTGTATAAGGCTTGCTGTGCCAAATGATCGTTCAGTACTGGCTGTTGCAATTGGCGATGATAAAATTTTAATGGCAATAGGAGCTAAATTCGTGTGTGCAAAATAAATTTTCCACCAAACAATAGGTGAAGTTAAACCACAAGATGACCAAACAAATGGTTTTCCCCATATATCTTCTCTTGTTCTGTAATGTGAAATTTCAGCCATTACTTTGCCTCTAGGGGGATCTATCTCTTGCGAATGTTGCGAATCAATTCGAATGTTCATAGCAAATTGCAAATGTCTCACGAATGCGAATGCGAATTCGACCATGACACTTTTGGCATCCATTTTGCGACTGAATGAGATTTATCAATGGTTCACGCATTCGCAATCATCCCATTTAAAATGTATGTACGCATTCGCAATTAATTCGTAAATGATTTGTATGAAATTTGCAAATGGATACGAATTTTTCGCATAGACAAAAGTCCCTAGCTTTGCCTACATCAAATTTCATGTCAACAGCAACTTTATGTATGAATTCCAAACCATCTAAGATTTCATCTGATGTCAATTGTGAGCCCATTGTTGATGGATCTAATATGTAAGCATTCGATTCAAAAAGTAATGTGCTTTTCACAATTGGATTTAAAATATCCATTAAACTTTGAATTTTTAACCAAAAATTATCGTCTACAACTATTTTTTTTACATTATCAGGCAATTGCATACTTGCTTCAGTATCAACGGCCATGATTTGCAAAATGCCTTTGTTTTTATGTACACTTATTAAACAGTATAAATAGCTGTTCCATCGCGTATCACCTGGCAATTTAAGAGAACATTGAATCTTTTTTTCTTTCTGACGTTGCGAGAACGAACTGACTAAACGCTGGCTTCTTTTAATAGTATTCACGATCAATTTTGCCTCTAAAAATAATTTGTCTGCAGATGGCAAAGTAACAATATCTCTGGACAACAAATTTAATGTATGACATAAACATCCCAATGATACAAATTGTGGATATTTCGCAATTAATAAATCCAATGCGGCTTGCATATTTGCTGCATTATCAGCTATAACAACCAAAAATTTTTCGATTCCGTATTTGAGCAAAACTTTTTCAATTTCTTCAAACAAATATTGCTTGTCGTGTTTTTTATCTTTTGTTTCCAAAATATCTACCAATAATGGTTTCGGTTGAGTGATAATAAAATTCATGATAGGCTCATTTCGAATGTTTGCCCAACCATCACATTGCAAATTGTAATTGTTGGATTCGGTCAATTTTAATATTAAATTTATAATATTCATTTCGAAATCATTTTTTATGAATTTCTTTTTTTATTATTTGAAATATTGTAGTTGAATTTTAAAATTAAAAAAAAATTGATGAAATTTTTAAAGAGAAAAAGCCTGAAATACACTTTGGAACGAGAAGAAACCGAAAATTTGAAAATACCCTGTTATGGGTGTTTATTTTAGCAATCGGGTAAATACCCGGTAAATTTCCATATTTACCTACCCAATTTACCGGGAATTTACCCGACTGCACATCACTGATCATAATGGATTTTGTTGATGGGATGTTTAGCCATACAGTGCTGGCATAATCAAGATTTGATTGAACAAAGGCCGAGTAAATTGCTCGATTGTAACACTAAAGTGTTGATTGATCGTCAATTTCTCGACAGAAGCGCTTGACGAAACCTAATGCGGAACTTGCTTTAGAAATAACCAAATCCGTATGCGACTTGAAATTCAGTCTATTGTCAATAAGTACACCCAAGTCACGTCATGTTGCATACAATTAGCGATCTGATTATCACCGTAGTAATATAAAGGTTGAGGTTGGTTTCTACCGCGATGAAGTGATAAAATTGAGCATTTTTCGAGATTTAAATGCATGTCGTTTGTGTCACACCAATTTCTAAGCGAATCAATTATGGATTGAAGTTTAGAAACATCAGATTGATCATTAATTGTCCTAGCAATTCGGACATCATCGCCAAACATCGATAGGAAGATTTCATTTGAGATTATAGACGACAGGTCGTTTATAAACAGTAAAAAAAGTGTTGGACCGATATGGCTCCCCTGCGGAACACCTGAATTAACAGTGAAATCGTCAGATTCAACACTTCCAAGTTTCACAGGTGTCGGGAAAAATGCCAGACTGCAACGATTCATTAAATATAATTGTAAGCGGGTGATATAAAATTGATGCGCAATTTTTCAATACGAGAGGATGAATACCATCTGGGCCAGCACTCGTATTTGTCTTTATCTTGAGAAGCTGGTCAAAAACAAAATAGTCATCCAAAAGAAGTGTATCATTTTGCGTAAGATTTGATGCGTTTGGTAGTGGAGTATTGACAGGTGCATGTGATGAAAAATTGCTATTGAAAAACTCAGCAAACATTGATGCTTGTTCATTAACATCATTTGACGAGTGTGAGTCGTAGTGTAAGAGCTTGGGTAAACATTCAATGCTACGTTTCGAGTTGACAAATTTCCAGAAGGCAGATGGATTTGACTTTAGCGATAATTCCAATCTAGTTTTGTAGTTTTGGTAAAGCAATGAATTCAGTGAGTCGAATTCAGCACAGGCAAAATAATAAGGAGATTTGTCACCATTGTTTCGATACCGTTTCCATTCTTTGTTTCTTTTATTTTTTAAAGATTGGAGGTGTTTATTCCACCATGGTTTTTTGAATCGAGAGAGTGACAAAGGAACAAAATAACTTATGGCCTCGTTCAAAACGTCATGAAGAAAAGTAATTTTCTCGTCGAACGATTTATCAACTAAATTATCAACAATATTTAACTCATTGAGAAAATTACACATACCATGGTAATTTGCTCGTTTAAAGTTGCGATAAGGGGAATTCGATTTGTCATTTGAGTCATATGATGTCAATTCACTGTCATGGATGAAAAGCAGTGGCGGATGATGAATATCAATGTTTGTCAACGGTAAATTCAAAAAATCATTGGTAAATGCCAAGTCAAGTAGTCGTCCAAATATATTCATTTTATCATTTATTTGATTATATCCCAAGGAAAGAACACCATGGAGAAATTCGGCAGCAAACGTTGGAGTAATATTCACTGGTAACATAACATTTGAATTATCACACGAATTTTCATCCGGCAAAATCCAGTCCACGGATGGAATGTTAAAATCGCCCAAAATAACGATTGAGTCCGATTTTTCCAGTTGAATAGATTGAATTGCATTTAAATGTTTCAAGTAAATTTCAGATGTCGAAGCAGGTGGAATGTATGCCGCGTAGACATAAAGCTTTGAGTTTGATAAGTATTGAATTTCAACGCAAGTGTACTCTATATCATGAAAACCGATGAGAGTAATCAACGATGATAAGAAAGTATGTTGCACCGCAATTAGTGTACCACCTCCCAATCGAAGCGAAGAACCAGTAGATTCACGATCAGTGCGATATACAATGTAAGTGTTGTCAAAATATTCAGCCGAGAAAAAGGATGAATTGAGCCATGTTTCAGTGAGAACAATTATTGAAAAATCGGATGTAGCTGTGTTTGCAAAAAATTGTTTCTGTTTAGGTCGAAAGCCACGCACATTTTGATAATAAATCGTTAATGATGAATGTAGCCGCAATGTGGTCGATTTTTTCATTGAGACAGAATTTTTTCCGGTGATTTTCTCGGTGGAATTGAGTTTTGTTTCGGAGAATTGGACATTGTTTGCATTTGATTTGTTTCCATTGCTTCGACTTGACGGATTCGAATTGGCTTTCTCGTTTAAAGCTGGAAAAACAAAATCACCGAGAGTTTGTGTTTGGAGAAACAAACTTGTGAACCATAATTCCTTGATACCAAACATCTGGATCAATTAAAACATTAAAGTCAACGGTATTTAATTCGATCTTAAAAGAAATAAAGGTTAGAGTCGACAGATCACGGTCTTTTTTAACAAGTTTAAACACTTTAAATCGATCTTTGTCTGTAATTGACGTGTTTGTAGTGATATAACGAATAATATCCTCAACTGAAACTGATGGACTTAAACGCGAAATCCAAACGGCTTTCTCAAATTTCGAAATTTGTTTCATGTTTTTTTTTCGGTTGAATTGGTGCAATGGATGCAATTTCTAAATCACCAGAATTGGATTTGGTTCCTTGTTTTGGTGATGGAACATTCAGTTTGTTCGATTGAATTGGCGTATCTACACGTTTTCTTTTTGTAGGTTGGGACGGAGTTGAAGAATTTTTCATTGCTTCAGCATAAGTTGGTTTTGACGCTTTTGTCGGTTTTGAAGTAATTGGTGTGCGTGTGAACGGTGTGTGCTGTTTTGCTCGTGCATTTTCAATGCAATTTTGGTGTTTTTTCTCACTAGAGTCAAGTAGCGATTCGGTGTTAGATCTGGTAATGGAGACAATATCTTTAATTGCGGCTAGCTCGGTCAAAACAGAATTAACGTCAACAGAATCTTGAGATTGACGAGTTTTCGATGTGGAGCGAGTTGCTCTAGGAGGTTTCAATTGTTTTTTTAATTCAGTCATCGGCAAATCATCAGTACAACAAACAAATGCAATTTGTGGCAAGAATGCATAAACGGTAGCACCACACATAGCGATGAAACGTCGGAACTACGCGCCCAAGCTACGTTATGCAAACTACATGACGTAGCCTTCTACGTGCCCTAACGTGTTTGTATGGACGTTTCATCGCCATGGCACCACACGACAAATTAATTTTGATGGCTTCGGTATTATCGACATTGACGCTTTGATAAATATTATAACATTTAAGAAAACACAACTTTCCACATTTAATACACTTTGTCTTCGGGCCATTGACACTTTCACGCGGGCAATCATCACGATTGCATTGATGTGTTGGTGCCATAATGACACTTACACTAACAATTTCAACAGTTCAGATGAAAAAATTTTTTTTTGTTAACAAAAAAGAAATTAAATTCACGATTAAGTTTAACTTCAATTTCCAATAGTGCACAAAACTTCAGTGAACAGAACGGCAACAAAAAAGAAATTTTTAATCACAATAATTGGTAAAAAAAAATAAATAAAACAATTTAACAAAAGCAGACGTGTTACATTTTGACAGCTGTCACTTTCAATATGAAGTTAAATTGAGATTAAAGCATGATTCTCCGATATTCTGCAAGCCACGCCGGTTGTCACACTTTGAACGAGTGGAGATTAAGAAAATTGTTGACAAACTGATGCTTGATGACATTATTCGACCCAGTCACTCACCCTATACGTCCGCCATTGTTCCGGTAAGAAAGAAGAACGGCGAGATCAAAAAGTGTGTTGATTACCGACCCCTGAAACAAATTACTGAACGTGACAACTACCCTGTGACTCTGGTAGACGATTGTTTGGAGCATTTGGGTGGCAAACGATACTTCTCTGTGATCGACTTAAAGAGTGGGTACCACCAGGTGAAAATGCACCCTGATTCTATAAAATACACTGCTTTTGTGACCCCTGACGGACAGTATGAATACAAGTATTTGCCCTTCGGATTAAAGAACGGACCTGCTGAATTCCAACGTTTTACTAGAACTATTTTGAGAGAATTCATTGAGAAGAAGATGTTGGTTGTCTATATGGATGATATTTTGATAGCTACCCCTGATTTGCAGAGTCATATGGTCATCGTGGAGCAATTGTTGAGGAAACTGAGGAAATTTGGATTGCAGATTCAACTGAAGAAATGTAAGTTTGCCTACCAAGAATTGGATTACTTGGGATATGTTGCATCTGCTGGTGGAATTGGATTGAGTCCTAAGCATTTGGACGCCATTTTGAAATTTCCCGAACCAACGGATCGAAAATCGTTGGAACAATGTAATGGATTATTTTCATACTTTAGACGCTTTGTGAAAGATTTTTCTCGGATTGCCAAACCCCTGACGAATTTGCTAAAATGAGAGACACCCTATGATTTCGATGAAACGTGTCGACAGGCATTTGCTACATTGAAACAGAAACTATTGGAGGCCCCAATTCTATGCATCTATGATCCAACGAAGGAAACTGAATTACACTGTGACGCATGTACCAAAGGGTTTGGTGCAATTCTGTTGCAAAAACAGAATGATGGAAAGTTACACCCGGTGGCGTATTATTCGAGAACGACATCGAGCTCTGAGACCAAACTGCATAGTTACGAACTGGAAACGTTGGCAATTGTATATGCTCTGAAACGGTTTCACGTATATTTACAGGGACTTCCGTTTAAAATTGTGACTGATTGTAACTCTTTGGCTATGACGTTGAACAACAAAACGAATTCTGCAAAGATTGCCAGGTGGGCATTATTGATACTTTGAAACTTATAAATTTATTTTTTTTTTTTATTTTACGTTTGCTCGCAAAATCAAATTTATAAGAATCTGGATTGATATTAGACTTTTCAGAAATCAACAAAACGATGTCATCAGGTTTCAAATCGTTCGCACACTTTGATATATGTAGAGAAAAAACTCCATTTGATGCTGAGACAACAGGTTTTTTCAATAATTCTGGTTGTACTGAATTTACACTACTCGAGCAAGGTTGACCGTCCTTATCATTCATACATTGTTTCAATTCAGCAATTTCATTACGAATCTTCTCAATTTCAACAACAACATCGAATTTATGTGCACTGATCGATTCATTCGCCGATTTCTTGAATGCATTAAATCTATTCATAACATCAGAAATGTCCACTTCCAGACATTCAGATATTAATATTTATTTATTTTTAAATAAAAATATTTTTAAATATTTTGCCGCATCAGTAAACGCAGACGTCGCATCGGATTGGTTTGAGAAAATTACCAATCGATTTTTCCCACTTTTCTGATGGGAAAAACGCAAAAATAAGCAAAATATTACTCCCGAAGGGAGTATCAATACCAGTCAGCTTCGATGGCCCAAAGTATAAATCCGGTGGAATTTTGGCTGATCCATGGATTTTCAGGATTTGACCTGAATTCCAGAATTTCCAATATGTATTTCCACACAAAACCAATAAGGAACAGAACCGTTTCAAATAAATTTCATTTTGGAAGTTCTGGAATCTTGCTGATCCATTGATTCCCAGGATTTGTCCAGGATTCCAGATTCCAGAACTTCCAAAATGGAATTTCAATAATAAGTCAGAGCGCGTAATCGTTTTTTATTATTTTATAAAATTCCTTATTGGAAGTACTGGAATTCAGGTCAAATCCTGAAAATCCATGGATCAGCCAAAATTCCACCGGATTTATACTTTGGGCCATCGAAGCTGACTGGTATTGATACTCCCTTCGGGAGTAATATTTTGCTTATTTTTGCGTTTTTCCCATCAGAAAAGTGAGAAAAATCGATTGGTAATTTTCTCAAACCAATCCGATGCGACGTCTGCGTTTACTGATGCGGCAAAATATTTAAAAATATTTTTATTTAAAAATAAATAAATATTAATATCTGAATGTCTGTCCACTTCATCATTATCGTCTGAAAAGTCAAAAAATGTATCATCTGTCTGTGTTTCTTTATGAATTGACGACTTAATATTTTCTTTTATCAAGTCAATGTTCAAATCAGTTTTTCGGAATTTCTTCAAGCAAACCTCACAAGAGACAGCAAATGGCAAATCAACATTAAAAGCACTCTTAAAATCTTCAAATCTTTTCGGATTCAACTTTAATTGACCTCTAGAGTTGATTATCACTCCATAAAGAGCAAGAAGATCCTTCACCATAATATCTTTGCTATCCCTGTTCCGCATACATTCAACAAATATTTTATTCTGGCAAAATGTACAATTTAAAAACAAATTCCCGTATCTATCACCATCACATTGACTTTCAACACAACAATGTGGTCTCAATTGTGACATTTCCATTGAAATTACAACAACTAACCGATGTAATGAATAATATCAATTTAAATGAGATTTGAAGAATTATTTAAAAAAACTTCAATTAATTCACAAAAAGATGAAGCAAAATTCACAACAAAACAACTTTTTTAATTTTAAAAGTAATGATAAATATTTTAATTTCAATAAAAAAAACCTAATCAGTAGAGCGGTAAATGCGAGTACTTTGACAGAAACATAACATTTAAATATGCATAATGCCCAACTCCATGAACTCATTCAAATATTCAATGTTGCACGAAAATTGAACGCACCCTTAATCACATTATTTCACTTAGCCCAACTGTCAAAACTTAACGATTGTTATTATTGCACTAATTTGCGTTTTGTTTCATTGTATGTGCGTATGTTTTTAAAAATGTCGTTGAACTAAATGTGCAACTGAATAACTTGCTGCAAAAATTCAGTGTGACAACATAGCGATCTTTTATATTTATTATAGACTATCCATAACATTGTGGGAATATATTCAAAGAAAAAAAAAGTGAAAGATAAAAATACATAAAAATCAAGTGATTTTTTTTGTTTGTTTGAGGACAATGAAAGAAAATGATCATGTTAAAACAGCAATTCGGTGGCGTCCGGTCACCGAGCAAAGAGAAATTGCTATTGAAAAAGTGAACAATAATGTAAATATAACAATGGATTTTGTCATTAATCGTATGTATCAAACAATCGTATTAATTCATAATTTTCTTTCTATTCAAAGGTTATCAGTATTATGAAGCTTGCAAAGCCGTTCATGAATTTCGACAATGTATTTGACAGTTCAGATCAGACTGAGATATTTGATGTACTGGTTAAACCATTGATTGACAAAGCAATCGAAGGATTTGATTTTACATTTTTAGCCACAGGGCAAACAGGCTCCGGTAAAACATTCACAATGGGATTTGAACGTAGTGTAATTATCGAAGGATTTTGTGTATTTTTTTCCATCTTAATTCAAACAAATGACCATGACTCATTATTCTGTGTCGTATTGCAGGTGGATTCAGAGAACAATGGAATTGTGCCACGTGTATTGAATTCATTGTTTGATCATGAAATCTCGGAAAAATTCAAAATTAAGATTTCATTCGTCGAGATTTACAATGATCAAGCCATACATTGCCTGCAAAATAATTTTGAACACTTAACGGCATCTATGAACCAAGCTGAGCGCAATGTATTTTAAATGTATAGCAAAGGCAACATAGTTTATTTTTGAACCAATTTTAGTGTACATTCGAATGAGATTCGAATGTTGCACGTACTCCATGGATCAAGCATTCGATTTATTGAGCACAAATGGAAATGAACCATTTAAAACAAAAGGTTTGTTTGTGTACCACATTTCATTTTGACAGTTTTGCTCATTACGTTATGGCATTTTATGCATATTTTGAATTTGAATTTTTCATTGATTTACTTTGCCATTGATATAAAGATCCGAATCATCGAGGCACTGAAGCTGTTAAACAATGGGGAAACAGTGAAACTGAAGCATTGGAGCTGCTGTCATTTGGTACAAAAAAAACGTCGGGTCAGGGAAACAAAGATGAATTCTGTTAGTTCACGATCGCATGCAATTTTTACAATCTATCTTGGCATTGAGCAGGACGGAAAAGTCAGAGAATCTGTGATTAATTTGGTAGATTTGGCCGGTTCAGAAGGATTTCGAAGAACGGGCAACACTGGTGACGCACATACCGAAGGTAAAAGCATTAATGAAGGATTGTCAGCATTCAAACATTGTAAAGAGCATGCTGTTGCCAAGGTTCGTTGTCCTCTTCCCATCCATGCAATCCGCCACCACAACAAAAACAAATCACTCTATCACTTCGTTGACCATTAAAAAAAGTAGCGTCGGCTAATTGTTCTGGTTTCTGTTTCATTTGTCGTGGCCAATCTTAGAAAGATTGCAGACGAGTTGATTCCAAAACATATCGAGGATATTTCACCACTTCTTTAATAGATCCACATTCATCAAAATACGACATTTTGCACTTGAAATTTTTTGTTCTATCTTTGGTTAAAAAAATATATATATTCTTAGCTCGTCTCTGAATATGATCAATTAATTCAATACACTGAATTTATGTCTTCTGGGAGTTGAAATAAATACTCACAATATATTGCATACTAAGCTATTCTTGAATTCAATCCTGTTTATTTAAAAACATCTAACACCACACATTTTTTTTAAGATGGCTCATTGTGAAAATATTTTGCAGACTAACACATTCTTTGTGTAAGACAATTTTACAAAAAAAAAAAAAAAATATCCAATAATAGGGAGAAAGTAAATACCAAAAAATAACAAGAAGATGAATATTTTTGATAAATTTAAATGTTTCCGAAATTATTCCGTTTATAAATGTGTAAGAATCAAATTAATCCAAATTTGCGTTGATTTTCATAAAAACAGTGACAAAATAGTTCTCAAACTATTACACCATACTTGAAATCAAGTGTAACTGAAATGAATGATGAATGATGGATGGTAATTACATCTTTATATTTTGTTTTCATTTTATGTCAGAAGAAATATAATTTCCTCCTTTCGCATATATTTTTCGAATATATAATAAAAACAAATGTGTTAAGAGTACTTTGAAACGGAATTATTAAATGGTATATTGTCTTCACAAAGAACAGGCACATATTTTTGTTTTTGATTATGTTGCACTAAATGATGACCTAAATCGCGTATCGATATGCCTATCGAAAGTTCTCTGAGAACAAAAAATTTACTAGCTCAATCATTCTTTTGCAATCAAATCGAATCATATTAGCATTATTTTATTCAAAATTTTTATTTTCGTCAAATGATGTAAACAAAAGAATAACAAATACTGAAATGCTACCGATGATTTTTTTATGTATGAATTTAAATCAGTTCATCTTCAGTTTTTGACTAATTAACATCCTTCAATCAATCTAATATTATACTTTGATGATCTTTATGACAGTGCTTAAAATAAGAAAAAATCATTACTGCAGAATTTTTAAAATCAATCTAGTGTAAATTATCCTAGGGGCAATCATGTCCAACAAATCTTGCAAATCATGCGAGTCTTTGAGATTCGTACGAATCTTCTACGAATCTCAGTTTGATATTTGTGCTATTTACAATGTAATATTACTTAGGCTTTTACAGTGTGTTGTGTACGCAAAAATATAAAATGGTATAACATATTAATTTAAACCGTGAATTTTATTTCAATATTTGTTGTGTGTTTGTGATTTTTAAGCAAATTTAATTTCGGAAATACTAGAAAAGATTCCTACAGAAGTTTTTACACCTCACACAAAAAAAAATAGACAAACACACTTACAGAAGCTATATAAAAATCATTGCGTAGCGATTTCCGTATAATTTCTTGCGGCATTATATAGAATGTGTACAATGAGCGACAATATCATTCACTCTCTCTCACACAACCGTGAACAGTTGCAACGCACAAGCAGTTAAGATGACAAATGGTTCCAAATCAATCGCATATCAATATGTATTGGTCATTTGGAGTAGAAGTGCAATGCGATTGATGAATGTTGTGTGAGAGAGAATGAGCGATATTGTCGCATTTATTGTGTACAATACACATTCTGTACATATAATTCCGCCAAAAATTATACAGAAATCGCTTCGTAACTATTTTTATATAGCTTCTGTATTAGTGTTTGTATATTTTTCCTCTGTGTGCTGATTTAAAGCAAATTTTGAAAGAATGTTGTTTCCACACCGAAACATCTTTGTTGCAATTGATACTGAAGTGATTGCTGACATTGAAAATTATGTAAATAGCAACAGAGAAATATTAAAATATGATTCGTATAAATATGTACTGTGATTCGATTCTCTACGAGTCTGTGCATGTAATTTATATAGGCGCATGTACGAATCTCTGTTACGCGTAACGAATCTTACGAGTCATTTTATGTATAGTATGAAAAAGATTCGAATCACAAAGATTTGTGCGAATCATTCAAGATTTTTATGGACATGAAAGCCCCTAGAAATTATCCAATTTGCATCCCAAGAAGAACAAATCTAAAAAGTATTAACATCACAGTGGAAAATATGCATTCTTTCTAGTGTGAAATATGTTCCTCAAAATAATCCCACAGGTTCTTATTTAAATTATTTTATTTCATTTATATGAATGTACTGACATGTATGTAAAGAGTGATTCATTTAGAGGTACTTTTTTCAATAGAGATTTTTTGACAGATCACGCGTGAAATCTGTCAAGCTGTCAATGTCATTTTACTCAGTATTGTTTGCCATTTAGACCAAGGACAGCGTCTACAAATGACACCGGCACAGCGTCTACAAATTATTCAGCTGTATTACGAAAATCAACGTTCTGTGAGAAATGTGTTTCGTGTGCTTAGACCAAGTTATGGTCGACATAATCGACCTACCGAACACGCTATTCGGCATACAATTGAAACCCAATATTCATTATTGGATGATCATCGACCAAATAGACCACATCCAGCCCGTAGTGAAGAGAACATAGCGACGGTAGCTGAGAGTGTACGCGAGGATCGTGATGAATCGATTCGGCGCCGTTCTCAACAGCTTGGCTTATCGTATGCAACAACTTGGCGCATTTTACGAAAGGATCTTGGCTTAAAAGCATACAAAATCCAACTCACACAAGAATTGAAGCCAGTCGACCCTCCTATGCGTCACCATTTTAGTATTTGGGCTCTTGAAAAACTCGAAGAGGATCCACTGTTTTCGACACAAATTTTGTTCAGCGATGAAGCCCATTTTTGGCTTAATGGCTATGTCAATAAGCAAAATTGCCGTATATAGGCTGAAGAACAACCCGAAGAAATTCAAGAGCTGCCACACACAAAAAACAACGGTTAGGTGTGGTTTATGGGCTGGTGGAATCATCGGTCCATGTTTCTTCAAAAATGAAAATGGTCGCAGCGTGAATCAATGGCTCTATTGAGAGAACACTTCGGTGAACAATTATTTATGAAGGCAGACGTATATTAAAATTTAATAATTATCATAAAACAACACGAATCAATTTAAAATTCAAAATTCATTTGATGTTCTATTGAATCTTATTCTTCACTTTCTTATTTGGCATTTTGAAAAATGTGCTTAAAGTAATTTTGTTCACTCGTAGCTGCGGTTGTTTTGGAAACCCGACGGTTTGAATCAGACAGAAATTTCTTGATCGCCTGTGGAGGTTTCTATTTTTCCAACTCGGGTAAATTAAAATGCACATACATGTAATAATTTTCAGTTTGGATTGCGAGACTCATTCTTCGGCTTGTTTCAAAAGGCTGTTTGCACTAATCTTTCGTTCACAATCAGACCAGTGTGGTGTGCATGCTGAAATACGAGATAACATAATAGAAATTTCTTTGGAATATTTTGGACAATGTAAAATGTTACTCACCATTTAAAAACAAATGCAATTGAAAGGTTTAGCCCTTACAACATTCAAATTTAGGCATTTTGCTCTAAAAACGTTTCTGGCGAGCGCAGCGAGCAAAAAGGTTTTTTGGAAACAACAAAAAACGACAAAAAGAATTTAATTTATCTCAAAATCATTACTACATTTTCCATTATAATTCTCCAATCATTACTGCAAAATTGAAATCATTACTGCAAAAAAAGATAACAACTGCAGCCTATTTTAAGGTCTGCTTTATGAATTATAATTGATGTTGAAAAACTTGTTAAAAGCAAAGATTGTTCTATTAACGATAGTTTTATTAAAAAAAAAGTGTACAAACCAACTTTACATTCAATTGATGTATGATCAAAATCTATCTCAACATTTATAAAGTTTATGTAAACTTTGAATGGTGTACGATATAAACAAAATCAACGTAAAAATAAGAATCGAAAATTATTTCGAAACACGTCAATAAACTTAAACTTAAACTTGAACTTGTTCATCTATCAATAAAATTTGAAGAAAAACATAATTTGAAAAAGTAGACCAAATTAAAATTGAAAATGATAACATCGACAATTTTGTAAATAATGAATTTGATGATTGGAATTTTGATCAAGGAAACTTTTATAATAATATGTTTCGAACGCGCCGCAATTCCATTCAATCAATTATAAGTGTTTCAAGTGAAGAAAGTGAAAATAACATAAATGCTCATCTACAAAATGCAACTGATGTTTTGAACAACAATGATAATGAGGAACGAGATATTTATTTTTCGTGTTTGAGATTGATGCGGTCGAACGACACTGCTACATGTGATGATGGTGATGGATACATCACACATGACAGCCCACAACCCATCAGCGACTCGCCTCCAATAATCAATGATGTGTATTGGGGCTGGGAAACCGACGAAGACTCCAATAATCTCATGACAGTTTACACCCACAACATTGACAACAACAATAATGGAATGTTGATTGAATTGAAACGCAAAACTTTTTTTTGTTTTTGGCTTTTTTTATCCAATAAAATGTATATATGAAAATTTCAATGTGAATTTAAAAAAAAAAAAAAATCTTTCCTTCAAAAAACATTTTCTATTATATTTCAAAACTATAAAAAATGTAGGTATACACACGAGTAGGTAAGTAATCGACAACAACAATAGTATTTCATTGCTTTTCAGAATGTGTTTCCTTAAACAAGTTGAAAGGTAAGTCCATCAACAACAAATTAAATTCAATTGACTAGTGAACGCATACACACACTACTGTTTGTCTTTCGCATATGTTTGGCTCGTGTATGTGTGACACTAATACATACATTAGCCAAAAGTGACCTGAAGCATACTACTTAAGCATATAAATGTAATGTTTTTGGTTTGCAAAGCAAGCTTTCAAAATGGTGGCACGAAGTGCATATATATCTACTTGTCTCAACTCGACAAGTTTGTAATTTATGTTTTCACCACATTTATTACTTGTACTTACTCTTATGTACTGTTACCAATCTATATCTGTAACGGAGGTAATGAACTAAACGCCACGGGTGTGAGTAATGAACTAACTGTATCTTTATTTCTGAATATTAGGCTTATTACGGTACGGCATGCGTTGACGCACCGCGTTACAAGTTGACTTCATCATAGAAAAATTGTCGAATATTAGTTAGAATCCTAAGTTCGATTTTAAGATTCGATAAGATTTCGATAAGACTTTTTATTTTTATATAAAAACAGGTGATTTTTTAAACTGTACGGTGTCAGTGGTAGATCCCAATCAAACACTTTTTTTCTTATTGTTTTTATAAATTGTTCTTTATTATGTAGAAAGATTCCGTGCTAGCGAATTAGAACAATTGTTATTGCTGCACACGCCTCTTTCTTTAATGCGCTGCACAACACCTTTTTCATGCGCATGAAGATTCTATCATAAAAATAAATTTGGGGAGAAATGTGAAACGAAGAGTTCTCTTTTGAAAAGAAATTGGACAAATGCTCAAAATAATCAAACATATTTCCAAACGAAAAAAAATTAATTTTGAACAATTTAATCAAGAGTGGAAATTGACTTATACAAGGATTAATTCAATTGTTCACAAAGTGCAATTACAGAACATGTGAAAATTCATTCAGTGACCAAATGAAAAGCAAATCCATTAGAAAATCTTGAAGATGAAAACGGTGAAATTCGTTTTCGAACAAAACGTAACACAGCACTTCACTGTGTTTCACTCATGTTTGACTTTGTTTGGAGAATGAAAAAATAAGTTGTTTTTATTCTTGGCGGTTCATTCACCAAAATTAATCCATTATTTTTGGACGAAAATGTTGATAAGCATTATACATTTTCCAAGTGAGTCAATTCAAAAACGTGGTTCAAAAATTGAAGGTGAAAAAAGACATTGTTCCATCACTATTCCGTTGTTCCATAATCTTGAAATCGAATATTTGATTGAAGACACAGATTATATTCATCAATATTTATGTTCGTAAGTACTTCACAATTTGTTCAGTTATTTCTAATCGTCAATATATGCTCAGAATTCAAATATATTGTATCTTGTTTATGCAACGTAAGTGATCCAAATAAGCAAATTAACAATTGTGATGCCATTATCGATGTTCGAATGATCTTGAATGTTGACACTGTTCAAAATATTGAAGAAAATCTCATAGAGACTTCAAATCACATGCAAAATTGTTTTAAAATATTTATTAAAATGTGGTTATACATTAAATTTGTTTTCATTTAATATTATAGGAACAATAATTCAGTGTATTTGCGATGACAGTTTCAAGCCATGACTGTATAGAGAGGCATCCATAGATTAGATATATGGTATTATATTGAGACATTTGAATTAAAAAAAACCGAAACTGCGAATCAAAACGTACATGTTATTGTTGTTATAATAATTTCATAACTAAATATAATCCAACAGCTCAATAGATATATTTCAGGAGTTTGTTACGAGGCGTCGCTACTGCAGTCGTCAAAATGAAACAATACACGGATGGAGGCGGGTTATAGGCACGTTTACTTTAATATGGATTCCGTTTACAGCAATACGTGTGTTGAGGCCGCTTATGCATGTGTTTGTGAATTTGCACTATTTTGATATGAACTGTAAAAATAATCGAGCTCTAATTTGTCATCAAATCGGCATGTATTTGAAATTTCAAAGTACAAAACTAACTCCCAATCGTAAGTGTTGACATACGTATAAGTCAGTAATGTGCCTAGGGGGGTGCAGAGGGGGGGTTTACCCCCCCTGACTTTTCAAAAAATATTCAAATTTGCTAGGCTTTTTCATCAAGTTTGCAAAATGAATTATTACATGATTATCGAGCATTCTTCCTACAAATAATCGGAAAAAATAATCAATAAATGTTAATATTAATGCTAAGATTTGTATTATTTTGATCTTTCATCATTTTATATGATGTACATTGGTTAACATTTTCAATGTCAGCAGTATAAAAGTAACATTAAAAACATCATCTGTTTATGTTTGCATTACGATATTAGCGATCGGTTTATATTTGCATATGACACATCCGTTCACATATTGAATACACAAAAATCAATGCAATTTTTCAAAAATGGTAAGTTAGAAACTTATACCAAACTTTCGTAACGTACACAATCAAACGCCCACTTTTGCATTTTGAGCACAGTTTCTGAAAATGAATTCAATCGCATGGACTGAAAAAACAAAAAAATTGATCAAAGCAGAACGTGGCTTTTCTGTTTTGAATATTTTATTAAATTCTAAAAGAACAAACACATAGTCACGTGAATGATTTATTAAGAATCAAATTGAATGGCCCAGAGAATATCTATGAATTCGCTGCAAATAAATATGCTACAGAATGGCTAAAAAATAATCACAGAAGAACTGATGATCCAATGTGCAAAAGGACAAAATTTTCCGATTTAAACGACGAAGAAGTAATCAAAGGGAAAAAATGGCTCTCCAAGTCAGTTCTATTTTAAATTCTTCTTTTGTTACTAAATCAGAACTACTTTTAGTAGCATTTAAGCAAATAAATCATATTTTTTATTCAAAATATTCGATATTATACAAATAATATATTTGAATTTTGAAATTATGTTTGTTTTTATTTTTTTATTTTACCCCCCCTGAAATATTTTTTTTCGTTAAAATTACCTCCCCCCCTGGAATTTTCAGCTCGCACATTACTGGTATAAGTGTAAATAGTACCAATATTAAAATGAACGTTCCTTATAAATTCTCATGTTTAAATGTTTTAACTATTTTTACATAGTAGCCACTCAGTTTAGCGGTCTGAATATAAGAAGAGTGTGAACGCGGACAAATTTCATTTTTAGATTGCGATCTTATTTCATTGTTGTTTCATTTCTTAATGAATTTAGACCGCGACAAAAAATGCATACTGAAACATGTTTGGAAAGATTACCCATAGCGGAAATTAGACCACACAGGCAGGGCCTTTCCGAGGACCTTCGGCGCCCTGGTTCAGATTTTGAACTGCGCCTTTGTCCCTGCATAAATCAAAACAATACATGGAAATAAACTTAGATTAATGCACACATAGAAATAACTGTCAGTGTTTATGTATTAGTGATTCTTATTTGTGAATCTGAACCAGAATTCTTTTCACCACTACAAAAATTCTTTTTCGTGAAAACGAATTTTGGTTATGTTGTGTCAAATATATATGGGTGACAGTTCAGATATAAAATTACGTGCATGATTTTTTACACAACATAACCAAAATTCGTTTTCACGAAAAAGAATTTTTGTAGTGGTGAAAAGAATTCTGGTTCAGATTCACAAATAAGAATCACTAATACATAAACACTGACAGTTATTTCTATGTGTGTGCCTTCTTTCTTGCTTTGGCAGTTGCAAAATTTCTTATTACAGCGGATGCTCAGAATTCTAAAGGTGCAGACAACTAAATTATCCAGAAAACTAAAGTGAGTTTTGCCTTGCATACAACGTTCTAAAATCTAAAGATTTGACTTTAGTTTTCTGAATGGATTCACAAATTTTGTCAATCTTCTTTCTGGTTTCAAATTATCAAAATCTCATTGATTGCAACGTAAATAATGAAATTCACATGAAGAAGATTTAAACCGAGCTGACTGTCAAATTCAAATATTTTTTAGTTCGAATAAACAATTTATGCTATCCCATTTTGTCATGTCAACAAAATCAACAGTTTTTTAGTGTGTTATTGTAAAATATTTTCAGCTACTAAAATATGAAAAAAAGCGAGAACATTTCGAAATTGTAAAAATAAATAATGAAAACAAAAAAAAAAATACTTCTCGCCTTCTCCTACTTGCGCTTTTCTTTCATACAAAGGTCTTACGCTCTTCTATTATAGTTTAAAAAAAATTCTCGTGCCCTGCGTCTTTCTATCGTTCATTTAATATTACAAATTTCGACTCGCGCCTCTAGCACTTGTGCGCCCTGGTTCTTTGCACCACTTGCGCCATTGGACGGAAAGGCCCTGCACACACGTATACGTACAACTACAAGTACATACACACAAATTGTGTGACACAATTGAACGGAAAAACAAATTGAATAACTAATTTTAGTAAGAATTTCGAAAATTTCCATCAAGATGGATTATAATTGAAAGTTTTACAACAATCCTAGAAGATTATATTGAGATAGAATATTTTGCAAAAGTTGTTTGACAAGGCGAAAAAATATATTTATGGGTTAAATACATTTAATTTTTCTTCGTTGCTGCATTTTAAATAGAAAAAAAAGCGACTGACACGATATGTATTGCTTAATCGGTATTATCGAGAACAAATGACATGTTACCCGAAATACATAGTCCTCTCATAATTTCATTCAACATTATTTAAATTTACTTTATGAATCAAACGTTGACTAAGAAACTATGCAGTATTGTCGAGAAATACAATGTTTCGAAGGCACATTTATTAAATGTTGAATTATTTACAATGTGCAACGATATGGACTTCTATAATATGGACATTTCCAACAAGTAAAGTAAAAATAAAAATAAAATTAAAATTAAAATTAAAGAACGAGGCACATTTTGACAGTGCTTTTATACCATTTAATTTTTCGTATATAGAAGTACAGTGAATGGCGTCTCCACTTCTATAGCATAACATAGGAAAGAGCTTTAATGGTATAAAGCGGTGCCTCGTTCTTCGCCAGCTTATTAAAAGTTTTAAGCTACGAAAATGCTTATATAAATGAATTAATTACAAATATGACCAAAAAAGAGACCATAGAAACATAGATGCGCACCGATCACGTTCAGCAATATGTAATTAATTACATAGTGTTTGTTCATCGAATGTATATTAATTTGGTCGTCTCTTTCTTATCCATTTATTTTTCCAAGTTTAGAATTGATATGAAGCAATAGATTTCTGGTGAATTTTGTTAGTTATTATTTTTGTTTAATTATTGTATTTTACATTCAGTTACACTTTTCAACGTTCTCTTTGCTTTCAATTGTACTTTCCTCCTTTTTATCATTTTTTGTGGTTTTTATTCAACTAACAGAACAACTTCTGAATTCATTGTTTTATAGTGAAAATAATGTGCATTTTATGCGCAAAGTAAGCAAAAAATGTACCAAAACCTATGAAAGTGATCGACGTAATTGTGCAGTTGAAAATGAAATCTATATAGTTCAATTTTTCAGTGACTTGAAATTGGTTTTGTTGAAATTTATTTTTGATTAATCCCACATACTCAAAAACAATATTTAGCGATGACTCAAGAAACTTGATTGCTTTGGAAACTATTTACGTCACCCAACCAATCAACCCGAATTGAACGGCGAAGCTCATATCATCAATAAAATGAGTAATATTTTGCTTAATTTTATTTACTTTTTATTTGACAGTATTTTTTCTCTGTTTTTTTTTTTTGCATCCAAGTGACTTTTGTAATTTGTTTGCATTCTGAGATCAAAAACACCTCACTTATTCAGATTGGTGTTCATCGTCAAAAATATTTTCATTCAAATTAATTGACATTGCGCCACTTCCCAAACATTTGTTTGGAGTAAAAGTCAACTCTTTGGCTAACGCGTATTTCTGGCTACATTTCATTCATTTCTTTTTGTTTTTGAGCAAATTTTAGTATTGAAGCTTTTGGCTATAAAGCTTTTGTTTCGGTATTGATTGGAAAAGTCAGGCAAATGAGCAACTTACAAAGCATATATAGACTTCCATAAAATTACGCTTGTTTTTGTTCTGAATATTTTTTTATGAATTAATCAATTTACAATCATTGTCTTAATGCACTTCAAAACGAATCACAAATTTCTTTCAACTCAAATTACCACTTAGTTAACATTTTCGAATAGCTTTGGACTGCAAATCTTGCTTTTTGTGCAATGGTTTTTAGTTTTATGTTTTGTAAAATTGAAATTTTAGTGAATTCAAAAGCTGATTTGTAAGCAATTTTATTGCAACAGTTGCAATATCAATGTTAATGCAGATTTGAAATATGATGGGCAATTCAATAAAATCTAATGAATAGTTAAAAGTCTCTTGTAGAGTTATGTTTGAAAAATGAATTGAATGCGTGTCGCAAGCTAATTTTTCTTTTTTTTTTCAAAATACAAATATTAGTTCGTATAACCAGAAATAAATCGTTTCTATCAACCTAATTTTAATGAGAGGATTTCGTTTAACTAAGCACTCGGAAAATTTGGAACCAAAAAAGCTAATAGAAATCAAATTTTTTGGATTAAAAATGGTTTCAAGTGGATATGATTTATCCTTATTCTATACAAATTCGGCCAACTTTAGTCGCTTTTACCCAAATATAGTCCATATTTTTGATTATTCAAACAAAATCAATTAATATTTTATCAAATTAGCAGACTAACATTTTTAAATGCTCAACTAACAATTTTTATAACACACGTTCAATCATCCTTCCGTTTTTTTCTTCTTTTTTTTGTCATGAAACAAAAATAAGAAATAATTTTAAAACAACTGGAATATTTGGATTTATTTTTTGTTTATAAATATAAGCCAACTAAACTCATTAATTATGTACACGGCATAGAATCATGCGGAGATATTTGGACACCATACATTTCTAGCTTGCATAGCATTCAAGATTGCTGTACTTTCAAGGTAAGAGTTTGGCTTCATACATGGGCAAGGGGGGGGGGGGTATTCGGGAATTATTACGCCAGAAACTATTTCTCTAATTGTAGAAATTATTTCTATGCCTACACACTGAAAAGCATTTGAGTACGTGTACTCAACGAAATAGAGTATAAGTTGCGTTTACTCTTATTTTTACTCACTCAATTATTATGTGAGATATTGCTTGTTTAATAAAGTTGAACTTTACGCTCTTTTTGGCCATTGAATGTGCGCAAAATATCATCGATGGAAATTGTTTTCAATCTGTCATGTTCAAACGCTAGGAAAGCTAAATTTCTCATTCGTTTGTTACTCATTGACAAGCGAGATGATATGTTAATAGCTGTCAATGCTGAAAACGATTGCCAATTGTAGCATAAAGTTTATATACATCTGGAAAACTGTCGCGAACTTCATATAATGAAGTGAGGATATTAAATTGCTTTTTATTTTCTTTAGCCCATTCTAATTTTTTTCTGTTAATATAATTCTTTGCTGTTCTTAATTCATGTGCAGCCGGAAGCTTTACACCAAGCTTCTCAAATGGTTTTAAATCTTTCAAATCCATTTCCAAAGAAGCTGCAATTGCCAATAAAATTTCACTGTTTTCCAAAAATCTTTTATCGAACTCTCTTAAAATGATGTCAATAACTTCGTTGAAACAAGATTTTATTTCAACATTTTCACTGGATCGTTCACCAATAATCTCTTCGATTATAAAACCTTCCAATGTCGTTGATCTTGTACGATTGGTTCTGAGTACTGGAAGATTTGATTCTGGTGTAAGCTCTTCTACCTTTTCCATGAATTTGGAGAACATTTCATCATTTCGATAATTTGCAATGGTTTCTTTTGTAGCTTCAATTACTGTCATGGCACGGTGATAACTCGTCTCTCTGGTTTGAAAAATAGTGTTAGCTGGAGCAAGAGCTGATAAAACTTCTTCCATGAAAATCAAAATAAACACAAATGATTTTTATGAAATTGCATTTAGAATGCCAATACATATAGCAATATCATCGCCATCAAGTTTAGCTGAATTTCGTTTGTCATTCTTCACCCGAGTCAAAGTAGCGACAATTTCAGAATAGATTTTCAAAATGGATTTAGTTGCTTGTAAATGACCTGTCCAGCGTGTATCTATCAGACGCTTTACAGCACCTCCTTGATATAACTTCTTGATCTTTGGTTTCTTGAAAGCATGGGGTCATTCACGAAATTCCAGTGCATCTAGTTTTCAGCTGTAGTTTTCATTGGTAGTATTTCTAGTGCGTGATGTTAGCTCTCAATGGTTATTCTCATCATGAATTCATTAAAAGTTGATCAAATTTCTATTTTACTTTTTAGAATTTATTAAAATTTTGAAACTACTGAAACAAGCACCGTTCAATCTTCCAGGTCGCAAATCAGTACCTGCTCAAATCACGTATCTACCAAGCTCAATGAAAAGAGCATCATCAACACCACCAATTCCTCTGCCGGTAACACCTCTTTTCTCTCCAATTGCAACGACTGGTTTTACTACATCAGTGAATCCCTTAACTTCAACTCCAGAATCGGCCTTGGTGAACAAAGGAACGGCAGTCAATATGATTCTCAATCGATTGAATGTGTCATCTGAAACAGTTACAGTGGACACAACATCGGATGTGGGTTGGCAATTTGGCACATTACGTATTTCAAATTCCGAATCGGTTTAAAATAGCAACAACAACAAAAATGCTGAAAGCAAATTAACATATGCATATTCTTCATTATTTTTTTAAAAAATATAAACTTCAATTCATTTTTTCGTATTTAAAAAAAAAAGAAAACAGCAAAATGTTTGTAAACAATTTGTAGTTTCTACAAATAATATTCTCTTTAAGTAAATATATAAATCATCCGAATTATAACTGATTATTTTAAAAAGTAATCATTATGCTTCTGCATTAATTTCAACTCATGATTATAAGTAAATTAAATCTGCAGCTCTTATAAATAAAGAAAAAAAATATAATAAAATGTCAATTCGATGTATTTTTTCTATTTAACTATATGTCTCGAAGAAAAAAGAATAGGAAATTGACCATAAGATGTTTTTTCCAAACGATATCACCTCTTACACTTTCAATGAATACTTGGGTGTGAATTCACAATAAAATTTGCAATATTTATCTCTCTTGATTATTCTTTCTTTTTCAATTATTTTTGAAATAACGTGTGTCTATAACTATAGTTGAATTGTTTTATTCTAGGTTTTATTTCTATCTTCGTTTACAGGAATGCCATTATTGACAAATACGCAAAATAAACTGAATTTGATCGCTATGTATTAGTGTGTTAAGTTCTATCACGATTCATATTCATTCGAATTCATTTATTTAAACAGTCAAATCAGTTGCGAGATTTCATGCACCAGACGAAAAATTATTTGATTTTGTTTCGATATTCGATTTTTGCTCTGAAACTACCACTTGGAAACTACAACAACAACAACAACAAACATTTAAAGACCATTAATGCCTTTCAGCGTCTGGTCTGTTTGGTAATGGCTGCCCCTTCACAATTCTTCTCCAACATACTCTTTCGAGAGCTAGGTCTAGAGTTTCCCTATTCCAGTCATACCCTCTTTCATTCAAATCACTTTTTACCGAATCCAAATATCGTCTTCGCGGTCTACCTCTACCTCTCGGTGCATTCACTTCAGCATTCAAAATTAACTTTGGCAAACGATACTCATTCATACGCTGTACATGACCAAACCATCTCAACCTAGACTTTCTTGCTATCTCGTCAACCGAATCCACATTCAAATCCTCACGTATTTGCTCATTCCGAATAAAAAAAAAAAATCTCTTCTCCCATTGATCCCTACGCGACACACCCGAAATCATACGCAGAACTTTCATATCAGCCACTTCCAAACCATGAATTAAATTATTTGAATCGACCCAGCTCTCGCTGCCATACATGATAGTTGGTCTGAAGATTGACCCATGAATCATCAACTTCGTCTCTTTACTCAACTCTCGTTTATTGAAAACATGAGACCTAAGCTGCGCAACCACTTTATTACCATTTATTCTACGATGTTCAAATTCCCTATCCAGCTTGCCGTCTTCGGGATGCATTTTTCCACTTGGAAACTACACAAACGAAAATTGTTGAAATAAAATGGCATTGTTTACATTAGCATTTGTTTATTATCGCATGAAATTTGATATTCATTGTTCTCTTTTACAGCACAAAAAAAAATCATGTGATGCGTATTCACATTTATATGAATATTTAAGTTTTGATTCTCACAAAAATGTAGATATTCGAGAAATTGGTTTAAGACCATTTACACGCCATATTTTTGCATGAAAATTCATTGAACAATAATCAATATGATTACAATTGGATGAGTTTTAAAACTCAAAAAATTAGAAATGTTGCAATGGAAATAAACAATTAATGAAAAATTGGAAATATTGCCCGTAATTATAACTTTATATGATTCATACAAAATATTGGATCATAACGATATTTTTCTGTTCTTTTGGCGAAATATATCTATTACCTCTTCAGCTGTTATTTTGATTTCTCTATGAATATTTAGAATGGCTAATCCATTTAAACGATTTGCACCTGTTGTATTTCTCAAGAATGTTTTAATTCTTTTCAATGTTGAAAAACTACGCTCAGCGGTAGCTATGACTGTTTGTTGCTTACAGATAATAGCACACGTACAGCAAAAATTAAAAGAGCGATTTATGTCGCTTTCTTAATGAATATATCTCAGCAATTTCTCTCGAAATTAATAATTCATATTAGAAAAACAGAATAAACGAAATCAAACTTGATATTGAAACTGAGTCGTTGAAGTGATCAACACTATTTGTCGCATTTTTATTAGCCGAATATAATTCGATGCGAACTCAATAAAAATTTAGTGTCTATTGATCAATCAACGTGGATAGTACTCTACTATGAATCACTGAATAAGTTCTTCAAAAATCCGTTGAAAAGAAAGAAAAGAAATATGGGATACGCTGCGATTTTCAAAGCAGTCGGAAGATTCAATATTGCTGCACTTACTGGTTTCGAAATTGGAATGCTTTTCCATCCAACTGAAAACGCAACGGAAACATTCGAAAAAGAGCTGGACAAGCTCAAAAAAGAATTGAAATAGGCCAACCCGCTCTCCTAGTTACGCCACTGAATGGGCAAAATAAGCGTCTGACACGCTATGTAATGCTTAATCGGTATTATCGAGAACAAATGACATGTTACCCAAAATACATTGTGATTGCAAATGCCTTGTTTTAGGCCTTTTTATTCTCTCAATTTCATTCAATATTATTTATGCTCTGTGAACAAAATGTTGCCCAAACAAACTAAGTAGTATTGTTGAGAACTACTGACAAGTTACTCGAAATACAAAGTTTCAAAGGTTTTTTAAAATGTTCAAATAGTTATATCACTCAGTGATAATCACTGTGGAACGATATACACTAGAACTTCCACAGGATGGACATATCTAATGAGTAGAGCCTCCAAAAAATGTTAAATAAAATGGGCGAAAAATGTTGTTAAAATTTTAGAAAAAACAGCCAAACAATGTTAGTAAAAATGTTAAAAAAATGTCTTTATTTTTAAGTCATTTGCACGTAATTTGAGTTTTTTAACTCAATTTTCTTTTTCTATCTCATCGTTAATGAAATTATTGTATTGAATGACATTTAACATTGACAAATTCGCTTCAGTGAGACTTTGACGCCTATCCGATAATATATATTTATAAATAGAAAAAGAACGTTCTACATCTACCAATGACATCGGTGCGTATTCCGATTTGATTTTTTGGTCCACTTGCATTTGCTCGAAAAAGTTTACATTTGGGTTGTTTGATAAAACTTTGTCCAATTTCTTTGATTCGTCTCCCGATAACTTGTTTTTGACGGACGATAAAATTGATAGCTGTTCGGTCACGGTTAATGCACGTTTTTCCAACTTCTCGATAGCTTCAGCCAAAAACTTGTATTGATAGATTGAATGTAGACCTTGCTGCAGCTCTTCAGCATTATCAATCGTTTTCTTCATCTTAAAACCATAATTATGTGTGCCTAATATTTTGAACAAAATAATTGTGCATGAATAACAAGATGTGTTACAAATTCGACATTTACAATATTTTCCAATCCCATGGAATGATATTATGTCTGAATAGCAAGAAATGAATTTTCTCTTGTTGAAAAATAATTTAAAAGTTCCATGAAGATTTAAATATATATTTTCGAATAATAACTATTTTGAAAGCTAATTTAAAATTCGCTATAAAATTTTAAATGTTATTTGTTTGAAGTGAAGACTAAAATACCGTTTCATTTCCATTGTTTGTGTTTCCTAACCTAACCTAACCTAACCTAACCTAACCTAACCTAACCTAACCTAACCTAACCTAACCTAACCTAACCTAACCTAACCTAACCTAACCTAACCTAACCTAACCTAACCTAACCTAACCTAACCTAACCTAACCTAACCTAACCTAACCTAACCTAACCTAACCTAACCTAACCTAACCTAACCTAACCTAACCTAACCTAACCTAACCTAACCTAACCTAACCTAACCTAACCTAACCTAACTTAACCTAAACTAACTTAACTTAACTTAACTTAACTTAACCTAAACTACCCTAACTTAACCTAAACCAACTTAAACATAATCCAAACTTAACCTAAATTAATCTAATCTAACCTATTTAAATGGCGATGAAATAAGGTGCACGTATTGCCTACAACACGTTCGTTTGTACCAATGAGGACACATATTTGTGCTATCGACAGCACATCCGGCCGCGTAGTAGACACTAAGTGTACCTCATTTAATCGCCATGTCTATGTATTAGATTTTTGAATGAAAAAACCATAGATTACAAGAAAAAAGTCTAAGCTAAATTCTTTTCATAATTGTAAACGTTGAAACATAAATTTTCTTGTTTGCATTTGGCTCAGGTTGTAATTTGATGAGAAATAATGAAATATGTGATATTTTTGAAATAAAAGATTTACAAAAAACCTGCAAATTATAGTACCATTGCATTTTGGCTTCCAATGAATTTTTCTCATTTGAAAAACACAATCGTTTTTGAAAGATTCGCTATAAAATTGAAGAAAAAATCAAATAACTTGCAATTGTTTTATTACATGTGTTTGATCTATAACAACAACAACAACAACAACAACAATCATTTATAGACCATTAATGCCCTTCAGCTTCTGGTCTGTCTAGTAATGGTAGCTCTCTAACAATTCTTTTCCAGTATGCAGGGCCGTAGTCAGCCGTTCCAGTTTGGGGTGGCTGAGCAATTTCCATAGGGAGTTTCAATAAAATATAATTGTTTTTTTATGCATGTTGTTTATTATATGTATTTATTTGAAAAACATAGTAAAAAAAGTAGGACAAAATGTTTAAAAGAATTGAATTCTTCTGTTCTTGTTTGACAATTTTCGAATAATATTATAATTTCTTTTAAAGAAGATAATCTGTTTTTTTTAAATGTAAAATATGTCAAGTCTCGCAATCGTTGATTCGTCATCGACATACGCCGCACAAATGTTTCACTGGCTTTAAGCAGTCGGAAAGTTCCACGAAAAGCGTCTTTGAAAGGGAGCAGTATTTTTAAAACACTCAAACCGTTGTTTTCTTCTTTCGCTATTTCCTTGGATAGTAATGTTCTAACGACTTCCAATTCTGCCTCGGATGGTAGTTCCATTTCCTCGAGTAGAGAGTTGCCGAATTCACAGTGGTCTTCGCTCAATTTCAAAACTGTCAAAAATTTCATCAGAAATTTTCATATATTTTTCGAAATATTCATTCGTTCTTTTTCACTTTCGTCATCACTGCATCAATCACAGTCGTTGCTTGTCGGGAACCAACTTCGCGTTTTTGAAGTATTATGTTAGCCGGTTCCAGTGTGCCTAATAAATCATTGAGAAAATGCAACATGAAAATGAAATTTTGGTCCATCATTGAATTTATTATTCCAGCAGCCGTAGCCATGTCCTCTGGTAAGAAATTTCCATTTCCGTTTCTGATTCTTCCCAATGCATCAATTAATGCGTCGTAATTTTTGCGAATAGATTGAGTTGCATATAGATGACCAGAATATCTCGTTTCGATGAGACGAGGAATGTTTGTCCCCGAATATTCCCTGCGCACTTTTGGACGACTGAAGAAATTGTAAAGTAGTCTCACCACACCAAAAAATAAACGGCAAGCATGTATTTTTGAAAGTACAGCCTCGACGACCAAATGAAGTCGGTGATTAAAACAATGCACATATGGAATCAACATTGTTGAATGCCCCCGTGCCTGCCGCACATGACGTTTGCACCATCATAGCATTGGCTCAAAATTTTGTCATCAATTAATTCTGATGATTCAATTCTTTCAATTATAACTTTTGATTGACCAGCAGCTGTGAGATCATCGGTCGTTTCAATCGCTAATAACGTTTAATTGGTACACCATGCCTAATGTGTCGGAACGCAATAGATATCATCTCATTACCATTACGATCGGTTGTTCCATCAGCAAACAAAGTAAGAAAGGTTGATTCGTTTAATTCCGCTACAATTGATTCACGAACAGTATCAGCAATAATATGGATTGTTTCATTTTGAATCTGCGGCGAAGTATACAAAGCATTGGCTGGCATTACATTATGACACCCATGCACGCGTCATGAACGTAGTATCAAATATGATACGATCGAAGCGCTATGTACTTTACATACATTTCAAATGTGATTTTTTAGTTCCGTAGTACACCGTCATTTCATGACGCTAGCATGATGACACCGTTGCAATTTTTCATCTTTTTCAATTGTATATTTGAAAAGGTTGGTGAAAAGTCCAAATTCTTCATTTTCAAACAACTTTTCATAACAGCTTCATTCAAAAGAGTTGTAATTTGCGTGTGTTGTTTTTTTTATTCACTTTCAGTCCAAGATAGAATCGCGTTGATATGAGTGATTGTGCTTTCATGCTTTCTGAATCCTTGTCCGGAATTCAGTGCCTTCTTCCAATTATTGTATCCAACAGTGCCAAATACGTCTCTGGCGCCTAGTCCAAATTGTCTACAAGCTTAGCAGTACACTTTGTCGTTTAGTATAGAATATTCAATCCATGGAAATTTGTCTATCCAAGACGGTTGAAACGATCTGCCATCGGTTTGTTTAGGAAATTTTTGTCCTTGCAAATGTTGCTTTTTTTGTCTGTTTACACAGCCCGGGCCTAATATTTACAGGCCGGGCTGTATTTCTCCATACAAAACTACAGCCCGGCCTGTAAATATTAAGCCCGGACTGTGTAAACAGACAGCCCGGGCTGCTTTTTCCCCATTAAATGCATGGAATTATTCATTGCATTAATGTGGAATGTGCTTTTCTTTTAAGAGAGATTGTGCTTCATATATTGGACAATTTGGCCCGGGAAAATGATGTCGAAGCAATTGATCAACAAAATAACCAGAACCGAAATAAGGATGCAATTGATGTCGAAGCAATTGATCAACAAAATAACCAAAACCGAAATGAGGATGAAATTGCACAAGATAATGGGACTCAAATCCAACCAGTTGCTGAAGAAAATCGATCTCCCCAAGGAAATGAAAATTTAAGAAATTGGATCGGTAGGTACAGACAATATCGGGACGCCATTTTGAAAATTTACAAAGATTTTCATACCGCAACAAATCAGAATGTGCAAGCCATTATGTCCCCCAGAAACCATTTCCACATGTTTTTTGAAAATTTAAAACGAGCGCCAAGTACAACTTTAATTTTGGCCAAAGTAGATAAAGATTTCCCAAAACATAAATTGAAATCTATAAAAAAATGGATATTGTTTAAAAATATGGGATCGAACGATGCAGAGGAAATGGTACTTCTCCACCAATGTCTGGTCAATTGTCAGGAATGCGTCTTTGCATCCGATCTAATTGCCGTTAGACATCCATACACACAAAAAATGCTGGGTATATTTAATTCGACCAATCAATACCGTTATTGGATAACCATGATCCATTATATTTTTGTGGAATGCGGAATATTTTTCGTCGAATGTTCCATTATGGGTGTATCCATCGGTCCCGATGTTATGAACACGGAAGATGCTCGTAAGGCTATCATAGACAGTTATTTGGTCATCAAAAACAACAACAACAATCATTTAAAGACCATTAATGCCTTTCAGCGTCTGGTCTGTTTTGTAATGGTCGGCCAACAACAATTCTCCTCCAACATACCCTATCGAGAGCCAGGTCTTCAGTTTCCCTATTCCAGTCATACCCTCTTTCATTCAAATCATTTTTTACCGAATCTAAATATCGTCTTCGCGGCCTACCTCTACCTCTCGGTGCATTCACTTCAGCATTCAAAATTAACTTTGGCAAACGATACTCATTCATACGCTGTACATGCCCAAACCATCTCAACCTAGACTTTCTTGCTACTTCATCAATCGAATCCACATTCAAATCTTCCCGTATTCTTTCATTCCTAATTCTATTTTCCCATTGATCCCTACGCGACACACCCGAAATCATACGCAACACTTTCATATCAGCTACTTCTAAATTATGAATTAAATTATTTGAATCGACCCAGCTCTCGCTGCCATACGTGATAGTTGGTCTGAAGATTGACCCATGAATCATCAACTTCGTCTCCTTACTCAACTCTCGTTTATTAAAAACATGTGACCTAAGTTGAGCAACAACTTTGTTACCATTCACTCTGCGATGTTCGAACTCCTTATCCAGTTTGCCATCTTCCGAAAAGATGCATCCTAGATATTTGAATTGCGACACCTGCTCAAGCACACCTCCATTCAACATACAATTTACTTGTTTCCTATCTTTCCCTATATGCATAACCTGTGTCTTTGAGCTGCTAATGGTCATTCCATAGTTCATACAAGCCGCTTCTAAATCGCTAATGCTGTTTTGTAGCTCTTGTTCTGAGCCCCCAAACAATACTAGGTCATCCGCATATGCAAGAGCGGAGATAATGTTTCCCCCCAAAACTACGTTACCCCTCAGCTTAGCTGACTTGATCAGTTTGTCCATATAAATTATAAATAGAAGCGGTGATATTGTACAGCCCTGTCGAAGACCATTTCGCACTTCAAACCATTCACTCAATTCCCCATCAACTCTCACAGCCGCTTCACAATATCTATACAAGCTCTTAATTGCACTCAGCAGGGAACCATTCACACCATATTCACCCAACACCGACCAGAGCTTATCTCTAGGTATGCAATCATACGCTTTTTGCAAATCAACAAAACATACATACATATCCTTGTTTCTCTCATGGAACTTCTCTATTAGTTGTCTCATGCAAAAAATTTGATCTTGACATCCGCGCATCGGTCTGAAGCCCGATTGGTTTTCATCCAAGAGCGATTCGACAATAGCTCTGGTACGTTTTTCTAAAATTGCACTATATACTTTTCCGACAACGCTCAATAAAGAAATTCCACGGTAGTTGTTACAATCCTTATTACTTCCTTTCTTATGGAGAGGAGAGATAACTGCACCACCCCATTCTTTCGGCACAACTGATGAATCCCACGCTAGATTGAACAACCGATGCAACCATCGAATCCCTACTGAACCACTGCAAATTAAATATTCGTTCCTAATCTCATCCACTCCTGCTGCTTTGCCCCAACTTAGTTTTCTAACCGCCAACTCTATCTCTCCTATGCTTATTTCTTCTTCTTCGACTTCATTCACACTTGCATTCGCGCTAACACTCAACTCTGTTCTATTATCAACATTCAGAAGTTCCTCAAAATATTCTCTCCAACGCTTCAACACATTCTTTCTACCAATCACTAACTCTCCTGCCTTATCTAATACAGCACCTGGCGCTTGTTTCTTCCCACCGTTACGGATATTCTTAACCTTCGACCAGAAAACTTTATTCCTCTGTTGCCCTGCTTTTTCTAAATCTCTACCAAATTCCACCCATTCGCCCTCTTTCGCTACTCTCACCAACTCTTTCACTATCCTCTTCTGTTCCCTATACGACTCTAAGTCCTCTTCCTTTCTACTTTGCATCCAACGCATACATCTCACTCTTTTCTCTTTCACTGCTTCCTGTACCTCATCATTCCACCAGTCCGTCTTCTTTTTACCATTCTTACCCACATGCATTCCACAACATCCCTTTACCGCACTCAACATTGCATTCTTAAAATAATCCCATTCACTGTTGATATCCGACATCTCATTCAATTCAACTTGCGCAAATTTTTCCTCTAATCTAGCTACATATGCATTCACTACACTTTCATTCTTCAATTCATTAACTTTCACTCTATTAGTTGGTTTCCGATTTTTACTCGCTACCCCTTTTGGAATACGTAGTTTGCTTGCAACTAAGTAATGATCGGAATCCAAACCAAAACTTCTATACACACGCGTATCTATTATGGTTTTACGTAAACATTCATCCACAATAACGTAGTCGAGAAGAGATTTCTGATTCTGAGCCGGATTCTCCCAAGAATACATGTGAATATTCTTGTGCTTGAAGAAAGAATTTGTTATAATTAGGCCCGAACTCTGGCAGAAATCCAGTAATCTCTTTCCGTTACCGTTCGCTTCCATATTTTCTCCGAAATGACCCAAAATATCCGCAAAATTCTGATTATCCCTACCTACTCGAGCATTGAAATCCCCTAGCAAAATCACGTTTTCATTTCCCTTACGATAAACAATATCATTCAAATCACCATAAAAATCATTCATCTTTTCAGCATTCGTACCTTCACACGGGGAATACACACTCACAAAACGATACACTGCACCGCCTAACTTGATTGAAATCCACATTATTCTCTCATTTACGAATCTATGACCCACAATCGACTGCTCTAAACTGTTACTAATCAAGAATCCTACGCCCCAATTTGCTCTACCATTCTTAACCCCTGACAAATACAAATGATAACTCCCTAATGTCTCTTCTACCTGACCTTTCACACGAACGTCGCTCAAAGCTAAGATATCTAAACCGAAATTATTTGCCCTATCGACTAATTCTCGCTTCTTCAACTCAAAACCCCCTCTCAAATTCATTGTTCCAATATTCAAAGCGGTCGTCAACTGTGGAGCTCCGGTCAATTCCCGGGGAGGACGAGCTCCGTGGCCTCCCCTCGTCCGAGGCCAACCATTACTGTTTCGAGCAAAAGTAGATTTAAGGTGAGGGACGTGCTAAGCCACACTGCACCCGAGAAAAATCACCAATAATTTTGTCGAACGAAACTGGCCATGGAAATCCATCACTACCAATAAACAAAATAAAATGGAACGGACTCACCAAAAAAAAAACTGTAAAATAGTCCAAATAAAGTGATGAGTTTTAATTACCGCGATCAAAATTTGCATTTTAATAAAAATAATTGTATTTAAAACCGATTGATAAAGTACCGTTTGATTAATTACGTTATTGAAAATTTATTAAACTTATAAAAGAAAATATGTTAATTATACGGCAAAAATTATTGCATCAATTATAAAATCCGAAAAGTATTCGGCAAAAATTAAACTTTAAATAAATAAACATCAAAATAAAATCTAAGCGTAACACTGTGATTTTACTGAACGCGCCAAACTGAAAACACAAACACTGACAAAAACCGCGACAATGTGAAAAGAAATCAAAAAATTTACTGAAATACGAAATCAAATCCACTAAAATCTCCCAAAATTCACTTTAATTGATAAAATTACAAATAAATAATCACAAATTAAACTAAAAATAAAACAAAACAAGTGAAGCCGGTGTTTATGCTTTGGCATGACACTTGTTGTTCATAAACAATATCATCACAGTGTACCGAGAAAATAAAAAATATCTTACTTAGTAATACCATTTGAGCAAACGTTTCTCATCCCAATTTACATCATAATCTTTTGCGCAAAGTTTATGATAGTGATGAAAATTTCACTAAAGGATTAGGAGAAGTACGGAAGGATATGCTCCAACTTGTTTGAGGATGACCCTGAACACGTATTTCAGACACGAGTCACAAATTTTAAAGTCACGCAATTGCCATCGAAAATGATGATGTCTGGTAAAATGCAATTGAACCCATTTGCGTGGAAATCCATTTTCCAAACTATGGGAATTTGGGAGATGGATTAATTTTCTTAATAATTATTGATAAAGTTTTTTTTATGTAATAAATTATTATTATGTAATAATTAAGTTATCACTCAATAAAACGAAACCTTTATAGGTGATTCGAAAAATTTCAAAAAAGTTAGTTTTTATTTATAAAATTTATTTTCATTGATGCAATGAATAATTCCATGCTTTTTGCAAAATAAAAGCATGGAAATAATCAATGCACCTTTCGAAGAAAAAAAAAGGGGCCGTATTATTTTTAGGAGTGCTTTCAACAATGTTCGAAGTTGATGGAGCTGGATTAACCACTTGCTCTACTGGTTTCAGCTAAAAACAATTTGAATAATAATAAAACGCGGAATTTTCCGAACATATTTCGGTTAAATGATCGAAAACTAAACTCACGTTCTTCATCTTCTCTTGATGCAGCAGAAGTTTTGGATTTAGATCTTTGTTGTAGCCATTTATCCAACGAATCATTTCTTCTTTTGTCACTTTTTTTGGAATTTTTGTCAGACATTTTGAACAAAAGAGGTGATTAGTTTCAATGAATGAATTCAATTCAGTAGATACTCTTTGTTATAAAGACTTTATTAAATCACGTTGAGAATATCTATTTGTGAAAACTTTTCACTGAGAAACAAAGAATCGAAATGACATTCATATCTTTGATATATCTTTATACACGACATTCAATTGATTACAAATGGAATGCTTGTTTGCTTTCAATTGCACACAACGAAAATCAGACATCAAGGTCATAATGACGAAAAAATTCAATCCATACAAAAGATAACAAAAGTAATGAGTGATTAAAATAACAAATTGAACTTATTTCAACAATAGCGACCATCGGAAAAGAACTACTAGATTCACTGGGTTAGTTCTTTTTTTCTTACTTCTTATAAAAAAAAATGAATAAACTCACAATTGCATCGAAATGTGGCTGTTCAGATGTTTATATGCCAAGTTGTTTATAGACACAGAGTTTGCAATATACTAAACTAGCATTTTCAGCAACCGAAATTCGGCGACAAGAATTAAAGACAGCTATGCAATATAAGTAAGCATATTTTGTCTCAAATAAAAGTACGCCGTAAAGTTTTGCTTTCTTTAGTTCAATTTGATTGAAAACTGATTGGTAAAATTGTTTGCTCTGTTTGTGCGATATTTTTCGAACTGATTTACCCATTTTTCGCTGACTGAAATCAAAATTTGCTATTTCTGAATTATATTCGTTTATTTGTTGATAATAAGTATAAACATAAACAGAAACAATGGTTTTACTGATTGTGATTATTGATGAGCAGCAAATTTTCATACGGAATAGCAGATTGGATGATCATGAAGCTGTTAACTGTAGTCATTCGCAATTTGTTCAGTGATCAGTTTCGTTAAAGAGCAACGCAATAACTTCAAAAAAAGAAGCGAAACGAGCAACAAAAATGGGTAAATTTTGGTCGACAATTGGTGGCATTTTTGAAAAAGGAGTGCAACAGGCTGGAAAGCGGGCAACATCTTTCTTTGCGGGCTATGAAATTGGTGGATTTGTTGAATCATCGATGCAGCGACCAGTGGTGGTTCAAAGCCCGGTGCTGAATATGGAAACTCAACCGATAATCGATATTCTGACAGATAGAATCAAACCTGAAAGTTCTGCAGTCATTGAAAGTCGTATGGTTTCTCTTAGATTGAATAGATCAACAAATAGCGATTTCAGCACTCAAGCCGAAAAACTTGTTGAATGTTTGGAACGTTCGTTAGTCTTAGAGGGTGATACACAAAGTAAAGCAATACAAATGACTATCAAACAGACAATAGACATGTGTCAACAGTCAGCACGTTCAGAGTATATCAAAACGATGTTAGCATCGGCTTCATTCAATGAACCTAAAGAAGTGATCGATAAGTTGATCACAGAAAACGGGAAAATTGACAGGGACAAACAAGTATTGTCATTCAAATCATACAACAATAAACGCGGTAATTGTGGTAACAATTCTAATCGTAATCGCGGTAGTTACAATCGAAACTACAACAATAACCACAACTCAAACAACAATAACCACCAAGGTAATTTCAATCGTGGACGTGGCCGTGGTCGCCAGTTTAATAACAATGGTGATCGTCGCAACAACTATTCAGTTCAGGTTGCAGAAAACTCAAACGTCCCGTCGGAGAGCGGCGGGAGCCATCAGAACTTGACAATCTCAAACAATTAGACATTGAAATTAAGAAAGTCTATTCATATAATCTAAATTACTCGGATTATGTGAAAATTAGTTGCAATGTATCAACTAATGATCTGATTTTTCTTTGCGATACACAAGCTGACATTTTAGTTATAAAAATAAGTTCAATCAAAGCAGAAATTGACATTGACGAAACAGAAACGATTAAGATAAAGGGAATTACGCACGATACCATCGAGTCGTATGGTATTTTCCCATTAGAATTTTTCTTTGATGACAAGATCATCACTCACAAATTGCACGTAGTACCAGATGAGTTCAATATTCCTTCGGATGGAATTATTGGAAAAGACTTTAACAAAAGATTCAAATGCTTGATCGACTATAACGACATGACTTTCACGTTAAGAAACAAAGATTACAGTATCAAAATTTCAATATATCCGGAGATTGATAACAATGTTTCTATTTTACCTGCACGGCGTAAAACATTTAGAGTCATGCATATTTCGAAATTTAATAAGCAATTAGTAGCGGATAAATTTCCTCTTCCACGTATTGATGAAATCCTAGACAATTTTGACCGCACAAAATATTTTTCAGTACTCTATTTATACTCAGGTTTTTGGCAAATTCCTATTGAACCTGGATCACGAGAAATGACAGCATTTTCAACAGATAGGGGTGCTTTTCAATGGAAAGTTTTACCATTTGGTTTGAACGTTGAACCAAATTCATTTTCTCGAATGATGTCTATAGCTTTTTCGAGATTACCACCAGAGAATGCATTCATTTATATGTATGATCTCGTGGTGATTGGCTGTTCGAAAAACCATCATCTAGTAAATCTGGAAAATGTATTCAAAATATGTTGAAAATATAATCTAAAATTAAATGCTGAAAAGTGCGCATTCTTTCGACCAGAAGTTACATTTTTGGGACATTTATGTACCAAAGATGGTATACGACCAGATAGCAAAAAACTAGAAGCGATAGAACACTATCCAACTCCATACGATAAAGATGCAGTAAAATGTTTCACGGTGTTTGCAAACTACTGTAGCGCATTGGCGCATGCAAATGACCGCATGCGCATGTGCTAATGAATTAATTATAATAAAGGCATTCGTGCATTGTTCGTTCTCGTATTCGCATGTGTCTTATTATTCTCTACATTATGCACTTATCCTCAACTACAGTTATACCGAAGGATAGATAAGTATACACCCACACAGTGAGTAAAATATATATGAAACTACATGGCGAGTGGCCCAGAGAAAGTGAATATTAATTTAAAAAAGTGGAAAATAATTAATTAAAAATAAAAATAAATAAATTCAAAATGGGCAGCTCCGAGAGCAAAGGTCAAACAAGCCAAGGTTTAGTGAATACAAACGTATTAAACGAAAATTTAATTAGCAACAATGAAGTTAAAACAACAAATGATAAAATAGAACTAATATTGTGCATTTTGTTAGTGATAAAAGTGATCGAACTAGTGATTATAGTGTTAAAAATGATCGCAAAATATGTGAAAAATCAAACAAACAGAGACAATATATTAATGAAAAACAAAAACAACAACAACGCATAAACATTTTTAATAACAATAATAATTTCATTCATTTCATAAAATCACTTTAAATGGTCAAGTCATACAAAACTAAAATGTCAATTTGCTACAGTTGCAAATAAATTTGCAAGTGAAGAAAAAAAAAACAAATATCGTTCGCTGCATAAGGAATGTGTGATTGCAAGAAATTGTGAAAATATAAAAAAAAAAAAACGAATAGAAGTGAAAAAAAAAAAAAACAAGAATGGAACGTATGGAAGCATTGCGCGTATACGGCACATGTATAAGAAAAATTGAAGCGTTAGTTTATGAACTTGCTGAAATTATCGAAACACATATCGACCATATAATACCATTCATATATACAACATACGAAGTAAGACCAAATTACTTCGAAAGAATTAACGCAGCTGTTTACCGTTTGAAAAACGCTAAACGCATACTAGCACGACAATTTGTCGCATACCGGCAGCAAATCAATAGCATTGAAATGCAACAACAAAGTGATGATTAAAGGTGAAAACTAAAAGTGAACTGAGTAGGGTGTAACATGAATTACTAAAATAAATAAAAGTGAAATGAATAGAGTGCCACATGAACTAGCAAAATAAATAATCTAAAGAGAAAAGTGGGAAAAATAAAATAATAAATAAATATTAAAATAAAATAAAAATAAATAAATAAAAATGGAACGACAAGAGTTAACACCTGAACAGATTTTAGAAACAATTATAACAGATTTAAAACAAAAGTTCGACGATTTCAAAACAAAATTAGAAGTGACACGTGATAACATGGAAAGACTCAAACTAAAAAAATTAATTGCATTTTATGGCCAAATGATCGCCGGAGTGATGGAAGCGAAAATGACATACAGAATTCAAACATTATTCGGCATCAGCCCAGAGCAGTAAATCAAAATCAACCAAAAACCAAGGGGATGACCAATCAAACAACAAGTTCGAATTTAACAAGGGGAAACCATAAGATAAGAAAATTAATTACAATGAAATATTTTTGAGTTAACAATTTTAAGCCCAGTTTAAAAAAAAATTTTTTTTTCCTTTTCACCAAATTTTAAACAATTCATTTTACTATTAAATTTTACAAGTTTTTCTTTTCGAATTAATCAAATAATTTAAGAAGAATTTTTACGATCTAAAACATTTAAACAAATAATCAACATATAATTTAATCTATTATATAATTCAAAATAATTTCAAACATATTCAATTAAAATTTAAACATTCAAAATAATTCATTATTTACAACAACATTTTATATATAACCAAATATTTTAACCATACATATTTACAATGGAATTTATAACATTTTTATTAATAATTATATGCATATTTAAGAAAGAAATATGGCAACACTTTTTAAGAAACGATATAAGAGAACAAAGAAGAATACAATCATTAAGACATAATTTTCGTAGATATCAATATGATCATGAGCAAGATTAAAATAAGCAAATACGCAATTTGAAGTGTGCTAAAGAACAAGAGAGTTAAAAGAAGCAAATAAATAAAAATAAAAGAAGACAAAATAAGATATGTAATGCTAAAATTTGAAGAAGAGACATATAGGCAGAAATCAGCTTCGTTTGAAAGAGAGTGGAAACGGATTGAACCTTATCCATCACGAAGTATAGATTACTTAAATTAGAAATAGAGCCCACAACGGAGTAGCTAACCGTTTAGCATGAAACGAAAATTAATTTGATTAAATAAATCCATTCTTTCTATGGAAGGAAGGTGTAATGCATCCCATATGCATTCATCAGATGTATGTCAACCAACAATGATTCGCTATCTTCATTTAAAAACGCGTTAAACATTCATTTACGGTCCGTGCAATAATATTATATATAAAAATATAATCAATCTCCATTCACTCGGTGGCATGTCGTGCAATTTCTTTTCCAATTAGTTTTAAGCTATTTCTCTCTCTTCTATCCCTTCTCTTCTTTACACTTTATTTTTACTTTTTTTGTTATTTTTTCTTTTATTTATCATTGTTAACGTAATTTAATTTTAAGTGAAATTATTATTGTGTTTCCCCTGACTCTCCAGAGGCAGGCCGGTTTTACCATGTTTTTCCGAACCCGAGTCCGGATTATACAGTCCTGATTTGAATCGCTTTATATTTTGGCTATTCATCAGATATCATTTTATTGCTCAGAGATTTCATTAAAGTAATTGTTATCATTATTCGAATATGACTTTTATGCTGTTAGATAAAAACTCACTGCTGATTTTGCTGAAAGTCACTAAATAAATTTTGTGCCGAACATTGATGACTAATTTCTCAGTATACTGAATACTGAATACTGATACCAATTAAGAAAATAATTTATATAAACAATTAAATGGATCAATCGCAATGTGAACTTCAGGGTAAACTGACAGGGCCGTAGCCAGAAAATAAGTTTGGGGGCGCTCAAGACGAATGGGGGGCGCTCTTTCAAATATTCAATTCAAAATTTTTTTTGTTCAAAAAATATAAAAATTATTTCCTTTATTAATATATGTATGTAGTAATATATAATATGTGTATGTTTAAAAAAATTAATTATGGTTTTTTTAAAATAGTTGATTCTTCTGTTTTTTTCGCAAACTTTCTCATAATATCTTTAATTTGTATAAAATCCAATCTTTTTTTTAAAGGCTAGAAAAGATAAGTAAAAGACGTTGATTTGAATTGCATCGCTCACTATTCGTTTGGCTATGCCGAAAACGCGCATTCGTTAAGCTGACTACTACCGAATGTTTGATGCTTCATATAAAGAAATGTATTTGGAATGCATTTTTTACTGGGAATAAAATTTTTAAATTGCTGTTCTCTTTATTTTCTGGTTTACCTTTTCATTTTTTAAAAAATTATGGCTATTTAAATTAGCGTCGTTTGGAATGTCAAACCAATTTTTTGAAGGGGCTCTAAAGTTCGTTTGTTAACGTCGTTAATGCAGATAGAGCCTGAAAATTTATTATTTTTATGAAACCTTTCCTTAATTTATTTGAAATAGAATCGATAATTTATAGTACTAGTATTGGGTTTAAATATGTCGCTCGAAAATTTTCTCAAGGTTTCCATGAAATTGAATTGCTTAAACGCGATGAACGTTGTCGTCTGTTTTGGGTTTGGTAATTGTAAATGGATTGATTGTTTCTTGTTACGTGAGAAAATGATTTAACGATTCGTTGTTCGAAACTTTGGATTTCGTAAAAAGCTTCGATTAATTATTGCTGTCTGGAAACTAGTTCACGTGTTTGCAGAATTTGATTGGCTGGTTCAATATATTGAACATTTATGAAGAAAATGAAGAAAAATACGAATTCTTTCCATAACGAACTAGCTAATCAGAAGCCAATGCCATATCGTAGCAACGAAATTATGTCCACTTCATTTGATTTTTATTACTGTTGGAAGTATTTCGGTATAGTTTACACGTTCGATTTATTGCTCTCATATGACAGACCACCGAGTTTCAATAATCGCGGAATATTCGTTCAGAATATTCTTTCCGAACTTTGATCGACTCATGAAATCATGCAATAATTTTACTTGCCCAATGAAAAGGCGACAAGAATTGTTTTTTGAAATGACCGCTATGACAACTAAATGTAGTCGATGATTATAAATGCACGTAGGGAATAATACGACCGTAATGTTGCTGTATTAATGTTTGCAAACCACCATGTATGCCGCTCATAACGGCAGCTCCGTCATAACATTGACTTATGAATTTAATATTACGAATTTGGTTGAATTTACTTCTCAGACGTTGAATGAACTAAAGCCACATAATAAAAGATGCAATTTAATTGATGTGGCTAAAGCATTTGATTCTGTAAATGTTGAACTTTTGATAATAAATTAAATATATGGGATTGAATTCACAACTTTTAAATTGGTTAAATTCTTATATGAATGGTAGGAAAAAATTATAAAGTAAATGATTGTGAATCAGATCCTATTGAGGTTTTTTCGGGTACGGGTCAAGGTTTCCCATTGCTGCAACCTTGTTTATTTTGTTTATCATTGATAAGTGGTGACTCATCAATCTTTCATTTGCAGATGATGTTAGACTTTCCCACAATATTGCTTAATTGATGATTGTTTAACTCTCAAAAGAGTTTGAACAATATAGTTGTTATTTTAATTTGAATAGATGAAATTGAATGTTAAAAAGACGAAATTAATGATTTTTACGCTTTGGTAATGCGATTGAATTAATTATTCGATTGGTGATTAAAAATTGAAAGAGTTGATAAATTAAGGTCTTGGTGTGATATTGGACGGGAAACTTAATTTCAAGGCCCATGTTGAATAGTGATAGGAAAGAAGATCAAGCTGGCTGGATCAAACGTTTTGCTAAAGATTTTAATGATCCATATACAATTAAAATTTTATTTTTCAGTTTCGTTATTCCTATTTTAGAATATGGTTTAGGTTTGGAACACTAAGCTTGGGACAGGCAAGACGAATTGAGTCTGTTAGAAGCAATTTTTGATGTATGCTTTAAGAAGATTAAATGGAATAATGGTTTCACCTCCAAAGTATGAAAATAGCTGCTGCTGTTCGAATGATTTCTTTAGAAAACGAGGGTATTGCTAAATAATGTTCTCCTAAAGCTGATAAGGGTGAAATTTGTTCGGATGTTCTTTTGGAAAAAATTAATTAGATTCCTTATCATTCTGTAGAAATATTGAATTTTTAAGAATTAATTGTTATATGGCTATAAAAAATTGCCCTTGAATATTTTAATTGAAACTTTTAAAGTACTATAATGATAAATTGTTGAATGAATTTGTAATAGACTTTATGTAGTTGGAAGTAGTTAAGAAAAGATTGAATGAATTATTTAGAAACGATAGATTAACAATAATTGTTTGTTTTTGATTCATTTTTGTGTTAGAAAAGAGCTTGCTCGAAAATGGTTGGAATGGATTGTTGATTCGATAAATTATGTCAACTATTTATGTAAACAATTGTAAATATTTTTAAAAATCATTTAAATACATTTGGGAAGAAGTGTTTGGTGAGTAATAATAATAATAATAATAATTCTTTATCGACAAAGTATTTTTATTCAAAGCTGTATGTCTCGCTTTTTCTATAGAGAGTAATGTTTAATGGGCATTTCTCCTTTAAAAGCGACATGCAATTGAATATACTTCTTCCCGCTTTTTCTGTTGTCCATCCGCAATAATGTTATGATGTTGATTTATTCATTTGAAACTATGTTGCGCGTAACGTGTTGGAATGATGTGAATTACTTCATTTGAATTTAGGTGAAGTATAGAGTGATTTGCTGGATTACTGTTGACATGTTTTAAATGTTCATCTTTTCCAAAGTAAATTTGAATAGATTTTGAAATAGCCCACTTAGAATTTTCATAGCTCATAGTTGCCTTAAATGGAGCTCATTTTGTGCAAAAAAATTAAGTTTAATAATCTTTGAAATAATTCTTCGTTTTTGAGAAGGTTATTTAGTGTTGAAATTTCCTTTCCTTGGTTTATTCTTGACTGACTTTCTTTCCACGAAATCATTGAGTTTACATGAAAAGCACTTGCTTCATGTTTCTTGATTCCTTTTCAGAACTAAGTGCAGTTTTCCAGGTTTGAAATCCACTAGAGAAAATGCACATATTTATAGCCTACTGAAAAATTTCGGCACGCATAACAGTTGCTCTTCTGTTTCCTTAGAATTTCCAACCATTAAATTTGTTATCCAATTTGCTTGAACGACGGCCTCGCTTTGTTTTGGGAATACGTAACCATGAAATTTAGCTTAATTTTCTCTTCACCTTTACGTGAATCTTCGGTAAATTGTAAGGTAATAGAAGCATTCGATTTAGATGATTGTTTAAAGCATCAATTGTGTTAATGGTTCCATCAGTTGATGTCGATGTAGATGGTTTTGATTGTCTTGTTAAAAAAGAATCAAGTACCTAAACAAACCAATTAAAACAAGCTTCAATTCCAATTCATTTAAGTTAAATAAAAAAATACAAATATAAACGTAATTCCGTTTGCCCTGGTTTCTTTTTCTTTTATGTAAGAAAGAACATTTGAAATTTAAAGATTAATATAAATTAAATATTGCTCATTTCTTTTGTAAATTTTTTGCGACTGCCTTTTGAAAGACATTGAGAAAACGAAATAATAATTTCCTCTTGCTTATAATGCTGATTCATTTATTTTGTGCTTACAAAAAATGAAAGCTTGACGAATAAAAAATTAATTGGTTTAACAAAAACTTAATAGTTTTGTCATTTTTAAATAATTCGTTTTAATGGTAATCAATTAAAATAGTTTTATTAAATTTTTCATGAAACGCATTCATTTTGATGAGTTTACATTTCGCGTTCTTTTTGGTTTTGCTATAATAGAATTTTAACTTTTAAATAAATAATTTGATGAGTAATGAATGTAAGAATATTCAAAAGGCGATATTTTGATTTTTGAAAAAATATTAAATAGTGTTCATATGTGTTTTTGAATGGTTTGGAAAAAGAGTAATTATTTCTGTGTAAGATATTATGTCTACATTTATTGGAAAATTCGCTGTATTTTTTGTAAAAAAAGCGATTAAACCTATGCAATAGAAATTTAAATACCATAACAATAGCAAAGAAAAAAATAACGCGAGCAGTTAAAGCATAAACGTCAAAGAGTGTACATTTAAACTTCTCCAAAAGTAAAACTTAAAGTATTCGAAGATAATTTATAAAATGGGTGAAAAAAAGTTAAACGAAGAAAAAGCATTGTGCAGCTGGTGCTATAATAAAATACATATTAACCACGATGAAGTAAGCACATACTTCGTGGTTTTGTTGTTCTCTTTCCATATGGTCAGTGTTAAATACTAGAATGATTTCTGTTCATTTATTTCAAACATCGTCGCGGTATTAAAAAAGCTGCCATCGAAAAAAACAAATGGATGTAAGTTTAAGATAATATACAGTTTTTAATATCGATATTCAAATACAAAATGTTCTTTGTAGATTAATTCCATTTCTGACCGACAATTGGTTGACTACGCAACGGAAATAACTGTTATAACACATAACTAATGAATACAGTATCAAAGAAACACATTTTAAAACGCATCAAAACCAAAAATGTTCAAAATGTGGCTTAATACACTAATAAAGAAATAATTTCCTTGCAAATGGTCCTTGTTTTTAATACAATGAATTTTTTCCAGCATTCAGGGGGCGCTCTGGGAGCTCAGGGGGCGCTCTAAAGAGCTCAGGGGGCGCGGAGCGCCCCCTCGCGCCCCTCTGGCTACGGCCCTGAAACTGACGTCGACAAAAATACCAATTGCGTGACAAAAAACATTGAAAAAGAAACATTTTTCTATGTTGCTATTTTTTTAATTAATTGTACATTCTACCTAGTACATCTTTTCCCAAGATATTTTAATAAAAAAACACGCAAATTATAGATTTTCAAGTGTTTTACTATATTTAAAGTTCTTTAGAAATCTAAAAAACATCACTTTTTTCAAGTTTTTGTAAAAATCAGAATACGAAAATAACCCTAGCAAATAGAAAGAATATTTTTCCAAATTTCAGGGGGGCTCTGAAAATTTCAGGGGGGCTAAGCCCAGATCCATGTCGTTTCCCCCCTCCCGAATTTGGTGCTAGTGAGTCGTATGTACCATCTTCTAGTGCTAATTAAGTGCTGACTAATGGTGCCTATTTCGATTTTGGTGCTGAAATTTTCGCGCGGCACCGAAATTTAAAAAAAAAAAAAATTATGTCATTTTCGAGAATTTGTATGGGAGCCACCCTAATTCTTGCTCATATCGAAATAAAATTTAGCCTAAAATTTAGTGCTAATTAAGTGCTGACTATTGGTACCTATTTCGATTTTGGCGCTGTCCAGAAAATTCACAATAATCTCTACAAATGAATGTAGGAAGATGCAAATTGAAACTAAAATAGTTTTGGAAGGAGTCAGTGAAAGGAATTCATTTTTACGCAATAAAGATAATTTTTCTGAAATAAAATTGAAAAAATTCGTGATTGTATTGAACAACTCGTTTTTAAAAAATGTCGACGACAAAGCATACAATGTAATATCGGTAGATGCTATCCAATGGATGGCATGAATATCCCGATATTTTGTCGTATCGCTGATGCGTCGTGTGCTCAGTGTCGAAACGTTGAATTCTCTTCACTTGCATACTTGCTACATGTTGTGCGCATGAAAAGTGGAGAGAATGTATTAGAGCAGCGTTCAACGTTTCGATACTGGGCACACGACGCATCAGCGATACGGCAAAATATCGGGATATTCATGCCATCCATCGGATAGCATCTACCGATATTACATTGTATGCGACAAAGTACAAAAAAATTTATTAAATTCAATTTGCAATTCAAAGCTAATTATCGACGATTTTCAATAGAAAAATTTTCGTATCGAGTGTAATTTTGATTGATGTTTTGAAATCAGTATCACTATTCAGTAGTAAATCGCTACTTCTGAAAATTATTGTATTATTCGAAAAATACTTAGAAAGTAGTTTGGAAACTGTCCATTCATTGTCAGATTATAAAATTCAAATTTAATAAATCCAAGTGAATAAATCGAACTCAAAAATATCTACGCGTTCGTTATGTTTAGTGAACTTTATGTTTATTCTGATATATTGAAAAATGTTTACTAAAAATCGCTTACAAATATACAAATTGACATGTATGCATGATTTCTTTACCGTAGATCGGCTGATATATTAGTAGACAAAAATTAATAAAGATATAAGTATAAGCTATTTATTAATAAATTGATAAACTTCAAAAACATCAATTTGGTGATCTAGAATAAATGTCACGAACGAAAATGTTTGGAATTTGGTCTGCTTGTTCCTCAAACTTTGATGCTAATGCTCGCCAAGTTGACAAGCTGTAGAATCGTTTGTATAAGATGATTGTAACGATGAAAATGGTTATCATGCTAACTACAATGGCTATGAATGATGAAATCAGGCCAGTTTTGATATCATCGAAATGTATTTGCCTAAATTTTTCATGATACTCATGACGCTTAAGTAATTCGTTGGTTTCATCAATCAGTTTACCGTATTCGCTCTCGTGGTTTTGAATCAGGTGATTTTTCTCAAAATTATCATTGAACGTTTCTGATAACGAAATTTTGCTGAACACATCTTTGAATGTGTTTATCGTGACATTTTGGCTCCTTGATAATTGAAGCTTGATAATTGAAGTTGAGTTAATTCGCGTATTCAAATGTGGACGATCACTTATTTTATCAGTATTGATGCGACAATTCCTGTCCAATTGAATGTATCCATTAGACTTGATGATGTGAATTGTTGTAGTTTTGCCACGATATTTCTCACGAATTTTTACCAATTTATCGACGTATATTTAATAGAACATATTTGGGTCGATTGCAACAAAATAGTTTGCTGCAGGAATAAGATAAGTATCACATGCATTCATCATATTAGTGGGATTCAGAAGAATGCTCATTTCACAAGAATCGTTACTAGTGAAATGAGAATTTTGTATAGGATTAAAAATGAGTTCATTATTTCGGTTCCTAATGGCGTGTGTGTACTCATCCGATTCAATCGGTATGTATTCGCTCATATCGTCGCTTAGAATAAAAAGTCGTGATTTTGACGTGGTAATAATCGTTTGATCACCAATCTTAAATGGTACAGGAATTGTACGATAAAGTGTGTATTGAGTTCTTTCTACAACTGGAAGTGTAAGTTCGATGAGCATCGTGGTATCGACCAAAGCCGCTCGAACCGTGGTGAATCGATAGATATGCAAAACGTTTTCATTTTCTAAGTTCATTGGAAGCATTTGATTATCATTTAAATACTTTGCAAGACTTAGGATATCTGTCTTCAATGCTTGGCTTGAAATAAGCTGTGAAACTTTTCCAGATAGTGTATTCTCGAGATTCTTGAGAATTTGGTCCGAATAATGTTGGTGTTCACTGATCAAAAGTTGTGCAACATCTGATAGTTCCAAAAGCCTTTCATCCAATTGAAGTTTTTTTATGCTCGTTAATGTAAATTGATTCAAATCGTGTATTTTGATTATTGTTTCATTAACGAGTCTTTTTATTTCAACATACGTTTTATTATTAAGTGTCAACGATTCGCATACTAAAAGTAATTGATCAGTTAGAACCGAGTATACAGGTAAGTAGTTCTTTTGATTTTATCAACTTCATTTTTGTATTCCATTGCTGTATCTTCATCAATAAGACCAAAGAGATAATGAAGTATTTTACCGCCAAGATTAATTAGTCCTCTTTTTTTTCGTAGAGTAATTCGATATGTATTTATTCCGAATTCATCATCTGTCATGTATTTTAGATGATCTCGTAATTATTAAATTTATTGATACTTAGCATGCAATTCGATGCATTGCATCATGTAGTTACACAAGCGTTCCAATTCATTGATGCATTTCGTAACCATTTCAGTCATTTGGAGGTATCCATTAAGATCAATGTGGTACACTAAGGTAAATGAATCGTATGATACGCGAGCTCGATTGATTTGTGCGAAAACGAATCCGGTGTTTTCTGTTTTTCCAGAAAATTCAAAAGCCGTGATGACTTTAAGCGCAAGCACGAGCGCTAAACCATCGCTTATAATGAATTTCATTTCTGTTGTCTTATTCTTTCGTGAGATTTCTTGGATGTTTCGTATAATTTAATGTGAACTTTTTCTATTGATCCTGTATATTAAAAAGTAAAGATTTGAGAGCTAAGTATTTTTTTTTTAATGTAATAATTTTCAATATTGAAATTGGAATTCTTTTGAATTTCAAAATCAAAATTTTTTTCCGAATGTAAATTGACCAGTAGTATACGACTCATAAAAATCCAATGTTTTCTTGTCACTTTATATCGTAATCGCTAGAGTCTACTTCATTTCTGTTGGAAATATATTGCAGACACTCGCACCATCACTCGAGTACTATCTGCATCTTATCTTATCTTATCTGTATCTGCACACAAAAAATCTATATCTTGTCGTGATATAAAAAAAAATGGTATCTTTAACACGTATCATAGATTTTTTTCATATATTTCAATCATTATTTCTGTTGAGAAAAATCAGCATATTTTGAATCGACAATGCGTGGGAATGTTGATAAGAACAAGTCATTTTACAATAGAAATGAAAAACAGAGGAATCAATAATTACATTGTTTTATATTGATAGCTTAATTGAAAAATTAGTCATACCATGTTTTGACCTGAATTTATGATAAGCATAACACTTTGTAAATGCACAAATAGCATCAAATATCATGAGAGTAGGAGAAACATTTTAGTATAAATAAGAACAAAATCTATGAATAAAGTAGCAGTTTTACGGCGATTGCCAAATAGAAAGAAAGTCTTTCAATAGTTGCAGTATATGTTCCAGATTAAGTTGCAGTAAAAGTTCCAGTTTTTGAATAGCTGTTATACTTTAAGTCGCGGTATCGTTTGCAGTTGCTGTTGCAGTAATACTTTAAATTCCAGCATTAAAAACATTTTCAGTTTCTTAAAGACCTTGAATAAATAACCTTTACAATTAAGTTTCAACAGGGTTATGGGCCCAGAGAATAAACAATAAGATTGTACGCAATAATATATTTACAGAGAGTACATCTTTTTATTGTTTATTATGAATCAAGAAGATTCTAAGTAAAAAGTTGAACAAACCAAAACTGAAGAAGAGCTGGAAAAGTTCGAGAAAAATATAGTAAGCTGTATTACAAAAGATATTAAAATTGCTGATAATTTTTACGAAGAGAGTACTTCAAATTCAGAGCAAAAGGAAGCTGACAAAGTACAGGAAGATAAAACGGAATCTGTTCGAGCTGGTATAATACCAAATTTATTTTCGACTGTTTCAGAAAAACACAGTTGGGAATTCTTAAATCCAATTGTATTGTACAAAAGTGATTGGATGGGAGCAAAAACCGGGGGAATATATTTAGAAAAGGGAACATATGAAATTCAATATAAAGTAACAACAACAGCTTCAAAGGGAACTGGCTTGGCACTTTTTAATAAAGATACAAAAAAGGTGGAAAAACTTTTATCTTGGCAAATCGGCATTGAAAGATCAGAAACATCAATTAACGTGAGCGGAAAGCTATATCTGGCAATTCATTCTTCGGGTATCATCAATATCACAGATATACAGGGAAATTTTAATCCAAAAGAAGGTGAATCAATATACATTGTATCAGTATTAAGACAAAAGGTATTACCGGATTAAAATAAAGATGACTGATACACGAACATCAAATTCAATCGAAAAATTAAAAGGGAGAGAGAATTTTGATACATGGAAAGTAGCAATTAAATCATATTTAATTATCAAGAAATTATGGCAAGTAATCGAAGAGAATATTCCACCAGAATCAAGTCCAAACACAAATGCGCAAGCAATTAGTGAATTGACACTTCCGGTCGAAAGTTCTTTGTATAATTATATAGAGGATAGTAAATCAGCGCATATTGTTTGGGAGGGACTTTTAAAGGCGTTTGATGACTCGGGAGTAGCTAGAAAAGTGACTATATTAAATCAACTTGTATCAATCAGGTTGAAACAATATAAAAGCATGGAAAAATACATTAATGCTATTTTGCTCAATTGGAACAAAACAAAAACAGCCGGCTTCAATATTGAAGAACAAGTTATTGCTTCTTTAATGCTTGGTGGATTGCCGGAAGAATATAGAGCCATGATTTTGGGCATTGAAAATAGTGGAAAACCATTAACTGTTGACTACGTTAAAACAGTACTTCTACAGGGAATACCCGATCCATTCAATACGGAGGAAGATAAAGCAATGCCGCTCATGATGTTAAAGGGGGGAAGTTCAAAAGGGAAAAATAAGAAATGGAAAGGAAAGAGACGCTGTTTCAAGTGTGGAGATACACTACATATGGTTATGAATTGCCCCAAAAAAAGATTTAAAATGTCATAATATATATGAGTGTGGAGACATTAAACATTTGGTTGCTAAATGCCCACGAAGAAAAAGTAAGAGACTGCAACAGAAGCAATCAAAGCAACCAGAAGAGACTAAACAAGAGAAAAGTATGATAGCATTTTTCATGAATGGAAATAAAGAGACAATCAAAGATGAATGGTTCATCGATAGTGGTGCCACAACACATGTATGTAATAACAAGGATTACTTTGATAAGCTGGAAGAAAGCATAAATTATAGGGAAATTTTGGTTGCAAACAATAATAAGGTAAAAGTACGTGGAATCGGTACAGTAAAACTAATTATTGGAGATGAAACAGTCACACTTAAAAAGGTGAATTTTGTGCCAGAGATGTGCACAAATTTGATTTCAGTTAGACGCATCACAGAGAATGGTTATGAGATTCTATTTACACAGGGAGAGTGTAAAGTGATGGATAGTAAAAATTCAATAATTATGAAAGGACGTTTATTGGATGGAATGTACAGAGTTAAAGCCAAAAGCAGAACTGAAATGGTGTGTTTCAGTAAAGAGGTAGACAACAGCATTGAATTGCACAGAAAATTAGGACATCCCGGATATGGAAGTATGAAATTTTTAATGAAAAGTGAAGAAAATTTCAGTCTACCAAATGAGAAATGCAAGATATGTATCATGGGAAAACAGACGAGAATATCATACAAAGCACGAGGCAAGAAATGCAATGAATTATTGGGACTTATTCACACAGATGTGAATGGACCGATGCCAGTTGAATCTCTTGGAGGTCATCGGTATTTTGTAAGCTTCATAGACGATTATTCGAAAAAGGTGTTTCTCTATCCAATGAAGCTAAAAAGTGAAGTCTATGATAAAAAGGTTCAATTTAAAAATCTGGTGGAAAATCAACTAGATAAAAAGATAAAAGCAGTTAGAAGTGATAACGGAACTGAGTTCGTGAATAAACAAATGGAGAAATTGTTTACAGAAAGTGGAATTATTCATCAAAGGAGTATTCCATATACACCACAACAAAACGGAGTTGTGGAAAGGTATAATCGTACAATAATGGAAAGGGTACGTTGCATGTTGTTAGATGCCAGGCTAAATGACAATTTTTGGGCAGAAGCTGCTCAAACTGCTGTATATTTGCTAAATGCAATACCGAAGGGTAATGACTCAAAATCGGCCAATGAGTTATGGGATGGGAATCAAATAGATATGAAGGGGCTACACATTTTTGGTGAGGCGGTAATGATACATGTGCCTAAAGAGAAAAGAAAGAAATTGGACGACAAAAGTGAAGAGGGAATATTTCTGGGATATGAATCGAATGGATACAGGATTTACAACAAAGAAACCAAAAAAGTGGTAATTACTAAAGACGTGGTTTTTCTTGGTGAAATAGATTCAGAAGGTGAAGAAATGGAAAAACAAAAATGTCTCACAGCTAAGGAGGCAGCTCTTCATTATGGAACAACAATAATTCCATATACATATAATGAAGCAATGACAAGTCCGGAGGCAGACAAATGGGTGGATGCGATGCAAGAAGAATATGCATCATTAAACGAAAATAACACATGGGTGTTGGTAGATTTACCACCAGAAAAACGAGCAATTAAATGCAAATGGGTATTTGCAACAAAAGAAGGTATTGACGGGCAAATTATTCGATACAAGGCTCGCTTAGTGGGAAAAGGTTTTTTGCAAGTTGAGGGAATTGATTATAATGAGACATTTTCACCAGTAATACGATATAATTCAATTCGGATGATGATGGCAATAGCAGCTCGTATGGACTTAAAGATAAGTCAAATGGATGCAGTTACAGCATTTTTGAATGGAAAATTGAATGAGGAAATATTTATGGAGCAGCCTGAACATTTTAATGATGGATCTGGAAGATATTGTAAATTGATAAAATCTATCTATGGATTAAAACAGTCAAGTCGGGTTTGGAACGAGACACTTAATGAAGCTTTGATGGATTTTGGATTGGTACGATCGGAAGTGGATCAATGTTTGTATCATTTGGTAAAGAATGAACAAATTTTGATTGTAGCTATCTACGTTGATGATATTTTAATATTTTCGAATCATAAAGATTTGGAAAACGAGATAAAAATGTCATTAAAATCAAAATTCAAGATGAAGGATATGGGAGAAGTTACATCAATTTTGGGTGTACGCGTAATTAGAGATAGAAAGGCAAAAACTATCTCACTTGATCAAAGCGCGTATATCAATAGAATTTTGAAAAGGTTCAATATGCAAAATTGCAATGCGGTAAGCAGTCCATTGGAAGCGGGACAGCGAATTTCAAGGGAAATGTGTGCTAAAAGTGAGGCAGAAAAACAAGCAATGGTAGACGTTCCGTATAGACAAGCAATTGGTAGTCTAATGTTTTTGGCGCAAATAACAAGACCGGACATTTCATTTCCAGTAAATTTATTGTCAAGATACTGTGAATCACCAGGTATGGGTCATTGGGGAGCAGTGAAGCGAATTTTACGATATATTAAGGGAACGATGAATTATAAGATTCTGTATGATGGAAATAAGGATGATATATTGTATGGTTTTTCGGATTCTGATTGGGCAGCTGACTTAGATGAACGCAGGTCAACAACGGGATATGTGTTTACCTTATGCGGAACAGCAATTTCGTGGGGATGCAAAAGACAATCTACAGTAGCATTGTCATCAACGGAGGCAGAGTACATGGCAACAGTTGCCACAATACAGGAGGCAGTATGGCTAAAATCGCTGCATAATGAAATATTCGATGATTGGGAAACCGTTAAAATATTTTGCGATAACAAGGGTGCGATGATGGTGTTAAACAACAATTCGTATTCCAGTAGAACAAAGCATATCGACATTAAGATAAAGTTTATTCGTGAACATCTAGAGAATAAAAATGTTGAATTGGAGTACTTACCAACAATGGATATGCCTGCGGATATTCTTACGAAAAGTGTTGGAGCTAAGAAAATATTTGGTCATTTGCCAAATATTGGATTAAGCAGCGCAAAATAAAGTAAAATAAAAGTAGTATTGGATGAAGACACGGCAATGAAAAACGGACAAACGAATTACTTCATTGAAACATTTTTTTTTTTATTAACTTTTCAATATTTCAATTAAATTTTAGCACAAAGTTAATCTGGACTAAGGCTTGGACTTCCGATGACGAAAATGCTGGAAAGACGATCTGCTTCAACAAGTTTGAAGGTTTCATCACCACTGAAGCTTATGATGTCGTCGGGTGACAGCGAAATTGATTGGCCAGGTTCAAGTTTGTAATCATTAATGAAGATGAATTCATCAGGTGAATGGTTGATGATTACAACAATACCATCAGCACGTTGAATGATGGATCCATGACGATCACTACAGGCAAGAGAATGAAGGCGAATATCGGAATTGAGACGGCCAACACGAGTAACAAGCTTAGTCAATTGTATTGCACCAAATTTATTCACAAGGAAAAAACACCATTTTTAGAATAGTTATATGAGACTTGTCAAATGAATGGTCAGGTAAAAACTAATTTGAGTTCTTAAAATCTTGTAAGGCATAATCGATTCAGGGAGAGTGTTGAGAAAAATCAGCATATTTTGAATCGACAATGCGTGGGAATGTTGATAAGAACAAGTCATTTTACAATAGAAATGAAAAACAGAGGAATCAATAATTACATTGTTTTATATTGATAGCTTAATTGAAAAATTAGTCATACCATGTTTTGACCTGAATTTATGATAAGCATAACACTTTGTAAATGCACAAATAGCATCAAATATCATGAGAGTAGGAGAAACATTTTAGTATAAATAAGAACAAAATCTATGAATAAAGTAGCAGTTTTACGGCGATTGCCAAATAGAAAGAAAGTCTTTCAATAGTTGCAGTATATGTTCCAGATTAAGTTGCAGTAAAAGTTCCAGTTTTTGAATAGCTGTTATACTTTAAGTCGCGGTATCGTTTGCAGTTGCTGTTGCAGTAATACTTTAAATTCCAGCATTAAAAACATTTTCAGTTTCTTAAAGACTTTGAATAAATAACCTTTACAATTAAGTTTCAACAATTTCCGTACGTATTTTTGCTAATTACAATTTTTATTTCTATTTGAATTTCAATTTAACACTGACCGAATAACTTCAAAAATAAAGATATTTGTTTTTGGGTAGATGTGTGCAATTAACGTTTGGTGATTTGTTTTTCCCACTCCTCATTTTCGAATGCATCAAATACACACACGCACTTGCTATCTCGCTCTATCTGTGCATCTGGTTTTTTTCACTCTTCCTAATATCCCAATATTCGAAACACCGCTAATGATGCAAATATAATTTGGATATGGAATTAGGGAAAACAATTGACAAAAATTGACTAATAATTTTTGATTATTTTCCCGTGATGTTGATTTGGATAATTTTTAAATCATTTAAAATATATGTAGTTGCATGAAAACATGAACAATTGAAAAGAAACAATTATAAATTTCCATGAAGTACGTATACATTGAAAAATTGTTTGTTTTTGTCACACTGAGTTTTTTCTTTAAAAATGGGAAAAAAATCATAAACAAGAATTAATTTTCACAGATGCCATAATTAGATGTAAAAATCAAAGATTAAATAGAATGGAATACATTCTAGCATAAAATGTTTACTTGTGAATTCGAAATTCGTAAAGAACTCCTATTTATACAAAGAGAATACAGAGATGCATACACAACATGCAATATATTTATGAAAAGTAATCGTGCAAATTTGCAAGTTTTATATCATAGACTTTCACGAACTTGTAAACACATTTCAATTTGTTGAAAAGACACTTACTTTTTGTTATCGAATTTCATGTATGACACTTTAGATTGAGGATATTTCAGTGAATGTACTGCGATATTTTAAATAGCGCTATATGAAAATATACATATATTTAGGAGATAGAATCACTCAACGAATGAGTTGAGCGGACACAACGAGTGAACGCAAATATTCAAACAATATTCATTATTGAATTCGGAATTTATTTCGCGAATGTGCAATATCTATTTCATATGGATTTGTTTCACAAATGATTTCATTAAGTGATTCAGTATTGTGATTTGAATGAAGAACAAACATTTATTCAATCCAAGCTATTGAAAACTAATCATCTACAATACATTCTACAAGTTTTCCAAGGAACTTAAAATGGGCAAGCCACAATCGAAAACACAAGAAAACAAAGAAGTTGATTCTAATGGAGCAATTAACAACAACATTGTTCTAAGGAATACCGACGTCGTGAATGTTTCAGTAGAAACGGAAATTGTGGTTTTACTTTCGATCATGTGCGGCCTAAAAATTTTTGAAATATTAATTTTTCTATATTATAAACATCGACATGGCCTGAAAAACCGATATGAATCAAACAGAAAGACATGACTTATGGTAAGCTTGAATAGTGATAAAATATGATCATGATTTCACATTGAAATACCTGATTGTTTCTTTATTAATATTTTTCAGACACCATATGCGACTCCACCCATAACATTAAAAATGATCAAATGTTGAGTTGTATCTTTGAATAGCTTTATTTCATTTCAATAAAGTGATGCAACAAAATTAAAGTGTTATTTTCATTTCATTTCATATTCATCACCTTTGCGCCCCTCTGTATACGGCCCTGGCTTATAGTTATTATAAGCAATACGTGAATATCTATTATATTCTGTGCGAGCAACTTTAAAATAATTGTCATCTTGTAATGATTGATGCCTTTTTTACGCAATTTATTCAATTTATTTTTTAAATTTTAAATTCATAGTTGAATCAAACCACTTTGAATGTGTGAACACCATTTTTTTCTTCAATTTAACATGAGAATCTATTGCATTATTAACACGAGAATAAAAATTGTTTAAATTTTCATCAAGTGAGTCATCAGAAAATAACAAATCCCAATCAATACTGTTGAAACAATCAATTATAATATTATAATCAGCATTTCTAAAATCAAGATAAAAACAATGATTGAAATTATTAATATTACTCTGATTTCCATAAATGACAATCTCAATGGATTTGTGATGAACCTCAGACTTTACCAAGAAAATATCACTATTTATGCAATACAACAAGTCTGGGATATTTGTCCAGATCAAATCCAACATTTTACCATTATCATTTGAAAAACTATTTATTTGTGATAATCCAAACTCATGAAAGGAATCCAAAATAAACAGTTCCTTCCTTGAACACGCATTAATAGGGTAGGAAATGTTTGGATTATCAATGTCATTCGAAATCCACAACAAATCAGGCAAATTGAAATCACCTGATACAATAATCGAATCTTTGTGAACTGATTTCGATAATAAGAAAATCATTGCATTAACTATATTCTCAAAAACTTTGAATGGCGAATTTGGTCTAATATACAATTCAACCAAATAAAACTTTCGTAATTTAATGTTAATACTAATACAAATAATTTCTGCACTATATAATTCACCATCAAATATTAACTGACCATTTAAAGACTTGTGAGTGGCAATCAAAACACCACCACCATTTGTCTTCTTAATAGTCTGATCCCTTTCAGTATGATCCGATCGATCACAACGAAACACATCAAAATTATTTAGAAAAATTTCATTGTTATTGATGGTGCAATCCAAATGTGTTTCACATAACATATAAACTTTGAACTCATTAATCAATAAATTCGAAAAAAATTCAGGTATTTTAGTCTTTAATCCGTTGATATTGCACGAATAAATGTAGCTCTTTGTGTCAACAACATTGTTATGAATATTCAATAACGGAAAATGGGTTGGTTCATTTGAAAGGGAACAAAATTTTGATGAAATTGAGCCGGATTCATATATTGAGGATACTGAATTGGATTCAAATGATGTGGATGTTGCCAATCAACATGCCGTTGATACTGCTGTGATGATTGCTGTTGTTGTTGTTGTTCTGGCTGTCGTCGTTGCTGATTTTTAATATTTACATAATTTGAACGATGACCATTTCGAACATAGTTATGAAATTTCTGGCGTGAATGAGCAAAATAATTACGATTATGATTCGAAATAATATGACCACGACTATTCCGGTTATTATTGTTTTTTTCAAAATTTAGTTTGTTTTTGACAAAATTGTTTCGATGCTCAGACAAACCACTTTTGTGAGAAATTTTCTTTTTCATATTTGATTTCTGATTTGTTCCAATTATTTGAGATTTGTTCTTACTCTCATTTAATGGAATTTTTCTCTTTTCCATAACAAAAGGTTTCACACTAAAATCAGGATTCCAAATCTTAGGATCACAAATTATTTAGGAACATTCTTCTGTTAATGTGGAAACTTTACTATGTTACAAGAAACAAATAATTTCTATGTAGTTTGGTCCTTTCAATAATAATTTTCTTAATATCATCAGGTTTTGTACCAAATTCAAACCTTGAAATGTGAATCAATTGATTGGTTTTGGATAAATATTCAAGTTTTTCAAAACTTTGATTCGAGATGATAAATTTTTGAATAAAAGAGAATTATTAACGACATCATCCAGATTCGAATCAACATGTTTTTCAGACTGTTCAATGTTCGGAACACTGTCATCAACTAATTCATTATATGTGTCATGAAACTGTTCTGAATTCAATTCAATATCATTTTTTCCATTTTCAAATAATTTTTGATCACAGATTTCACATGATACTGCAAAAGGTGAATTTTCATTGAAAATATGACAGAAGAATCTCAAATTTTCATCATTATCATCATTCGGTTTTACAATTAGCCATGATCCGTCTTCAAGCTTCTTGGCTAATCCAAAACATTCAAGTAGTTGTTTAACCTTTTCCTCTTTTTGTCTCATACATTGAATAAATATTCTATTTTTACAAAATTTGCATCTCAAAAAAAGACCACCATATGTTAAACCTTTGCATTTGTTAGCAACACAACAATGTAATACCGTTTCTGACATATTATAAAAAATTTCACTTGACTGAAAATCCAAAAAATCACAATTAAACTCACTTTTATAAATAATCTTTAAAAAATCCGTATGGATTAGAATATTAACTTTGATGAAATTCAAATTAAAGTTAAAAATATATCATCTAATTATTTATAATCCAGAAAAATAATGCAATTAAAAAAAAACGATGTACACATAAATGCAATATGATTAGTTGCATCTTTTTGGCATATTTCATTGTTTTTAGCGTAAAAGATGATTCACTAAAAGAGTAATTACAGGCGGTAGCAATACTGGCAAAAATGAACCTCCACTTTGAATGATAATTTCTTTCTTTTGTTTCAACCTATAGTGAGGCTATCAGCAATTTTCTGTAATAATTTCTTATATCGTCTTAACTTTTCAACATAATTTTTCTTTAATGGTACATTCCCTTTTAATACATTTTCAATACATTCTACAATTGACTTTATTAGACTTTATTAATAGTTGCTTTTGACAATATCTTTTTGCGAATTTTTGATGTTGAATCAGCCAATTCTTTCAATTTGGGTAGATTATTGACAATACATTGACTCATTATATTTTTTTTTGGTATATAAACAATATCTCGTTGTTAGAAGCGATACAAACCACAAGCAATACACACTCACACAACAGCATAAATATACACTCTTTCACAGCATCAACGGCAGCAGAGACGCTGCCGTCTTAGTATGTAAACAGTTGAGAGTTAACATTAAGAGAGAGAACATCAATAAATCAGAATATTATTATAACGAATATAAACACTGTATTTCATTTAAATTCACAAAACATAGCACGCTATCGAACACTCGTGGATCATCTGTCGGAAAAATATTGGTTCGTATCTATACATCTGGTGTTAACTGTTTCAAGTCAAAAAGCAAATAATCGAAAGGTTTCTCTGTTGCGTCTTTATAAGGCTCTTGTATATAGCAATTGTTATCCGGACATACTTGTCTTAATAAAGTTTGAATCTGAACGCGATCTCTTGGATTTTTGAATACAACTATATAGTGAGCATTTAATGAGATTGTTCGCCTTCCCTTCCCTTGATTAAAAATGTTTTGCGAAATATACATTATGCTTACGTTGAAATGATGAGAGCCCTTGGTAAATAAGTCTACAACATCCGAATTCATTTCACTCATTAAATCATCAATTATCAAAAATCTGGGCTTCTGATTTGTAAATATAATTGGATCAGGAATTCCTGCAACACAACAACGAAAAAACACAATCCCAAACGGATTTCAACTTCTCTTCATTTTTTTTCTCATTGAAAATATAGGGAACGTGCCGAAACAAGCAAATCAGCTGGCTTGCATTTTGATTTAGATTATTTTTCTGTAGTTTAATTAGCGACGGGATATTTTTTTTGTTAGTAAATCCGAACTCATAAAATTGAACTATAGATAAAATGTCTTGTTCAGAATAAATTTTCTTGGATATAAAATATTTAAATAAATTGAGCAATAACATTGTGATAGCGCCTTTGTCCAAGTCATGCATAATGTCATGGAGCCGTCTGGAACAATATTATCAATTCTATTAAAATAACGTAAGTCATTCAATGCACAGCCTCTCACAACGCCTTTCGTCACTTTAAGGTCTATTTTTGTTGAATTATTGATCATAGCAACCTGTTCTTGGTGGTGTTCTTTTGTTCTTTTCTTATCGGGGATATCCTTGCAAAGAATGTCCAATTCATCTTTACTGCAAAAACAAAATCGACATGGATATTGAGTTGTACTGAAATTCGCAACAAAACCTTGAGCTGTGTTTGATCCTAAGTTATCTGAACTAAAACTAGATACAGTTCCAAATATGACTGTCCCATTTTGAATTTGTACAGCATTGGGGTGTTATCTAAAAAGAGGATTTGATCTAAATATACTTCCCGAACGAAAATTGGTATAAATATCAGTTGGTTCATTTTCTGTAGGTTTATTATACTCAAAATACACCTTTCGAAAGTCTTCTCTTTTAAACAAGGAAATTGCTGTATCAGTAATTGATACTATTTGTCCTTTGCACGGTATCAACTTCGGTATCATTGCTGTTGCCACATTTTCTCTCTCAGCATATTCCAACGAACACCCAATGAAATCTCTTTCGGTGCAACATATAAATGATTGGACTGCAATTTTTTTCGACGCTTATAACTCGTGGCACATTCTCTCAATTTATTCTCAACAAACAAAGTGGACATTTTAAGACATTGCACTGGATCCCTTTCATTGTCAGAAGTTAATAAAAAACGATTGAATTCATTGACATTATGAACTAAATCCGTACACAATTCATATATATCATTTCTTTGAATTTGATTTAATTTTAATGCGCAAAATCGAGATTGAAGCGATTCTAGAAATAAAATCAATTGATTTTGATCGTTTTTTTTGCTGGTCAACACATTTGGTGAAATGTTTTTCAGTACAGTGTTCAGTTTTGAGCAAGCTCTCAATGAAACTATCCAAATGCTGAAAATAGGTGTCGTTGAGATTCTCTTTAGATACAGAATGGCTTTTCTGTGGGGAAAATGCAAATGAGGTTTTAAATAATTAGAGTAAGACCAAAAGTCACATCTTCTCAACAAAACCAAATATTAACAAAGAATTCACTCACGTTGGTTTGATTTACAACGATCTCATGTTCCATAGGAGCTTCCACGAAATTGTTTTCCTGGATTTCTTCTGATAGATTTCCCATTGTAACTAGTTGAAACTTTTGTAAATGAACGTTAAAAACGCATTGTTTACCGATGACCAGACATTCTAGTTGTTCAATGTGATCATTTAGACCATGATCATATTTCAAATGATTTATCACATTTTTTAAGGTTCTGAATTTTTTTGTGCATTTAAAACATTGATATAAGTACATGTTTGTTTAGAAAATTACTTTGATAATTACTTGAATGCACATTAATTGTTATACTATTTATTGCAGAGACCTGGTGTTGTGACATATATGAAAATGTCATTTACTTATATAAATGCAGTACAAATTTTATGAAAATATGATTTAGGTATAAATTTTGTACTAAAATCAGTGATACGACTGACGTACTAGACCTGTCAAAATTTTCTCTGTGTGTTAAGTTTAAAAAATGAATGTGTTATCACTAAATCTGAACTCTGGCAAAAATCCAACAATCTCCCTCCATTACCGTTCGCTTCCATATCTTCCCCAGAATGGCCTAAAATATTCGCAAAATTTTGATTATCTCTACCTACTCGAGCATTAAAAATTTTAATTTAAAATCCCCTAGCAAAATCACATTTCCATTTCCCTTACGATACACAATATCATTCAAGTCACCATAAAACTCATTCATCTTTTCTGCATTCGTACCTTCACACGGCGAATACACACTCACGAAACGATACACTGCACCTCCCAACTTGATTGAAATCCACATCATTCTTTCACTCACAAATCTATGACACACAATTGATTGCTCTAAACTGTTATGAATTAGAAATCCTACGCCCCAATTTGCTCTACCATTCTTAACTCCTGACAAATACAAGCGATAATTCCCTAAAGTGTCATCTACCTGACCTTTTACACGTACATCGCTCAAAGCCAAAATATCTAAACCGAAACTATTTGCCCTATCGACCAATTCTCGCTTCTTCAACTCAAAACCCCCACTCAAATTCATTGTTCCAATATTCAAAGCGATTGTCAACTGTGGAGCTCCGGTCAAGTCCCGGGGAGGACGAGCTCTGTGGCCTCCCCTCGTCCGAGGCCATTACTGTTTCGAGCAAAATAAATTTAAGGTGAGGGGCGTGCTAAGCCACACTGCACCCGAGAAAAATCACCAATAATTTTGTCGAACGCAACTGGCCATGGAAATCAATCACTACCAATAAACAAAATAAAATAGAACGAACTCACCAATGAACCGCAAAATAATCCGTGTAGCATTAATTATAAAGACGGAAAAGTATTCGGCAAAAATTTAACTTTAACAAATAAACATCAAAATAAAATCAAAGTAACACTGTGATTTTATTGAACGCGCCAACTGTAAAACACAAACACTGACAAAAACCGCGACAATGTGAAACGAAAAAGATTATTATTGAAAAAATTTTGCATTGAGACTGAACAAAAATTCATTGGAAATCACAGATATGCAGTGGTTTTTAATTTTGGAATCATCATCATTTATCAAAAAAAAGAAACAAAACAAAAAAATCTTATTAATAATCAATCTACAAATAAAGGCCATCATCAAATACAAGCAAAAAAAACCATGAACAATTTTTTCAATCATCTCAAGTGATGCCATCAAATGATTTTTTGATTGAAAAACCAATTGATTGATAAAATAATACTATTCATAATCTAAATGAATAACTATGTAAAACTGTCTTTTTTCAGGGTTTTTTTTCAAATGAGTTTTTATTTATTGAAAAGATCATAAATTGATGTCATCAATTGAGGCATCACTTGAGATAAGTGGAAAAATTGTTCCCTGAAAAAACCGTTTAGTAAAATGGAAATGCAAAATTTCTCGTTATGAAAAGACATCATTATCTAGACCAATAGGAGCAAAAATCATTTATCGCTCTTATTGGCATCGAATGTAAGAGGAAATCAAATCAATAACTAGAAATATCACAATCCATTGTCACTACGAACAAAAATGAAATGATTTAGCTTAGAAGATTAAAAATAAATAAAAGTAAAATTGACTAGTTCGAAAAGAGAGTTTTTGCACTCGACTGAATCTCTTTACTCTTTGTTCGATCTAGAAGTAATATAAATTCAAAAAAAATGTATAAAACTGAGTAAAAAATAAATAAAAAATGAAATTAATAGCTAAAATCAAGAAAATTAAGTATTTTACTTAATTTTCTATATAATTTTTTAAAATAAAACCAAAATTAAAATGTAATTCTATTGAACATTATGCAAATTCTTTGAGAGCGCATGTCAATTTTTAATGGGATGTGCTATTTACGTATATGAATTGTCATTTTACACAAAATCACAGCACTTTTATACATTTTATCGACAGTTTCACGCATGTAGGAGGAGCTTCATTGATTCAACAAAGCAAGTGGAAAAAGAATGAAAATGGGAGTGTTTCTTGTTTTTTTTTTTCCATAAATTTTGTTTACCGTTTTAATTAAAATCAACGGCTAGAATGCAGAAAAATTTCAAATAAAAACATTCAAATGGAAAAATCCTCGCGATAACATCGAATTACGTTACAAAAAAAATTGCATGTCGACAAAGTGATCACTTTTAATCAAACTGTTCCACTCTCAAAGTATTGCAACATGTAAATGAAAATTGATTACTTACCTAATGCCTCCAGTGTTAAAACCTACCTATTTCGATGTCCGAAGAAAAACAAGATCTGACAAATATCCAAAAAAATGCACAATATATATTATATAATATTTACAGAAATTCACAGAAATTCACAGAAATTCACAGAAAATTCATAAACAACATTATTTAAACAAATCCACAAAAAATCACAATATTCAAAGAAATTTACAAAAAATCACTTCAAAAATCTAAAAAATGCACAATATCTAATCTAAACAATAATTAACCCGTAAAATATCCACAATATTCACATAGTATATTTACAATATCCACAGTGGTGCACAAAAAATTTCATTCCCAAAAATAAAAAAACATTCACTATATTCACGCTTGTCAGGACTCATTACTTTTTCATTACACTTATTCAATTCATTTTCTCACTGCACTGTTCTTAAATTAAAAAAGAAAAAAAAACAACGAATGAAATAGTTTATTATTGATAATTTTCTTCACTACACTTCTGTTCACATCAAACTTGAAACTTCAAATGAGTGCAACGCGATTAAGTAGAGAGAGATGAGGCGTGTTCAGCTTTCCAATGGATTTTCAGTATCGTTAGCGGCGATGCGGATTGCGCATATATAGATGATTTCCCCTCCAATCACACCTACATGATCACGATCGCCGCTATATTCTCACATGCTTATTTCTCGTATGCATCTCAAATACTTCAAATTCTTTTAAATCAATACTCCGAATGTCTGGAAAAATACTTTGACCGTATTATGTTTTCCACATATTCTTCAAAGCATTTCAAATTGCCTATCTTCATGCGTTTTTTTTCCTCATTCAGATATAAATAAGTTAAATATAAAATAGCAGAAAAAAAATGCAATTCATAGTTTTTTACTATTTGTTAATAGAAATAAATGTTACAATTTGAAAAATTCTTTGTGTGAATTTACATTTCGACAAAACTTTAACAGCGTTAATATCTTGTATGTGTCAACGAAATTCAATATATGCAATACGCATTGTTCGGTTCATATTCGTTTCTGAAACAGATTTTATGAGCTGATTATGATTATGTGGCCGTGGTGACGACATCAAACGAAGAGAAAAAAAAATGCTCGAGAAAAATCATGTGACCATAAAAGTCATAAATATTGCATTTTTATTTTCAAAGTTCCTAGAATACAGTTATGCATTTTTACACTGTCAGCGAACACTTGAGATAATCACTTGAATCATATATATTTGGTGATCGCAACGTAAGAACAAAATTCGTTTCAATAGATTGCTTTCATTTTCATTTTAATTTCGACTTGTTCCATAGGCAAAATTTTCTAATAAAAACGTGTGAAAACACACAGTCTGTTCTGGCAACAATTTATTTAAAAAAAATTCATCAAGTATAAAACATAATTGAAAATTGTAATTTGCACTGATTTTTATGTGTTGTTGGTCAATTGATGTCATCAACTTAGAAACAATTGAATTGATATCATTTATGAAGTGCAACTGTTTAATTGAAAATGTCTCGACGATGAAAGCAAATAATAAATAATAATGATAAATTATGTGATTTTGAATCGGTCACATTTCATTATGAAACATTTTTCAAATGAATAGTAATTTAATTCGTAAGTTTTAGTTTTACCGATCGATCAATTGGATTATAAATTGAATGACCAGTCAAATACTTCTTTCGTTCTTTTCATTCTTAGTACAAGCATTTTGTTTTCCGATAGTAAAAAGATATAAGATATAGTTAGTCATACATGTTTCAGCAAAACAGCAACTTCCGCTAAAAGAAGCCGGTTTTTCATCAAAAACATGAAAATTTAATGTACAATGGCTAAATTCTGCTAATGAAATGCACAAACTTGATCTTTTCAAATTCAAGCACAAACTTCACGTAGAATTCAATGTGAAATAGCATGCGATAAATAATATTGAAAAGGAAAAAAATACGCGTTCAATTAACTAAACCGGCGCTTAATTCGAACATTCCATAGAGTAAAATTTCGAATGGCCAATCGCACACAGCAATCGAAATTCTATAAAATATATAGAATAGAAATTGGGTACACACATGAAAACAGAAGGAGACATTTGCTTGTGTTTGCTTGATAAAAAGTTAGAAAAGAGAAGCGCACACGACAAAAGAAAAAAAAAATAGAATGCTGTCTGGTCTGAGTAGACAAACGAAATATATCAAAACATTATCAAATGTAAATTCGGCATACAGTTCGTTTTGATATGCTGTTCGAAGACGTTTATTTCAAGTCTAAGATTAATCTCGTATATACATGATTAACGAAATATTGAGTCAAATTCATTTGAAGCATCCATTTTAGGTGTTCCCCCAAAATAAATCCTTTATCACGAAAAATAAAAGAGTTGTTTATTTGCTTTTATTTATCATTTTTGTTCAGACTCTTCAAAGAAATACACTATTTTTGTGCAACGAGAAAATCAAATTTAATATGAAATTGTTTTAACGAGAAAATAATGAAACTTGATTAATTCACGAACATCGAACAAATAAAAAAGATTTTTCGTGTAAAAAATAAACAAATTTAAATTTCTATGAAATGGTGACCAAAATCAACTATTTTACCATAATTTTTGTGCAGCTGTTTTTAATTGGTAAGATAAAATCAAATCGGAATCATTTGATTATGTGAATTTTTACGTGTTTTTGTTTAGTTTTTCTTGGCAAGTAGAGATGGAAAGCGTTTTGAAAATAAACGCAAACAAGTGAAATAAACGTTTATTTTCAAGCGTTTTTTTCTAACGTTTTTTCTTTGATGGTAATAAATCCGTTTATAATCGAAAATAACGTATATAAACGTTTAAAAAGCGGTTTTTGTTAAAAACGTTTTTAAAAAACGCTGCCAAAAATAAGACGTTTGCCATCCCTATTGGCAAGTGTTTGGTTTAAATGTTGGAAATTTCAACGGCAATCTGTACGAATTTCTGTGACTTGAACATTTACGAACAAGTGAAAAGTTGAACAGACATTTTATGAGATAAATTTGTATGATTGTCAATAAGTCGTTTCATTCAGGGCAGGTGTCATATAATCAATTTTCGAATAATTCTTTTCGGTATGTACTGTAAAATTGATTTTCACGAATTGGGCCAACATTTAGTCAAAATAGACGCACAGGATCATTGTCTCCGCTAAATTAAAACAAATCAACAACGTCGTAAACATATTTATTGCTATAAAATCGTTCTGAAGTCAAAAAAAGCCGAAACCAGTTTCAAAACAATTAAGAAAAAAACAAATTAAGAAGAAAAAAAATTTCAAAACATTGTTAAAGTTCATACTTTATCATTGAATTCAAACGATTTAAATCGAATTGCTATAGAAACTGATCAAGAACCGATTACAGTATAATTTTCAATGCAAAACAAATGGCCAAATCTGAACAATTAATTCAAGCTAACCGGAAATCAATTTCCGCACTCAAAATAGAGTTAGCTATATTATTGCTGAGGATATTTTTATTCAAATTTTAGATGAATTTTGCATTTTTTGATGGCATTTCATTTGATTCCATCAAAATACTATACCGTTGAATCGTCGTCATTTGAGATATGTGTAAAAAATTCGGCAAATAAAAATTTGTTCAAGAGTGAGATTTTTATTTCCCTATTTTCAGAGCACACGTGCGTGTATTCGTTTGAATTTTACTATCTTCATTCATTGCGTACTACTGAACGCTATAAAATGCCTCAAAATGCTATAAAATGCCTCAAAATGCTATAAAATGTTGTCAAATATGCTATGAAATAGCCACATTTTAATTAAGTAATCATAGTGATCGCAAACTTTTCCATCAGATCGAAATAGATTTATTCAAGTTAATCAATGCCGCATTCGGATTTTAAGTTGTCAGTGATGTTGTTGCTCTTTTTCTTCTACATTTCAAGTGGGCTCGTTTGTTGAAATATATGATTCGTATATTACATTTAATATCACAGCAGGAGCTTATGCGGGAGTGTTAAATAAACATTTATAGCTTATTTAACGTGACCAGAATGGTTGATTTGAATCGCAAGAAGTAGAAAGTCATCATATTTATGTGCAAATGCTTACATTTCCATTCAAAATGTAGACTAATCGATAAATAAATTCAATTGAAATAAATATTATTCGCTCACAAAAACAAATTCAGATATATAATTGAAGTCAGTTAAATCGACATTTTTTGTCTTCAAAGTCTAAAGATTAATTAATCGACATTCTTTGTCTTCCAAGTCATCATTTCTATTGAATAACTTATCTTGAGCAAAGTATTTTTGTCATTATTATACCGAAAATGGATCACTTATATGCTATCATCGTGAGCTATTTATAAATTATAAAAAAAATTGTGCTCGGTCATAAAAATTCATTAATTTGAACCCGTTTAGTTCTCAACCAAATTACACTGTTATTGTCGTACACTTTTGATGAAACATCATCAACTTCATTCGTTGGAGGAAATAAAATCAATAAAATAATGAGCGTGCCATTTTCAATTGTCGACCGTTAATCATATTCAATGAATCTCAAAAAATTCCATGTGCTGTGCAAGTAAACTAAATGTTTATAATCGACATGAAAATGACAAAAATTTGATTAAACTCCATTTAATTTTATAGTGTTTGTCTGTTTATGACTTTATTGTGAATAAATTCGTTTGGAACAAGTAATAATTAAAAGATTCTAGGAATGCTTTCAAAGTATTTCTCATCGATTTTATTTTCTTGTTGAGTCATAAATATATCGAAAATAATATACATGTTCGATTAGTTGTTTAATTTCTTTATCTTTTCAATTGTAATAGAATATGAACTAAACACCAGTTTACACGAGTTAAAACAACATAGATTACAAGAATAAAATCAAATGGAATACGATGCAATTTGAGTAGTTACTCAACATCTAGAATGCGTAATTTGTTTTGGCTCAAGTGAAACAAAAAAAAAAAAAAAAAAAAAAAAAAAAATAAGAAGAAGCAATTCATGCATATGAATTAACTGCGAATATTATTAGCATTTTAATTAAAAAGAATTCTCTCGTTATGTCTAATGGATCTTTTATTTCTGACGTCATTTATTTAAGCAGTTGCATTGGACTATACTAGTCAATATAGATTGAGATTAGCTACAAAAAGTTTATCATTTTAAGCTTTGTAAAGAATATATTCAATAATAGCAATGTTAGTGAATAAAATGTAAACAACATTTTAAATTGAAACTTGTTTGATTTAGTATATCAAAGTAATTGCTATTTGGGTTAATTTTTTAAATACATTACAAGAAATTCAAGGAATTCCGAATCTGATAAGAAATTCTGATTTGAATTAACCTGATTAACGGGTTAGCTGAAAACGAAAATTGTAGACATTTTTTAGTTTAAAATTTGTGTGAAGAGATAAACGATCAATCGAATCAACTGGTTCATCAAGTGACCATCGATAAGTATGCAAATTTCTCTACACAAAATTGGTGCGCTCCTGAAACGAGAAACGATGCCGCGCTCAAATGAATTTTTAAGAACATTAAAAATTAACATCATCGTTTAGATATAGACACACATACAAATGGTGTCACATTTGAACGGAAATCAGTTTGGACACATGTTGCGATTATTATCCAAAAATTATTACTTAAATGTAAATGCAAAAATATAATAAGCCCAAAAAAATATATATATATTCCTTGCCCCTGTCGCGTCTAAATATTTGTGAGTCATTCCAGAAGCAATATTCACATTTCGATCACATCCAAATTTAACGAGTTGTATGTTTAAAATATTATTAAATAACTACCTTCAATCATTCATTCATTACAGAACATATTTTCTGCAGACAATTATACGAAGTCAATGACAAGTATGGGATTATTTCATATTCCATTTTATATTTTATATTTTATTTTCAATCATTGAGATGAGTGTATTTATTCTGATTATTTAAATTTTATTTGTATAGCTATCCAATAGCCGTTCGACCAGTCCATTCTTCGGCCAAAACTGGGTATAGAAGAGTCATTCGAGATCATAATGCTGCGCATTCATCCATAAACAATGTTGAAACTGAGGTATAATTCTTTTCTATGAATCAATATGTGTGTTTTTTTTATCTTTATTGTATTTCCTTCCCTCGTCTCTGCCACTTTTACTGACATTTGTTTTGAAAACAAAACAAATAAATGTTTGTGATTAAAGTAAGACATATTGGATTTATGGTTTGCTCATTTTTATGGTTACTGAAATTTTTTTCATTTCTTCATTTTTTAGCATAATGAAAAGTCAATGCGCAAAAGACCCAGGCATGAAGAAGATGACAGATTTTGTGTAAAATGTCCAAAAGCAATAACGGCAGTTGCACGTGAATCATTAGATGGTATTATGGTTATACCACCATCGCCACGATCCTGCCGAACGAATATCCCATTTTCTGAACGATTGTATAAAATTGAAACATTATTTGGTTCAGATATTCCATTTGTACTTCCCAGCGGTCGACATGTTTTACATGCAAAAATTAAAAATGTAGAAACTGGACTTGTTGTTCGTAGCTGCGCGCTAAAATATAATGTAATTGTTCGCCATTGTAAAGGTTATCCCAGCATAAAAAATTATAATTTAACAATGTCTTGCACGGCTGCCAATATTTGGGGTTCAAAGTGTGCATTCAAATGCAACAATGAAGGAGAATATTTGACACATCGTGAACCAATCGTATGTAATGAGAACTTGGAATGGATTGGAACTGAACCAACATGTATGTCGAATATGGTTTCAGGTTAGTAAAACTTTTTTATTTTTTTAGATGTGATTTAATTAGCTTTAAATTTTCCCAGATAATGAAGTATACCTTCAAGATGAGCCAACACCTGGTGGTGAACATGATGGTGAATATTGCAGCCAGCCACAAGCACCGGAAAATGGACGATTTATATGCACAGCTAAAAATGATGATTTTCCAGAGCTCGTAGCTACCTCAATGGATGATATTATGGAAAGTAAGACATTAGCACCAGGCAGCACATGCAAGGCGCAATGTAACAATGGCTACTCGATTCCATATCATTTAATTCCATTATCAAAGATTGAATGCACAAATGGTGTGTGGAGTATAACTAACATTGAATTTTGCTATAAAAGAGAACCACGTCGTGGAATACATCACAACAACATGGCAATTAAGAAGCCATAAACGATATCATACACATTTACACAATAAAAAACACTTCGGAATGAAGTGATATCCTTTATACTTTATCATTATTATTGCACTCAAATAATTCATTGATAATAAAGAGAATTTTGTTCAAAAAACTAATCGCACATATTTATTTAAAATTTGTGATTGAACAACTAAATGCAAATCATTCCACAATGTGGAGAAGAAAAAAATCGATAACTGCAACCAACATAAATCAATTGAATTTAATTTATTCGTGTCATTTGCAAAAAAAAAAACATCTCAGTCATTCGGCATTCATTCGATTTCAATTTCAATTGACAATAAATCAAGTGTGCATTCATTATCGGGTCAACAAGTTATATAATTTCAAAAAGTCATCTGTTGCAGCTATTATCGAATAGTCTTTTCATGCACCAATATACAAATATTCTTTAAATAAATCTCTCAAATGGTGCCAGTCATTTCATTTTTTTTTTTTTCGTTTTATTCTTCGCGCATTGATAATTTTAATAGTTAGACAGAAACATGACTTTTCTATAAATCCAATCTAAAGAGTCTTGTGCGAATACTTGCCAAATACTTTATTCAAGAAGATTCTATATTTGAGGCAAGGAAGCACCCGAGTGAACGAAATAGACTTTGTCAAAAGTCTACAGGCCTTCAGGTAGACTTTCAATATAATTCTTATGCAGACGTTCGTTTCTATTCTCCCTTCTCTTCTTTTTGTTTTATACGCATGCAGATGATATTGACTGTGAAGAAGAAAGAATAGCAACGAACGCCTGCATTTGAATTATATTGAAAGTCTAGCTGAAGGCCTGTAGACTTTCGGCAAAGCCTATTGCGTTCACTTGGCCAGTTCGTGATCATTTTTACATTGATCAATATAACTTATCGTTTATAGCTATTGATATAAAATTTGTAAACAGAAATGAATTCGTGCTCAATTTAGTCTATAGATAAATATTTGATGGAACAAAAAAACATTTGTTTTGAAATAACAATTGAAATTTTGCTTATTCATGACAAAGAAGTTTATAGAAATTCTGTGGGAACTTTGCATATCATGCGATTTTCATGTATTAGTCTTATTTAACATTTTTAATAAATCGCAACTTTCTTGAATTGGTGTTTTGGCAGCTTTATATTGTCTAAGCAATTTTGTCACAACTTCAACAACATGATCCCAGAATGCAGTTCTTACTGCATTTGGTGCAGTTCCGGGAATTAACCCGTCATTGGTCAGATCGAGGTAATTAAACTCAGATGGTTTGGTTGAACCAACAGGATGAAAAACTTTAGTCGGATCACCATTTCGTACCGGATTTCTACCATTTGCGAAATAAAAATGAAAATAAATTGAGAAGAAAAAGACATATCAATTGAATTGAATTGAATCAATTCATGCTTCATCAAAGGCAATGAAGGTATTACCCAAATTTGATGAAATTCGAATACAATTTCTGTAGCGAAGTTATCACTTTGTAAGCCAATCTATTTTTCTCTTTAACTTCCAAGTATTTTTGGGTCTTTTTTCTACACCTAATACATTTGAAATTTGTTAATAATTTAGTTTATTGTTAAGTAATTCAGATTACAGTTGAAGATATTTACGTGAAAATCATGCATGTGTCATCAGCGTGTCCTCAGATGGGTGCAAATCATAATGATTAAGTTCTGTAGAAACAGATAACCTAATAAAATGCAGTGAATTAAAAAGTTTTCGTTTTCTTTTAACAATTCTATAGTTACATACCGATGTAAAAAGGTATTTTTATTCGATTTTGCAACATGTTTTTCCAACCATTTTTCCAAATGATAAATTGTGATAATATCTCCATCAACAATGAGTCGTTGTATCATTTGATCACGAGCATTGGTTGCATTTTTAAAGAAAAAATCACGTGTTTCAGCCAAAATGTCTTTGAAATAAGAAACCTGTAAACAAATATTGTAATTTATCGAATAATTATAACATTGTTAAATTCATTTTATTGCACAATTCACTTGCATTTTTCGCCATTTTCGCACTGAATCCGTAAACTGGTAAATCAATGACAAAATTGTCCAAATATTCTTTCAGGGCTTTTGGATCAGAATATTCTTTAGATGTGCGATTAATATAGAATAATTGTTCCTATTAGAGAAAATGAATTTGTTAAAAAACCTCATATAAAATTCATTTGGTTTGGAGCGTACATGTTTACTAAACGTATAATATGCGTTTTTATTGATTTTAGTCTTTCCAAGTCTAGTTAACGGACGCTCTAATAGAAATGGTTGCAATGCATTTTTATCTGTAAATGAAATAAAATTAAATAAAAAAATTACAATTTTTCAAATGAAATACAAATGGATTTTTTCATACTTTCGATAACTGGACTAAAAGGAAGCAATGGTTTAAATGGAATGGTGATTTGCATAGTTAAATTATTTAATACCGAAACTTCAACATTTTTCAAATAGTTAATCAAATCTTTTTCATCGACTTTGCCCGAAGCCACATTTTTCTGATAAAAAATCTCCACTAGTGATCGATGATTATCTGTATTATAAAACCATCCTGCATTTGGTGTTCCACCTATGCAAAGAATTTGGTTAAAGTACTTTTGTGATTCATCATTGATCATTTGGAGAGCAGCTGATGCAGAGCCTTCAATTTTAAAAGAAATAAACGGAAATATTAAACTTCACTATTTATAAAAACTTGCATTTTGCTTATTACCAGAGCTAACTCCACCCAGTGTGATCTTTTTATTATCACCTCCAAAGAATTTGATATTATCATAAACCCATTTCAAAGCAACCTGTTGGTCTTTCAATCCCATATTTCCAGAATATTCGCGTGTTCCCAATGATAGAAAGCCCAAAATACCAAGCCGATGATTCAAAGTAATAACGATAATTTCATTTTCAATGAAAAAATCCGGCCCATAAATGAATCATCACCAGATCCGCCCCAGTTCCCTCCTCCAGGTATAAATAATAACACTGGCAGCTTATTCTTTTCATTTGCCGTAGCTAAAATAATTATTATCGACTTAATATTTCTGATGTGTTTCAAAATTATAAAATTTTTTGTATTGAATTTAAAAGTAAGTTCATTAGGAGATTTAAATATGGACACAATTTGTTCAGCTAAGAATTAGAAATGTTTAATGTGTCACACCTGGAACGTGAATGTTCAAAAAGAGACAATTTTCATTTTCACCCTTGGTGGACTTGGTTTTCTGAGGACATTTGGATCCAAATTCAAATGCATTCAGTTCCTTTTCCCATTTTCCAATTGGAACGGGTGCCTAGGCAAATAATTTGAATAATGAATAAATATAACATTTGCTATTAAATGTAATTTCTAATGATAATTAAACAAAAATGAAATTAAAACCTTAAAACGAAGATCTTTGACTGGTGCCTTGGCGTACGGAATTCCTTTAAATGAATGAAATGACTTTTGCAGCCATAAAGTTTTCCCCAATTTTCCACGTATTTTACCACTTTTGGTTGTCACCAATTTGGTTTCAAAACCACTCACTGTTGCTAAAATAGCAGAACACAAGAGAAACGTGCAAAGTTGCATAATTCTCAATATTAATTCAGACTTATAATTTATTGAACCGATTCGAATCTAAATTATATTGTAATTGCTTGAATTTTATTAGTTCTATCTTTTATAGATAATACCCACATTCTTTATCAACAAAGTCGTAACAAAAATGACAAATTTTTAAATATCTTTGTTTTAAGCATGTGTGTACAGTGTACAGTGTACAGTCTTATATATTATAAATTGTGATCGATTGGAGTAAGTGTGTTTCATTACTTTAATTTTATTTTCCAAATATATTTAATAATTAATAATCTGCACAACTCGTTAGGCAATAGATTCAGGTGCGTCATAGAACATGATGGAAATATTGGTATTGTGTAAAAGATCTCGCTGCTCGACAACAGATGGTTCCACTTGTAATATATATTATAGATGAAGCGAAATTTTTTTCGTCATTATAAAGTTTAGACATCTGTCAAAAATATTCAGTATACTGTGTATACACAGTGCATTGTTTATTTCACAATAACACAGTTTTTTATTGCACTCAAAATGGATAATTTTGTGGCGAAAAAATCGTATCTGCGGGGAATTTTACTCCATGGTTTTTTTACGAAGAAAACGGCTGCAGAAAGTCATCGTATTCTTGTAGAAACTTACGGGGACTATGCTCTATCTGAAACAACTTGCAGAGATTGCTTCCGACGCTTCTAAACTGGTGATTTTGCTCGATGAAGATCCATGTCAAACCCAAGGCGAGCTCGCATTATCATTGGGAGTTGATCGATCAACCATTTCCAGGCGTTTGAAAGCCGCCGGATACATTCAAAAGCAGGGACATTGGATATCACACGCAGTGGCGTATAAACAACTTCATGACAGGGGGGGGGGGGGGGTATTAGAAAAAAAAAATTAATAAGCATAAAAGAATAGAAAAAAAGTACTTTATTTATTTTATAAATTTTTATCATTAGGAAGCATTGTTTTCTTACAATAACATTTTTCTATTTTTTTCTCTGAATATATCTATAACGTCTTTCGCATTTATATTGATTTCTCTATGGATGCTTAAGGCAACCAAACCATCCAATCAATTTTCGCATGTTGTGTTTCTCAAATATGTTTTGATTCTCTTCAAATTAGAGAAAGATCTTTCAGCGGTTGCAATTGAAACTGGCAGAGTAGCACAAACTTGCAGCATGCTGAAAATATTTGGGAAAATAGTATTGTTGCAATGATTCATAGCATCGAGGAAAGTAAATGCCTTTTCTTCTTTTAATGCAATGCACATTTGTTGCCATATTAATGCTTCTTCCTTTACAGCACTATCACAAACATTTGTTATACATGGCCATTGATTTAAAATGGCATCAACCGTATCATTTAAAGCATCTTTTCCAAGATTGATAACATATTTTAGAAGAATATTTTGAATTTTTGAAAGGACATTCTTATGCTTCGAGAATCTTTCTTTCAAATGAAAAATGAAATGATCATTGAATGGGATAAATATGCTCAATCTGTATTAATTTTCAGCGCAATTTGTTTTATAACTGTCTCTATGAATTTGCCGATTTGTTAAGCGTGGTATTTCGATTGTTCCACAGAATTCTTCAGCCAATTCTTTGGCGGTTGAGAATAGTTTTTCGAATTCTTTATGAGCATTTCCACGTTTATTTTCTAGAATTTCCAATAAAATATCAGTACTTTCAATTGCACTCGCTAAGTCAGCATTCTTAGCTTGCAACAACATGGAAAGAGGATTTGTTATAGAAAAAATCTCCTCAATAACTACCATAGCAATAATAAAATGTCCACATTTAAGAGTTTGTAAATATGAGAGTGCCTTCGCAGATGACTCTTCATTCGAAAATTCTTGAATGTATTCTAAAGCAGTCATAATAGGCGAGAAGAATTCCTTAAAAATGATGATTGAATCTAGCCTTTCGAACCATCTGGTTTTACAGTATTTTATTGGTCTCTTGTTTTTATATCATTGCTAATTTCTTCAACTGCATTATTTAAATATTCTTGGCGTTGTGCAGAAGAACGAAAAAAATTTATTACTTTCTGTGAAGTGCCACGAAAAGCAAGTTTTTGCCCAGCAAGAAATTTGATTGCAACGACTAAGCGTAAAAACACTTGTTTCCAATGTTCTGTTTCATTTTGAATCATTTGAGATTGATACGAATCAATTGTATTTTTTGTCAAGTGTCTATTTTGAATTTTTTTCCATGAATTAAATGCAAGTGCTTGGTTTTGAATCTTTTTTTCGTTTTTCGGATTTTGCCGCCCAAAAATTGTGCCGCCCTAGGCAAATGCCTGCAATGCCCTCCCCCCCAGGTTCGGCACCGATAGCAATAAATAATTGCTAGGGAGAAGACATAAGTTAAAAAATGCATTAACTGTTGAAAAGTAAAAACATAATAACAATCAATGACATTTTTTTTCTGATATAGATGATGTTTCATAAATCACAAAAACAAGAATAAGACCAAGCGATTCAAATGAAGCTTACCAAGCAGTTAAACATATAAACATAAAATCGATCAATTTTTTGTTCGCATATAATGTTTAGTCTCTTTAATTCAAATGTAATGGTAAACACAATAAATACAACACAGTCTCATATGAGCTCTCAAAATAACTCTTTCAATTATCACTCATGATTCATTGAAAATAATATTTCATTATAATTTTTTATGGATAACTTAAGGAACAAAAAAATTTTACTTCTCAAGACGACAGGGGGGCAATTCGTTTTGATATCTAAATAAAGCAATGTTTTTTTACAAAAGAACAGCGAGAACTTTTACAGACTACCAATATCTACCACTCTAACCAACGACATGACATTCGAAATTAAAACAATTTGTTTTTCATTTCATTTAGATTTTCCAAACTCATTTTTAAATAAACATACAAGTACATACGAGGACTGTCTCATAAGTTTGAATAAAAAATATTAACGAACAGTTATGTATTATTGAAAATGGCTTTATTGCTTTTCAAAATATTCTCCATGATGTTCTATACACTTTTCCATTCGATGGAACCATTTGTCATAACAATTTTGCCATTTGGCGGGATACACCTCCAAAACATGGTTTTTGAACGCATCAACAGCCTCTTCGGCGCTCGCAAATCGTTGCCCACGCTGTTGATCTTTGATGTGAGTGGACAAAAAGAAATCATTGGGTACTGAATCAGGGCTGTAAGGCGGATGACCCATTAATTCTATGTTTTCAGTGGTCAACAATTCATTTATTTGACGAGATGTGTGAGAGCTTGCATTTTCATGGTGAAGAATGATTCGACGGCGCTTATTTGTTTTTCCTATTTCACTGAACACTTCTGGCAAACAAATGGTCGTGTACCACTCAAAATTACCCGTTCTACTATTGCCACATGTCCACTTTTTCCAAAAAAACAAACCACCATTTGTTTACCAACACTTCGAGCACGAACAACTTTTGTTGGATTTGGTTCATTTTGAAACATCCATACAGTCGATTGTTGTTTACTTTCAGGCTCATACTTATAGATCCATTATTTATCACCTGTCACGATACTATAGACGTTTTTTGAGCGTCCACTGTCGTATTTGTCAAGCATTTGTTCGCACCAATTTACACGAGCTACTCTTGGCTCATCGGTCAATTTATGTGGAATCCAACGGAAACAAATTTTTTTCTCAGCTAAGTGTTTATGTAAAATTGTTTGTATGCTGGCCTTACTAATGCCTAATATTGCCTCAATCTCACGCTATATCACATGACGATCTTCCGATATTAGTTTATGCACAGCATCAATATTTTTTTGCACAACAGCAGATTTTGGACTACCTTCACGGAATTCATCAGTGAACAACACACGACCACACTTGAACTCAGCAAACCATTTATATACATTATGTGAACAGTTGAGAGTGAAAATGCTATTATTCAATGTATTTGTTGTTATTTTTTGTTTGTTGAATACACTGAATAATAACATTTTTACCCGGAACTTTTCTAAATAACATTTTTCCTCGCAACTGTTCATGTAAGGATGGGTCTTCATTACCAAAGAAACGGAAATCTTAGTTTGACTGGAATGACATTAGTGTGGCCCGATTATTCAAACTTTTAAGACAGCCTACGTAAAGTAGTTGTTTAGTCAAGTGTAAGAATAAGACAGAAACGGGAACATATTTGACACAGATAAAAAAAATGTAAACCTGTAAATTATGCAAAATAGATATATTCTTCAAGTGCTAGAAATGGAAATTTGTTTTCCGTTTAGTAAACAACTGTTGACGTCACATATTTTACACTTGTTTTGACATTAAAAACATATATGTACAACTTGAAATTCCGTATTCGTGAAAATTTATATTTCTGGTGTGCTTTTATGAAGCTCGAGAAAAGTAAAAATCCACGCACTTTCTATTTAATAGCTATTTTTTTCAGAAACTCGGACCGTCCGCGGATCCGTACTTTGAAAAAACTAACTCGGACTCGGACGAACTCAGACAATGAGCGATAGTCCTCGGACGGACAAATTCGGGCTCGGACGCATCCGTTGGCAAAATTGTAGCTAAAATTAGCAACAGCAAGCAACACTGTTGCTGCAACAGGCAGCACATGCAAGGCGCAATGTAACAATTACTACTCGATTCCATATCATTTAATCCCATTATCAAGGATTGAATGCACAAATGGTGTGTGGAGTATAACTAACATTGAATTTTGCTATAAATGAGAACCACGTCGCGAAATACATCACAACAACATGACAATTAAGAAGCCATAAACGATATCATACACATTTACAAAATAAATAAGATGTATTACATCCGTAAGATGAACTTTTCCGCACTGAAAATCCAACGCATAACATTTATCCAATTTGTGTTACGAACTCTTTGCATTTTATCTGAAAATGACATGTTTTACGGTTTTCCATAATCTAAACAACTTACTCTCTAACTAAAGTTGTCCCAAACTATAAGATTTTCCTTGGACAGAAACTCGTAGAGGAAATTAATCAATAACACCGAAATAAGATGAATTAGCCACAATATCTATTTCTCTGTTTAAACTTAACCAAAAATGACTCACAAATTATGCTTAAAATTTCGTTTTTACTTCTGTGTAAGTGAGTTTTCGACAGGTTATACATACCATTCGCTTAATTTTTTATTTTGCAGATTTTGATCTGTAGCATCTCTATTTACGGTTGAAGTAATAATAATTTTAGCGTTAGTAGAATATAAAAACCCAACTGTTTTTTCGAAACAATAACATTTTTATATGGTTCGAACTTCGAACGTCATTTTTACGTATCTTTCTATACAAAAGTGTCATTTTCCACCAAAAATCTCATCTGGGAACCGAACAAACAATAGAACGGGTCGTACTATTTTGGTCGCGCTGTAATTTCTATGGGAATTTTGTTGCGACCAAAATTCGTCTTTTTGTGCGATCAAAAGTAAGTTTTGGTCGCGCGACTAAAATTCGTTTTTATTTACCCTAGCGGGGGAACATTGGACAAAGGACAAATTTCGGGGATGTGGATAGACAAAGTGGGGTCAAAGTGAAGTGTTCAGTACAAATAGGGTTGCGACCAAAATGCGTTCTTGTGCGCGGCCAAAATTCGTTTTGCATTACGAATTTGGTTCTCAAAAAAATCGTGCGACCAATATTCGTTTTTGTGTGCGACCAAGATTCCCCAATGGAACCGACTTTCCAATGAGTTTCCCTTGGCGAGAATGCCGTGAGATGCCTATTTTAGACACTTTTCATACAAAAATCATCATTTGCAATGGAAATATCACTATGATTAATGGATACACTATGTGATCATCATCCATAGCTGAAAATTTTTCATAATCGGTTTTTTTGGGCTCGTTGGGAGTTACCGTGGTAACAAATTTTTACGTACAGCATACGTGGTAAAGCGTACAGCGTTCTCTCATTCTCTCCTAAGTTCAAAACGCAGAGAAAAAGTATTTTTGGCTGCTCCTAATTTTTTGATCGATTACAATACTTTTACGCACAACATATTGTGTGCGGAAAAATAAAAACACTTCGGAATGAAGTGATATCCTTTATACTTTATCATTATTATTGCACTCAAATAATTCATTGATAATAAAGAGAATTTTGTTCAAAAAACTAATCGCACATATTTATTTAAAATTTGTGATTGAACAACTAAATGCAAATCATTCCACAATGTGGAGAAGAAAAAAATCGATAACTGCAACCAACATAAATCGAATGAATTACAGAATTTTCATTATTGTATATCATGCGATTTTCATGTATTAGTCTTATTTAACATTTTTAATAAATCGCAACTTTCTTGAATTGGTGTTTTGGCAGCTTTATATTGTCTAAGCAATTTTGTCACAACTTCAACAACATGATCCCAGAATGCAGTTCTTACTGCATTTGGTGCAGTTCCGGGAATAAACCCGTCATTGGTCAGATCGAGGTAATTAAACTCAGATGGTTTGGTTGAACCAACAGGATGGAAAACTTTAGTCGGATCACCATTTCGTACCGGATTTCTACCATTTGCGAAATAAAAATGAAAATAAATTGAGAAGAAAAAGACATATCAATTGAATTGAATTGAATCAATTCATGCTTCATTCAAGGCAATGAAGGTATTACCCAAATTTGATGAAATTCGAATACAATTTCTGTAGTGAAGTTATCACTTTGTAGGTCAATCCATTCTTCTTTTTCAATTCCACGTATGTTTCGATCTTTCTTTTACACCTAATACATTTGAAAAATGATAATACTTTCGATGGTTTTTGAATAATTTAGGTTTGCAGTGGACAATATTTACTTGAAAATCATGCATGTGTCATCAGCGTGTCCCGCAGATGGGTGCAAATCATAATGATTAAGTTCTGTAGAAACAGATAACCTAATAAAATGCAGTGAATTAGAATGTTTTCGTTTTCTTTTAACAATTCTATAGTTACATACCGATGTAAAAAGGTATTTTTATTCGATTTTGCAACATGTTTTTCCAACCATTTTTCCAAATGATAAATTGTGATAATATCTCCATCAACAATGAGTCGTTGTATCATTTGATCACGAGCATTGGTTGCATTTTTAAAGAAAAAATCACGTGTTTCAGCCAAAATGTCTTTGAAATAAGAAACCTGTAAACAAATATTGTAATTTATCGAATAATTATAACATTGTTAAATTCATTTTATTGCACAATTCACTTGCATTTTTCGCCATTTTCGCACTGAATCCGTAAACTGGTAAATCAATGACAAAATTGTCCAAATATTCTTTCAGGGCTTTTGGATCAGAATATTCTTTAGATGTGCCATTAATATAGAATAATTGTTCCTATTAGAGAAAATGAATTTGTTAAAAAACCTCATATAAAATTCATTTGGTTTGGAGCGTACATGTTTACTAAACGTATAATATGCGTTTTTATTGATTTTAGTCTTTCCAAGTCTAGTTAACGGACGCTCTAATAGAAATGGTTGCAATGCATTTTTATCTGCAAATTTTTTTGAAACAAAAAAAATATAATAATTTTCAAAACGAAATATAAATGAATAGATCTTACTTTCAATAACTGGATTGAAAGGAAGCGATTTATCAATGCTAACTTGCATAGTGAAATCATTTAATACCGAAACTTCAACATTTTTCAAATAGTTAATCAAATCTTTTTCATTGACTTTGCCCGAAGCCACATTTTTCTGATAAAAAATCTCCACTAGTGATCGATGATTATCTGTATTATAAAACTTTCCTGCATTTGGTGTTCCACCTATGCAAAGAATTTGGTTAAAATACTTTTGTGATTCATCATTGATAATTTGGAATGCAGCCGATCTACCACCTTCAATTTCAAAATAAAAAAAATGGAAATATTAAACTTCACTATTTATAAAAACTTGTATTTTGAATATTACCAGAGCTAACTCCACCCAGTGTGATCTTTTTATTATCACCTCCAAAGAATTTGATATTATCATAAACCCATTTCAAAGCAACCTGTTGGTCTTTCAATCCCATATTTCCAGAATATTCGCGTGTTCCCAATGATAGAAAGCCCAAAATACCAAGCCGATGATTCAAAGTAATAACGATAATTTCATTTTCAATGAAAAAATCCGGCCCATAAAATGAATCATCGCCAGATCCACCCCAGTTCCCTCCTCCAGGTATAAATAATAACACTGGCAGTTTATTCTTTTCATTTGCCGTAGCTAAAATAATTAATTCGACTCAATATATCTGTTGTGTTTCAAAATTATAAAAATTTGTGTATTGAATTTAAAAATATGGCAAGGCACCAAGATTTCAACAGAACACAAACAAATTTCCATATTTGAATTTTAAACAAATCTATACAGCTGCAAAACGAATGTATAGACAATACACACAATCATTAAAATCAACTGAGCAATTTTTATTTGTGTTTAATGTACCTGGAACGTAAATATTCAAGAAGAGGCAATTTTCATCTTCACTTTTGAAGGATCTGGTTTTCTGAGGACATTTGGATCCAAATTCAAATGCATTCAGTTCCTTTTCCCATTTTCCAATTGGAACGGGTGCCTAGGCAAATAATTTGAATAATGAATAAATATAACATTTGCTATTAAATGTAATTTCTAATGATAATTAAACAAAAATGAAATTAAAACCTTAAAACGAAGATCTTTGACTGGTGGCTTGGCGTACGGAATTCCTTTGAATGAATGAAATGACTTGTGCAGCCATAAAGTTTTCCCCAATTTTCCACGTATTTTACCACTTTTGGTTGTCACCAATTTGGTTTCAAAACCACTCACTGTTGCTAAAATAGCAGAACACAAGAGAAACGTGCAAAGTTGCATAATTCTCAATATTAATTCAGACTTATAATTTATTGAACCGATTCGAATCTAAATTATATTGTAATTGCTTGAATTTTACTAGTTCTATCTTTTATAGATGAAATCCATATTTTTTATTATGAAATTCGCATTAAAGAATCCCTAAATATATGTCTTTGTTTTGCACATGTGTGCACAATGTACAGTAATAATTCTGTTGTTATTCTTCTGAAAAGCCAACACGTAGCAACAATCAAATTTTGACAATTTTTTGACAAATGATAAATTTCCAACTCTTTTAAAAATGACACATTTTTTCGACATGCGAACTTGTAATTTACGTAAGCAATTAGAAAATTTTGTTTTTTTTCCAAATGCCCTTATTCTATTTTCTTCTGTAATACGTTTTCTCAGTTATATATGGAAATTCCTCTATCAGCTAGAAAGCTGTTATCAAATTAGGAAATGAAAAAACAATTGTTAATTTGATAACGGTTTTTAAAGATATCGTATTTCTATTATGACTAAGAAAACATATTACAAAAGAAGACGAACAAGCAGGAGGACATTTGGTAAAAACAAAATTTTCTAATTGTTCACGTAAATCAAATATGTGTGTGTCGAAACAAATACATCATTTTGTTTAATTCCGATGAATTCATTTTTAAAACAAAATAACAAATAATGAAAAATATGAAAATATGAATCACAAACCCATTTTTATGATTTTATCTTCATATGAATGTTTTGCCTCCATTTATCTAGAAGAATTTAAAAAGCTAACAAAAAAAAAAGATTTCCTTGCAATGAAAACAAATGACAAGACAGCATGAATGACGTTTAGTTCGCTTCATAGGAGTCATGAACCTTCTTTACGTTTGACGTAAATAAACAAAACCTTTGCATTTTTTGGTTTGTTACTAGGGAACTTTTGCATATTCATAAATTTAAAAAGTGTTTCGAAATGTAAATTCATACCCAATTGAGCATTTGATGAGGTATAACATTAGTTTTGCAAAAAACAAAACGTCACAATTTAATGCGTATGCCATTCTTCGCTATTAGAAATTAAGTCATTTGTCAATTGAAAAATCCTTTTTAGATTTTAAAAATGCACTAATGATATGAAGAATTCTCCAAACAACGAATGAACTCATTTCAAAATGATAACTATTTGATTAAGTTGAGCGGATGGAGGGCATATAAGTTTAAAATAACTCTAGATATGTTGAAAATAAAAGCAAAAACGAATGTTTTCAATGCACAAACAGGCACAAGTATTAAGTGACAACCAAATGTGTCAAACTGCATATTTGAAGTATGGAATATTCACCAAATGTATTTCCTGAGCCATGTGAAAAAATGCGTTTAAATTAATCAAATGAATAAAATGATGCAATGCAATAATGCAAAATTTCATTCTCAGAATATGACAATAAAAATCGAACAATATTGATAACAATTCAATTTTTAGTCGATATTGTGCGATGAATCATCATCACTGATGATAGCTTCATCGCAAGCGTAATGTAAATTATAAAATGTAAATAAATTTACATATGTCCTCAGCAAAGTTCACTGAGTAAACAATACCATAACCACATTGTATACATTGTGTCTCAAAATGATAAAATACAGACTGTTTTTGAAAATCGAAAGTGTTTACACGTTTGTTAATTGAAGAGAATTCAAATGCTGAATCGCAAATGATTACGTCATCGACGTCGACTGAATGAGAATACAGTTTTAAAAACGAAAGTTATACGGTAAGGTGATATGTGGCTGTACAAAATGATGCATTTGCAAAAATGCGATTATTCTAACAACATCATTTCATTTCATTTATTTGAAATTTACATTTTCTTTTCCTCTATTTCCTTATTGCTTTTTGCATTTTGCATTTTGCATTTTCACACATCGTTTCGTATATAGTCTTACTTATTTTTCCAAATGACTCTGCTAACTATAACGAGACGTTTAATTGAAAATAATTCAAATCAAAGCAATTTTAGTGTTCGCACATGCCCATTAAATAGTCAGGCCTTTCAAAGTGTTTGCAGTATAAACAAAAAAAAAAAAAAAAAATGAACATTCAAAACACACGCATATCGCACTACTATCGCACTGTGGCGTATATTGTAAAAAGTGCATATTCTCTTTGAGCAAAGAGAAAGAAAATATATATCAAAATGTAAAATGTAAAATGATAACATGAAGACGATGACGCGACAGTGTGACTGCGTTATATTAAATACTTTTGTTGTCAAAATTTTAAAGTTCTCAAGTTTTTTTCTCTCAATTAATTTTTTTCTGAAATATTAATTGCAAGCGATTGCAATGGAACTAAAAATAGACCTGAGCGTGATTATGAGCGTGATTTTTAGTGTGATGAGAATACACTCCAGACAGCACACTTCGATGTGACTGCAGCCAATTTTGCATGATTCAATCGTATTAAATAATTCAGCCTACCAGTTGATAGTTTTAATTCAATCGGTATAAACAAATAGATTCAGTCTTGTACTATCGCTTATACCAAACACACCTGTGCGCTACTGAAGTGATAAATACATGTACATAAAAAAGATGAACAGCAAGTGATTTTATTTGAACACAATTTTGTTTACGCACTTTCAATAAAAAAAAACCATCAAATAATCAATATCATCGTAAAAATGTATTCAAATGTGAAACAAATTGCCGGATACGTCGAGATTTTTATCGCATTAGTTTTCATTGGTGCGTATAATCAATGGTTTATTAGTTTGCACAGCATTTTTAACTTAATTGATTTGTGGCATTTTTGACCAATTTGTTTGTGGCATTTGAAATGATCAATCATAAAAAAAAGTTTTACAATGACAAAGTTTGGCGTTGTGAACTATATCATAAAATGTTTTTTTAAAATCACAAAATGTCCTCATTTCCATTTATATATAGTCTCATATGAAAATTATAACTATTTTTAAACGAGAAAAAGTCAAACTAAAGAGTAAGAAAAACAACGTATTATGATAAATTCAATGAATGTTTTCGCTAATCACATGCGAATTTACGTACATTTTTGTTCAATTAACAGAATTTGCTTACAATTTGTGGAGAGAAATATATTCTTGCTGCGATAGATTTCAAAAACTATTTGCCATAATTGATTCTGAACATACTAAAATGTTGGAGGAAAATTGCATTTTTTTTCTTGTTGTAATCATTTAAATGAGCAATTTTCAAGTCATTTGCTATTACCTTTTTGTCAACCACACAGATTATCTGCCACAGATATCAAGAGAAAAGAAGAAAAAAAACAAGATAATTTCTCATTAATTAATTCAAATGAAAAATTGTTTAAATAAAATATACGAAAGACGGCACTGTGAATCGCAATTCGTATGAAAATCGACGCGCATTTTTTCTGCTTCGTTTTTTTCTCTCCTTGCCTCAATTCGATTACGAATCAAGAAAAAAGCGAAGTAAATATATACATACAATTGAAATATAAACCTCATTATGTCAATGTTAAGAAGGACTGGAAATTATTATTTATAGCTGTGTCTAATTCTTTTACTGTGTGAATTGAGTGTGACATTTGCCTAATATTAAATAAACAAGACCGCGCATTACGGTCTGAATTCCTTGTACAAATAATCGTTATTTTTTTGCGTCGATAAAATATCCAATAAAGTAGAAATGCCTAACGCATTTATATGTTTGTTTGTTTTTCGTTTTTGTTTTGTTGCGATGCCATTCAGTTGAAAATTCTCTAATTTGTTATTCCATTGACTGTGAGAAAATTACATTTTATTTTACGACCATCAAAATGTTGTATACTGAATATAAATTAAATCTTAGAACAGTATTGTAATCGCATTTCAACCATTTCAAAAAAAAAAACTAATTTCTTGCAAGATGAACCGTTTGATGCAAGAATCAAGACATTTGATCTGTTGTGTTTGCCACACTTTGACTGTGAATAGTATGTACTGTCGCTGCATAAAGTTTTTATCGCTTTTGCTATAAGCAGCCATAAGTATGCTCACTTTTTTACAGGTTTTACATTCTACAGAATGTACAGCAAAAGCGGTAAAAACTTTAAGAAGCGATAGTACACAAATTTCATTTGAATAACAATTTTTCAACCAAATTCGCTGGATGTTTTTTACAGCAATAGTTTTATCAATTACAAAGAATCTAAATGAATGGCAGTTATAAATTTATATCAAATCATCACTGTTACTTATTTAGATTTTCACCATTTCAAACACATTAAAATGTGTTTCATTGCGACACGGAATTTTAATCAATTATACGAATTTGGTTGATTTTCTTTTTATCTAGCAATAAAACTGCGGACGAATTAATTGTCCATAGCAGCTAAAAGCATAGAGAGAGAAAAAATGTAGCATTGCCGACATGTCGCAAGTTTATAATCAATTTCATTCATTTCTCGCTGCTTCAATTTATTTTTCACTAAGAATTCTGCTTCTACTGACAATGTAGAAATAATAATTAATGAAAAATATTTTGATCGTAAGAATTATGCTATTGAATTACGATAGAAATATTATAGTATAATCCATAAAACTGTTCATATATTTAATTTTATGCAAAAAATGTGGATTTTGCTTTTATTTCAACGTCACATTGGGTGTCCGTATCATTGGTAAACGCAAAACGTACAGAAGCTCAAAACAAATGACAAAAAACTATTGTAAAAATCCAATTGCGATTTACATTCATGCTAATTGAATCGTATTTATAAAATATTGAACATTTAAAACCATGAATCAAAGTTGAACGGCGTGTAAAATCTGATAAGCGCATTGTGTTATGAAATCAAAATTCAAATAAACTTGATTAACAGGTTAAACAATCGCATTGAATATATGAACTTATTCGGTCGAAACAAACAAGTGAAGGGAGAGGAAATGAAGGATTTAAAGAAAGAGATATTAAGAAAAATAGCGATAAAGTATATTTAAGTTCACTGATCAAAATGATAAATATGCAAATTTAAATAGTACACATTTGATTTTCATTGCATTTGATGATTTTTTTTCCACTTTCTGGTATTTGTGAATTTTGAAAAAAATTGAATAATTTTTAGATATATTTCATTTTCAATGAAATTTGGCGCCGGAATAAAGGGAATTAATTAGACGGTGAAAAAATTGGCGACAGCAAATATAAGAATTTTTTTTTCTTCTTTCAGGTTTTGTTTTGTATCTAATTTGTATAAGTAGAACACAAATAGATTGACATACATAAATTCATTAGAAAACAAGTCAAAGAAAACATGCTAAATAACTGTTATTTAAATGTATTCAGCAAAGATCAGGTTGAGCATCAGATGAGTGCATGCAAATCATTGGAAAAATGTATACATTGTGTGTTGAGCACAATTTCATTATTATAGAATTTAAATGATTCATTTAATTCAATTTAAATTTCAGTTCAAGTGAATTAACCTGACTGGAATGATCTCTTTCTCTCTTTGCAGAGCAAATTTTGGCGACCAATTATTATGGTATATATGAAAGGTAAGGATTTTGAATAACATTGACATCAGTAAAATGAGCGACCAATTGTCAGTTAAATGTCAAATTACAGATAAATGTTTAAAAATACTGATAGATGTTTTAGTAATCTAGTACAAATGAAGAATGTCTTTTGTAGGTATCCGATTGCTGTGCGTAAATATCATGGTCTCCATTCAAATATGAGCCTAAAGCGGAATCCACGAACAAACGATTTTACACGCATTGACACAAAATACAAGCATTCGCACGAGCTTCTGAACGATGAAGAAGCGAAGGTATTGAATTGATATCTTTAATTAAATAATAATTGTATGAAAAACATATAAATCAATATTACAATTCAGGTGGCCAAAGAAAAGGAAAGTACTTTTAAAATGAGAAAACTTTCTCTTCCTTTATCATATAAATAGAAAATCTTTCATTATTTTCAAAGAATTCATTTTTTCCGTAGCCGAGCTATAAAAAATGGAAAAACCAACATTCACGCAAAAAACATCATCGAACGTGCGTAAAATGTCCTGGCGAAATAACGGCAATCGCACGCAAGGGATTAGATGGAATTTTAGTAGAGCCGCCAGCACCATTGTCTTGCAAAACAAATTTACCATTTGCACAGAATTTGTATCGAATCGAAACACTGTTTGGCGCCGATTTATCATTTGTTCTACCGGAAGGTAAATACAGTTTTATTGGAAAGATTCGAAATGTTGAGTCGGGCCTAATTGTTCGAAGTTGTGTTTTAAGGTATTATTAAACACATTCTTGAATCATGTTATTGTTTTATTTTTTAATCGAGAACAAGGAAGAGATTCTAATTGAAAAAAAAAATATTTATTTTCCATTAAGTTATCATGTGATTGTTCGTCGATGCCAGGGAATGCCTGTGTTGAATGACAAAAATGTGAAAATGTCATGTAGTACTGGAAATATTTGGGGATCTCAATGTGCTTTTGAATGTAAAAATGATTACGAGAATCTCAGCCACCTTCAATCCATATTTTGTAATGAAGAATTAGAATGGATTGGCGATAAACCAAATTGTGTTTCAGATATTGGTAAATTTCTTACATTTTATAATTCAAACAAATTTTGTAAATAATCTTGAATTTCATTTCAATTTCCAATAAAAATTGCAAATCAATTTTCAGATAATGCATTGCCAATTGATAAAAATGAATTTTGTCAACAGCCACCACCACCGGAAAACGGGCGCTATGTGTGCGAAACAAAAAATCAAGATTTCAGTGAATTGTTTCAATCAAATGCAAACGCCATAGATAATTATAAAAATCTTGCACCAGGCAGCTTATGTCGAGTGCATTGCAATCGATCCTATGCAATTCCATATCACTTATACCCGCTATCATCGATTCAATGCACAAATGGAGCGTGGAATATAACCGATATTGAATTTTGTTACAAGAAACAATCTCAACGTCGACATACGCCTGGACGACATCGAAACGCACAATTATTTAATCAAAAAAGTCAAACACATTTCTATTCAGTTCAAAATCATTTAGATAGCACTACGCAAAAGCCAAATTGAAAAGTAAATGCAAAATGATTGCGGGCAAACTATTAGCATGTACAAATTAATTTCGAAATCATCACATATTTGAACAATAATATTCTGTATTTATCACATTTATTAGTAATAAAAAATTCATTAAACTGAAGCAAAAAATCCAAATGGGGAAAAGTTAGTAGCGACTTTTGCTATGATTTAAAAAAAGTTTTCTCTTGATAAAAAAAGTATTTACATTGCTTAAAACGGCATTTTTACTATAATTGACATTCACAATCATTTGACGCCAGTTTAGCTGCAGTGAAATGTCTTTTATTTACAATTTTAAGTGAAATATTTTCGACATAATTCCACTTTGATACGCAAACTGATAACACAATATGAATTTGGAATTCACTTGATTCCCATCTGCTTTCATAGAAAGATAGTCAGTGAAAAATGATTTCCAAATTTATTGAATGATTTCATGCCTTTCAACATTTACATAGTTTCATTTGTGTCATTGAATGTGGAAACAAGAATCGATTTTCTTTTTGAGTTGAGAATTATTTTTTTTTTTTTCATGGAAATGACACTATTAATAATCGTATGAATTGAAATAAAATTGTCGCCAAAAGAGCAATAGAATGTTGGCTTCGGAGGCGGAGCATGTATGCTTACGTCACACTGCGATTTCAGCTCGCCGATGATTGTTGCGGCTGGAATTGTACAGCAATTTGTTTTTATTTTTGTGTTAAAAATGAGGGGAAAACAATCGTATGCTTTGCCGTTTGTTTGAATATAGAACTTCTTTACACGAACACATTGATACGTTTAATCTAATCGTCGCAATCGTACGGAATAGAAAATCATTTTTGGAATAAAACATATACATTAACAAAATACATCGTTGCGTCTGTTCATCGCAAATTTATTCCAGTATGTTCCTGTGGATTCAGTTTGCTTAGCATATATAGTATTAGTAAAAAGGCGACTCGTTGACACATTATGTTTTTATTTTCTATTTTTTATTTGAAAACTACAGCGTTTCTTATATATTATTTTTCAAACTCTTCTTCATCTATAAAAATTCGAGTAAAGATGTTTTTTGATGTTTTCAACAGTTTAAAATTTAATGGAAAGGAAAGTTCTATTTAATCTACAGTATAGATTCTACACCCAATCAAATGCGATTCTATTATGATTTTAGACGGCATAAACATGAGCCATTCATCAATAAAAAGGTTATTTGATTGATTTTCGCTGTGGGGAACTTCATTTATGTTAATGAATGAAAGAGGAACAATGCGAGAGAAGGAAATATCGAGAGACCATTATTGAAGCAATTAAATACAATTTTGCAAGTATTCAGTTTTATTTGGTTGCTTAGCTTTCTCAAATATGTTTATTTTGCAGTAAAATTTGGAATTTCTAATAAGTGATGAGAAAGTATGCTCTCTTTAAACGGTCAATTTTGCACCCGTTGTATTTTCTATCTTCTTTTGTTTTTCACTCTCTTTCTCTTCATTTCAATACTTTTAAAATGGCTAAAATGAAAAGTATTTTATAGAATTGAATGGAATGACATTTAAAACATAAAATAAAAATAAATGTCATATATAAATTAGAATGCTTGTTAAACTAAAATCAATTTAATTCGTAGAGCATTTTTTCAGCAAGAACAAACAACAGCATTTTTTGTGAGAGAAAATAATTTTTATTTTCAATTTTTTTACAATAATTTTTTATTATTTCATAACAACTTGGTCATCATTGGATATTTACCATGACCAACCGCTACCGCCGTTGCCACCTGAGTAGCCGCCGCCACCACCTGATTGCCAGCCGCCGCCGCCGCCGGAATAGCCGCCACCGCCGGAGTAGCCGCCGCCATATGATGATCCAGCGTCAATTACTTTCAAAACTTTAACGGTAGTTGCTGGTGCTGAGTAGCCGCCTCCATGACCACCGCCATAGCCACCTCCGTGGCCACCGCCATAGCCACCTCCGTGACCACCGCTGTAGCCGCCTCCATGACCACCGCCATAGCCACCTCCGTGGCCGCCGCTGACTTTAATTACTTTGATTACTTGTGGTTGGCTGTAACCGCCACCACCAGAGTAGCCACCGCCTCCGTAGCCGCCACCACCTGAATAGCCACCGCCTCCATGTCCTAAATTATAAATAAAAATTGTTATAATCAGTCACTATGAGCAAAATTGATTTTACACTAATTAACACTAACAACAAGTGTCATCACAGAAAAATTCGCCATCTAACGACTGATTACAGAACTATAATGCTGCTACGTACAAAGTAATGTTTATGTGTTTGTCTCTTTTAGACGTATTTGTCTCTTTCACACTCATAGGTTGTATAGAAAGTTCTACATCAAGTCACTAGATGGACGTTTTCTAACATTATTCATAGATCTTGGTTATAATATATCACACACATAAAATATTAAAGAAATCTTTCTGTACATAAATTCATTCATTTAATTCTCTCGATAAATAACATGATCTTAAAACAATAAAAACGTCTTGGAAAAGAATAGAAGAAAAGAACAAGTTTTTGGTATTTACAAGGCAAACACGAATCTCTGATGAAAAAATAAACAACACGAATGGAAAAACCGTAAGTTCACAAATCACCCGGAAGTATTATCCGATGATGAATATCAATCGATCAAAGTAATTATAATAAATCGCAATTGTGGGGACGCGACGCAGTGAATATATTGAAATAAATATAAGTAGTTAACAGAATTGCATTGCTTGTTTATATTGTTGAATCTTATGCAATGAACAAATGACCAACTGAACTCCGATTCGAACATTGTTTTTTTTTTTTTTTTTTAAATTTGAAAGTGTGACATTCAAAGTGAACGGTCCATGAGGCAATTATATTTTGATAATTATTCGTTACGAAAGACCGAAAAATTTTAATGACGAAGTCACACATTTTCAAGATCCATGACGTACTAAAACTTATTTAAAAAGACACAGAGAGATATGTATAATGAAAGGAAAGTGATTGCACTTACCACCACCATATGATGAACCGCCGTCAATAACCTTTAAAGAGAAAGAATCAAAATCAAAATCGCAATTATACATATTTGGTAAGGTCAGCTATTGTTCGTTTGAGAATTATAGTACACGTGTCAATAATCAGATTTTACGCAGTTATTATAACTTAATTAGAATGTTTTGTTAATGCAATAATTTACATAATTATGTCTCGTCTCTTGAAGTGTGTCAAAACATCCAACAACAACACCAAAAAAGAGAAACGTTTAACAGGTTGAGCGTTGAGTTTTTTTTAAACAATCAGCAAAACAAAAATATATTTACATAGACATTAATGGTCTATCCATCCATCATATAGAAAGACAAAACAATTCTCTCATCATAAACAGATCATCGAAAATCTAGATGAATTTTCTAATAGAGACTAATATTTTTTAAGCTTCATTCACTTTCATCTTACTCTCAGCCTTCGACCACACTCAATTCTGTTTTACCAAACTACATTCAAATTATTCACCTTGATAACTTTGACTACTTGGCTGCCGCCACCGGAGTAGCCGCCACCGCCGCTGTAGCCGCCGCCGCCTGATTGCCAGCCGCCACCGCCGCCTGAATAACCACCTCCTGAAATCAGCACAAATAATTCAATATTATAAATAAAACAATTTAAATATTCTAAGTGCAACAATGGAACATTAAAAAGGACCTATTTCATTCAAATAAATGATAGAAATTAAAACAAATTTTCAAATGTATTAAACAACAGTTAATTTTTGATTTATGAAACTGCTATACAGAATTCAAATATTGTTTCTAAATTGATGGGGGTTTTTGTGTCTATTTCCTGTTTGGCTAGCCAATTTGAAAAATTGAACAAAAGTGTTGTTATTTGCAATAATCACGCCAAAAATAGTTAATCAACAAAAAACTGTAGTCAAAAAATATTGGTCACGGAAAGATTTTGTGAATGGGCCAAATTATATGTGTTTTACGGAAGCTTAAATGATGCAGGTAAAAATGTTGTTTCCGTTGTAACAACTCTCTCGCTCAAGGTACACAAATTAAATTAAACTTTGCATGTCTCACATCTTGGTCAATGTCAAACAAAATACTAAACAATTCAATTAAAATTCACTTCTATTGGCTCAGATTGAAACATAATATTGATATTGAAAATATGTTCAGTTAGAATTGAATTAACTAAATATAACTTAAGGTAAATTATCATAAAACTAAATTATGATTAGGTATGGTTAATTTTCAATTGGACCGTTTTCATTTATACAATTTTTGAATTGAAAGAAAAACGATTTGAATTGTGGTTTTAATTTTAAGTTAAGTTTTCCATGAAATATAAGTTATTCATTATCTCCTACATTTAGTCATTGTTTAATTTTCTAAATAAATTTTAAATAATATACAAATAATGAAAAACGAAAGTAAAATGAATGAAACGCACCATATCCTCCGCCGCCGCCGCCACCGCTGCCTCCAAATAAGAAGCCAGCTTCAGCACATGCGATCAATGCTACTGCGCACACAACAAAAACCTATCACAATAAATTGAAAAAAAAAAGAAAAACAATTATTCACAAAATTAAACACAAAATGCACCGGTTGGCAAAATTGCAAGTTTCGTTCACAAAACAAAGTGAATACCTTCATGATTCCTTATAGTTTAGCGGACAACACAAAACTAATATCGATACAGGGCTGAGCCGGCGTTTATATATACGCGAGATTTGTTTGAGAGACGGGAAAAAAACACTACACCGTGACCCAGTCGAAAGGCAAGAATATCGGTATTTTTTTTTTCTTCTTCTCATAAACGTGTGAATAAAAGCGACCGATATAAAAGTGGTCGTTGTCGTATCAATGAATAAAACCCGTCTCGATGATATAATGCATGGCCGAAAGATCATTCATTAGCTACACGATTACAAATCATCTTGAATATTGCACGGTGTTCAGAAAACAAAACAAAACAAAACAAAACGAAAAAAAAAGACTTGCACAATTTTCAGCGTGTTGGTCGAGAGAGAAAAAAAAAATATAAAAGAGAAGGTGTTTTGAGCGACATTGCTAATTGAGGTCGAGTTAAGTAAATTCTATGCAATTAATTCTTAAGGTTCATTTATTTTTGATGAGCATTTGATTTGTATATTTGGATTTATGACCAAAACATGATTGATATTCAATTTGCATGATGGAATTTTGAATTTCATTGTGGGCATTACATTGAATTTGGATAAAATTGTAAACAAAAACAACAGCACCAACAGCAGCAGCAGAATCAGCAAAAAAATTATGGTTAACGACGAACAAAAAAAAAACCACAGTTTAAATACCATCCACAGATAAACGCCCGCAACCATATGTAACAATAAGATTTGATACGAGTTTTGAATCCGCTATCGATACTTATCTATAGAACAAAAGCCAGTTTGCGTTTCGATGAAAGTAAAATGAATTTTTTTATATGCATATTGCTATTTAGCTATTTATCATGAATGATAAATAAAAAAGCACGAATGATCGTGAAATCGATTTATTAGTGGTGAATTTCAAATGATAAGAAGAAGAAGAAGCAAAAAAAATATTCGAAAAACATAAAAGTGACTGGTATTGATAGAGAGGCCGAATGTCGTTTTCAACAGATACCAAAAAATGCTCACTTCATCTTCTCATAATCAATAAATGGTATATTATTATTATTATTATTATTATATATATATATATAAATGATCTTTAGTACAATAGAAATATCGATCTATGCTCATTTGCATAATCAAATTTAAGTGATCATCAATTTGTTCCAAGTTTTTTTTTTTTTTTTTTTGTTTGCTATTTTCGTAATTAAGTAGATATGATTACTTTTTAGCATCGCAGTCATTTTAATTAAGGATTTTTCAAATCAGTTTTTTACACTACAAATGATAAAAAACATGATGAACATTATCTCAATTGAAATAGTTTACAAACAAATTAGCTTCGATGTATTGGTGGCATTGACATAAACAGACCATAGAAAATGTGCTGTTTGAAATCATAATAACCATAAATATAGAGCGAGATAGAGAGACAAACAGAAGAAAGAAAAAACAATGATACATAGAAAAAAAATAATTTGACCATCGATAAGTAAATCAAACAGCACACGGTATATGTCGCGTAAAGTTATTATGATTTTTTTAATTTCAAATTTTTCTTTGAATTAGTTATGAGATTTTTTTTTTTTTTGTTATTGCTTCTCTTGTTTTTTTGGCAATCTTACTTGAGAAATGATTGTTAAAAAATAAAAAAATTAGTCGAATCAATTAAAATGATATTTCAAATGAGGAATTCCCATTAGATATAATCTAATAAACTAAGATCAGTATCTTATTAAATTGTTAAAAAAGAGGTAGCCAAAATTCTTATAATAAAAATCAGAATATTCAAGTTCGACAAATTTTCATGTTATATCAATTGATACAAAAAACACACAAACTACACACAATTGCAAGAGAGCCAAATTTTATTATGAATTTCTGAAACATCTCAACATTTGTTCGGTTTATATGGTGAGAAATATGCAAAGAAAAATATTAAATTGAAAAATACAAATTTGACTGAAACAACTGTGTGCAATGTGCAACAGCTGTGAGATTTAAATTTATGTAAATGTCAAGTTATGATAATTTATTAGCAAAAAATCGACAAACAAAAAGACGTTGATATGATGTTATCAAGTTGATAATAATGAATTTTTCATAAATTATGCAATGTTAATTTTTTAAAAATCGAAAAATACCCATTTTTGAAGAAATGTCATTGCCTTATGCAAAAAAATCGTCAAGATTCAATTCTGATATGGCTAACATTTCAGAGTGGATGTATAATTGACATAAAGTGAATTACTTTCCGATATGTTTTTTTTTCTGGGTTTCAATTCATATTCCATAACATAACTTTTGGAGAATGTAAACATATTTTGTGAATTTCGTGCTCATTAAAACACGAGGCTTTGTTTCAATGTTTGTTGCTTCACAGACGCATATATATTCATTACAAAAAGATGAATTTTACTTAATATCGGATTAAGCGATTAATTATAAATGCATATAAATAATTTCGTTGAATTTTTTTTATGCAAATATGCGATTTCTATATTTGAAATGAGACGATTTCGTAAAGTGTATCTGTAGTTGTTGAAATTGATTTAACGGGAATAATGGAAGTTAATGCTTTTCATACAGTCATTTTTTCATGTTGGTTCGGATAATTTCGTTGATCACACCGCATTCACGATTCACTTTCCCACACGACACATAACGAAACATATGAACTCCTGTTTGTGTGCGTTTACGAGAGAAAAATATTGTTTCTTCACTGGATACAATCTATGCGGCAAATAAATATTGTTACATTCCTTAGGGAAAAAGTCTCTCCTGATTTACATTTGTGGTTGTAAAATTTGCGACACAACCGCAACAAAATCAACTGGAATATATGTGCATTCGTATGGATACACAAAATTTCATCGACGCAATCACGTTCCGCTTATTCGTACACAAATAATATCCGTTTTATGCAAAGAGAACCGATACAATGTTCCCCTCTTTATTATAGTGAAATATTTTCACACACATATTCAATTTTTGAATGTCAAAATCAAAACATTTTAAGACTTTCAAAATTAAATGATGCAATCAAAGTTCATCTAGACAGCATGTCTTCAATGACTCAATTTTTTTTTTATATCAAATCTTAAATTGGCAGATTAATTAATATGCGAGATTTCATAATTTTTTTCTTATTGAATATTAAAAAATCCATTTTATTTCGTTATGAACAACAACAAAATTAAAACACTTTTCTTCATACTATTCTAAAAAGTATTTTAAATTGATAAATACATACATTTTAATAAATCAATATTTTAAAGAAATCTATATATATATATATATATATATCTGTATCTGTATCTATTTATAGGCAGCTTTAATGATCGGCAAAAAAAATAATACAAATAGGAAAAATCCTTTCATGCATAAAAAAAACTAAATCTAATAGATTGTTAAAATATCCATTTTTTGCTCATCATATGCTAATATTCAACCATCGAAATTTTGTTGTTAAAAAAAAAGTAAAACGTGAACTTCCCTGAAAAAAAACTCGACTGGTTCTTTGAGAAAATATCAAGAAAAAATTCATTCATTCGATCTTTTATTTAATTTCTTCAATTTTATTTATTCCATTACATTCTGCATTCTTTCTTTCAGTTTATTAGCAACATAAATGTTTTTTTCATTTATATATTTTTAAAATTAATTGAAAAAAAGCCCATTTTCTATTTGAACGTTCGGTTTTTTTCTCGAATTCTAGTGACATATTGACTTATTGTTTTTTCGGCCATGCATTAAGTTTCTGGGTTTCTTAAGTGCTGAAAATATAATGAAACTGGTTTAAATTCTTTATTGATTGAATATTGCATGAATTCGACAAAAAAAAAATAGCTTTCTATATTTTCATTATTAATGGAAACAGTTATTTCACTCCAGTTTTCAAAAATGAAGATTTTCTTCATCACCCAATTTTTATAAAAATTTTGCAATTTTTCTATACAATATATAATTGTAATTTTATACAATCAAGACATACATGAATGAACAATACAAAATAGTCCAAATTCTTAACAGTTGAAATGAGATAATCGAAAACAAAAATATATATAAAATTGAATATCTATTATAAAATTGATCAGAATAAACTATTCCAAAAAAAAAGACTGTTATTCCATTGTTTAGATACTCTTCAGCTAATTTTATTAGTGAAAATCAAAAAAAAATTATATTTTTTTTATTAAGATTTGGAGATGTGACATCAAAATTTTATATACACATAATTTCATTAGATGAATAGAAAAAAAAAATTATCGACATATGATAATCGCCCGTTTTGATACAAAAGGAAACAAACAGCTCAGGGAGTAGCTGGAAAAACGGATGAAAATTGGTTTTGTTTGGTTTTGTTTTCCTCACAAAACTCATTTAATAAAGTGGCGAGATATTATAATTAAATGATTTCGAATTATGTTTATGATGAGTAAGAAGATAATTTCAATATTCTTCATGTGTAAGTTCTGTGTTAACATTTAATCCACGCTCTTTTAGCGCCTTTGAAATGAGTCGATGTTTTTCATAACGTTGTTCTTGTTCGCGTCTTTGTGAATCTAGAATTTCTTCCACCGATACTTCTTTGAGTGGCAAATTTTTCTCTTTATCACGATCGATTTCACCAAGTAATACCACATTTTCACCGCGTATGATAAATATCCCACGTTCAATGTCACCATATTCCGTACCTAAAGGGGAAAGAACGAGAGTAAATAAAAATAAATATTGTAAATATCCGGGAAATTTTGCAAATTTTGCAAATATTGCAAACATTGTAAATATTGTGAATATTTATACTAAATATCATAAATATGCTAAACATATGACTAAATATTGTTTAAATTTGAGATTGGTAGTTGAGATCATACTGCATTCTCCTGTGTCTGTAAAGGAAAAGAACTTACTATAGAATAGTACTTTGTGACCGCCAGCACTACCTACAAGAGAAATAAACAAATAAATAAACATTTAGAAATTAATACACTCGAACTAACTATGAAATGTGTAAATGATGTAAATGTAAATGTAAAGGAATTAAAAAATGCTCACCAATTTTTAGAATATGCTGTTCTCTTCTTCTCACCTTCCATGATGTGATTGTGTCGACAATGTTGCCATGTTGAATGTTGACTTGATCTCAGCTACCAAATCTCAATTTCAAGCAATACTTATTTTGCCATCAACAATATATTTACAAATGCTAATTTATTGATAAAAATGAATTGAATATTCACTAGATATTTCAAATATGTATGATATGGTGTGTGTATTTTTGAATATAGCAAATATCTCATAAATATTTAAATATCGCGTGAATATTCTGAATATCTACTAAATATATATATTCATAAAGGGTCCTCAGCCCTTAGTCCGTACCAACATGAATTCGTTCAATGGTTTTATGCAGCACTAAATTTGCAAATTGATCAACGGAACGTAAATATCCAATTAGTGTGCGACCATCACGAAGCAATACCATTAATTTTTCTGCAATAACATTTTAAGAATCAATTATTGCAATTTTTCATTCCATAAAATAACACACGAAATTAAATGCAAAATATAATATTAATACGTACTGTCAACTTCTTCCAATAGATGAGCCGTACCGGCCAACGGGTTCAAATCGTCCATTTTGAGCGTTTGTTTTATGTATGTGCTTTTTCTATCCGCTTTGTTGATATCAATATAGAATTAATTTTGTTTGATGAAAGCGAAGATGTTATTGATGTCTTGATGTTTTGATGTTTTCTAAATGCTGCAAGAAGGCAATATTTATATTTAATAGAATTTTTTATCTGATTGCAACAAATATACCTTCAAATCATTCTAATTTGAAATTTGTAAGCATTCCACTTTAATTGTGATAATAAAATTAGTCCAATATTCCAATACAATCAAACAATTTCGAGCGGTTATTTAGTAACTAAGAATTTTCCAATCTAAATACAAAACGCAATTTTCTCTTCGAAATTTGCAATTATCAATTAAATTCTTTTTCGGTAGATTATTACCGTGTTTCATATGCCGAATCGTGGTTGTGACTTTGACATAAGAAGCCGAACCAAAGATGATTCGTTTCTTTTTTTAATGTCAATGTTTTGTATATTCACTGCTGACTGCCGTAAGTTTCAAATTATATTGGTGCAGTTACAAATGAAATTTGAATTTAAATTTAAATTAGAAAATGGTGAAGGAAAATTACAATGAAAAAAAATTGTGGAAAAGGTAAAATAATTTGAAATTTAAAAACAAATTTCTGAAGTTCCAAATAAGAATTTTTTTTTTTGCAAAACTGTGTATACTGTCTACAAAAATTATGATTGTTTTCCTATCGACCATAAAATTGATAATACAGTGTGCTGCATTATATGAACAAATGATTCAATAATATTTTCTTCTAATTTTGCACTAAACAATTATTTATTTGTCATGAAAAAACCCAAACATTTCAATTTAATTCATCATTTAAAAGAATTACTGTCGATTCCAATTAAATTCTGTAAAAAAAACCCATTCAAAATTATATAGTTTTATGTTCAATGCGGTTCAATGTGTAATCTAATTTTGACGTTTATTTGACAGAAGAATCAAGAACACAGAACAATGTTTACGTAACTAATACATATTTACTGATGATTACATTCGACTGATGAAAGAAGTGGTGTGATTGTGATATACTTGATTTAGTAAGAGAAGAAATCATACTTTCTATTTGGTGAACGTATAATATGTGAGTAAAAACGAGAAATCATACCTAACGAAATTAATGAGAAAGCGATATTTATATATAACAGAGAAAAGTGTAACAATGTATTCAATGTGTCACACATTAGAATTGACTTGGCCATGGGCACTGTACGGCTCCAATTGTTACTTAGATGAAGATTATCCGTGTGGTGATTTTGTTTTATTTTATTGATTTTTCATTTTTTTTTTTTGCATTCCATGTGCATTCTCATTGATCAGCAATAAAAACATTGCACTTGAATTATTATTACAACAACGACAGTTTCCTTGATGATTTTAATTTGTACAATTTTGTGTTAGATTTGTGTATGCATTTGTGTGTGTGTGTATATGTGTCTTGCCTTTGCAGGCCAATTGTGAATTTTGCATGAGAAATTTGTAAATTTGTGTAATTGTTATAGTTGTTGCAACTTTTCTACAAGGTTTTTCGTCATTTTCATTCTTCTCGTCCAATTCAATCAATTTACCAAATAATGCACTCTAATTTATAATGACAATTTTTTATGCCATCGAGCAATTGTTGAATAAACAGTTGATGAGATTGATTTTCAAATAGCAACACATTTTCATTCGAATATATTAACAAAAATTCTAAGACGAATTTTATAAATTCATTCTTCATGAATTTGGGAAGAAATAAACCGGTGTGATTGTGTGAAAGATAAAGAGTAAGCAATAAGAAAAAATAAACATATAGGTGTAAAGTTTTTGTATGTGTGTTTGTTTGCTTCTAGAATAAATGAGCACAATAAATTGTGATAATTTGTAGTTCAGTAAATTGATTGATAGTTTATTCATAACTTGGATCTATTTTTCGTGGAATTTTTTAGCTGAATAAGAAGAACTCGTGATAAATAGGAAACATTTCCAAATCCCGATCATCAACCTGGCCACACATACGCAGATAACAATTTACGACAAACAAAACTAATAGAGTGACTGCTTTAATTAATAAAATTCAACAATGAATTCGCTGTTGATATCAACGTGCTGCCGGCAATTGATTACGAAATACGGTCATCGATTTAACGCTATCAAATCAAATGACGGTTGTCATCACACGTATCTATGTAAGTATCAATTTCATTTTGAATTTACAAGATTATTTGCGTTTAAATAGTTTCAAGAAGTTAGTGAGTGAGTGAACATGAGGGAAGGAGAGAAAGAGAGAGAAAAATGATTTAAATCAGTAATGATTGTAATAAAACAACCATGTGTCATGAATTTTAAACAATGTATGATTTTCATCAAATGCATTTTCAAAAGAAAAATCAAGCATGCAAAAGTGTTCGTTAATTAATTGCAACATTTCATGGTCAAACAAGTCATTTGATTTTATGAATATTCTTGCATCCACTTTACGTCATGCCAATTCGTTTACGGTGTGGAAAGTTTCAGACGCGATATCAATGTGTTGTATGTATGTGTGCGTACACGAGCACGGTACACTGAAACATCTGATCAACGCATGACAGCCGCTTATTCTGTACCTCGGTTGTATTGCGCAGTTCCGAAATTTCATTTTTGACATTTCTATTTAAAAATCAAAAAAAAAAAAAAAAAAAAACGGTCCAAACAACATTTTCATGTGAAAGACAAAAACAAATGTTTTATTTACGCCAAAAAATTTCCATTCGTTGCAGCATTGAACAAACATTCGCACATCATTCGCCAGTATTCAAGTACTGTGAATCAAACATCGCTGATAAATCGGGCGGCATTACCTTCTACCGTATGTTTAGTGAATAAACAATTATGGCACAACAGAGATTGGCAATCAACATATACGATACGACAATTTTCGTTGAGTTTATCGCTCAGGGAACAGGCCTCATCAAAGGTTGAAGAAACCGTACGTAAATTACAAGAAAAAGAGCGTGAAGAAAAAGAGTTGAAGAGTAAAGAAACCGCATCACTGGCCGATGGCACAGCAGCTAAAGAAATTGGTGGTGGTGGTGTTGGTGGAACTACAACGGTGGCAACGGTAGCCTCAAAATCATCATCATCAACAACGGCTGTATCGAAACCATTAAAGAAAAGCATTAAACAACGTGTTTGGGAGGAATTGGTTCATTATTATCACGGATTTCGATTGTTATTTATTGATATTAATGTTGCACGGAAATTGGTTGGCAAATTACTACGCGGTGAATCGCTTACACGTCGCGAATATCGTTTGCTAATTCGAACAACTGGTGATACATTTCGTTTAGTACCGTTTTCTGTGTTCATTATCGTTCCATTTATGGAATTTTTATTACCAGTTTTTATTAAATTTTTCCCCGGTATGTTGCCATCAACATTTGAAACGGCCAGCGAACGTGAAACAAAAGCACGAAACCAATTAAAAGTTAAATTGGAAATGGCAAAATTCTTGCAAAAAACATTAGATGAAATGGATATGCAAAATAAAGAACATCAGTCCGAAGAAGCCAAAGATTTTGTGCTCTTTTTCAATAAGATTCGATCATCTGGCGAAGCAGCAACATCCGAGGAAATTATGAAATTCTCTAAATTATTCGAAGATGAAATTACACTTGATTCATTGTCACGCCAACAATTGACTGCCATTTGTAAAGTATTAGAAGTGCATTCAATTGGAACAAACAATTTTCTCAGGTTTCAACTCAGAATGAAATTACGATCATTGGCTGCCGATGATCGAATGATTCAAAAAGAGGGAACTGATTCTTTAACCACTCAAGAATTGCAAGCTGCTTGCCGTGCAAGAGGTAAAATTATTGAATAAAAAGAGTTGTGTCTAAAATTTCTCTTGAAAAAAAAAAATCTCAATGAAATGTGTATTATAATATGGATCTTTCAACTTCACCTTTAGGTATGCGTGCTTATGGTCTATCTGAAGAACATTTAAAACGGCAGCTCGAAGAATGGATCAATTTGAGCTTAAATGAAAAGGTACCACCATCATTGTTGCTTTTAAGTAGAGCAATGATGTTGCCCGAAGAAATACCTACTTCTGAAAAACTTAAGGCATCCATTTCATCATTACCTGAAGCGGCTGCTATTCAAACGCGTGCTGCAATTGGTGAACGTGAGGGTAAAATTGATAATAAAACACAAATCGAAATCATTCGAGATGAACAACGTAAAATTAAAGAGGAATTGGAGGAAGCAAAGGAAGTGGCAGCTTCAACCAGCGAAAAAGATGTTTTACTTGATACAGCCAAAGTCATTGCTAATGATATTACCAACAAAGATATCGATTTGGTGTCTGATGCCCTGGACGCCGTTTCTGATAGCAAGAACATGATCATCGAGAAGGAAGAGATCAAAGAGGTATGCAATTTTAAATTGAATGGAATTATTTTGAAAGCATTTCTTACATATAAATTAAATGAAAAACAAAAAACGTTTAAAAAATGTTGGAAAATTAAATGCAATCAATGTATCACAGTTGAATGTTGATATTTAAATAATTATCGCGAATATAATTTGATTTTTTTTTTTGGAATTTAGCTCAAAGAAGAAATTGCCGAATACAAGGAGGATGTTGAGCAACTCAAAGAAATTGCTAAAAAGTCCGATGTTAAGATCAATGTGCGGGAATCAGCAGCTGCTAAGAGACTGCTCAGAAAGGTTGACAGTATGATTAGCAAATTGGACAAAGTTATGGACAATTTAGAAAACGAAAAGAAATTACAAGTGGCCAATGCTGAAAATAAAACTGGCGAAGAACTTGTTCGAATTGACGAAGTTATGAACGTTGTGCGACAGGTGAAAATCATTTAAATGCTAATAATCGCACAAAAAGATTTCCAAAATAGAATAAAATCGAAAATAAATTATCAACAATTTTTACGACATTTTTATACAGATGCAAAAGGTAACGGATCAATCGAAGATGGAACAAATTTCGACGTTCTTAGAGCGAATTGATGATGATCGAGATGGTCATTTGAAAGTGGATGATGTTTTAAAGGTAAAGACTCTTAAACCAAATTTATTTTTATTTGTATAAAAACAAAGAAACAAAAAACATTTTCATGATTTATTTTCCGCTGCAGATATTCGAAACAATTGGAAAAGAAAATATAAAATTGAATGCTAACCAAATTGATGAATTGTTGGATCTAATTTCGAAAGAGGAATATTTGGAAAATGAGGAGAAAATTCAAAAGGCATTAGAAAAGAGTAAGAATATACCATTTTCACAAACTTTAATATAGCCACTTGATGAATTTCAATTAAAATTGTCTATCCGCCCATAGGTAAAGAGGAACGGGAACAACGGCTGCAGGAAAAGTCACAATCAAAAATCAATCCCGATGAATCGGCAACTGATAAAGAAGCACTTGAAAAACTCGACGATGAAAAGCATATTTTAGACGTCGAGAAAACACTTACTTTCGAATCAACCGTAAGTAAAATCTCTATTGTCTATAACAAAACTCATTCCTTAATTTTTACTTGAATAATGAGCCAATTTTATTTCAATTTTCTTGCTTTTTATGCAATTGGATCACACCTGGATTTCTCTCTATTGTTGCAGCAGAGTAAAGAAAATTTGAAACAAAAGATAAGTGATTTGGATTTAAGTGATCAATCGACGAAAAATCCAAAAAAGCCTAGCATGTAATTCGTTGATTTAAAACAACATTTAGGTCAATTTAAATGAAATTAAAAAAAAAAAACAATTAAAATATGTTCCAATTTTTACAATGTAAATATGTTTTTGAGGGAATTCTCTTGTAAATTGTTTAGTTTTTACAAATTGTTCCAAACACAATACAATTTACTTAACAATAAATTGCTTGAGGAAAAACATGTATAGTAGTTTTAAATTGCGATTTTTATTTAGATTATCGAATGATTTGTAAAACATCCATTCAATTGAACTTTTCAAATATATACAACTTTTCGACAATAATTAATGAAATTTGACCAACAAATATTAACATCTGAAGTTTAATTCATGTGAATTTATTCTGCCCAAAATATTTGCCAAAAAATTGATGAAATTAACAGCTTTACCAAAAAACATTGGTATATTAGTATACAGAAAAACCATAAAAACACGATTTACTTTATCATTTATTCCTTTAGTTCAAAATACTCCCAAAAATTAATGGAAATCATACTGTAAAAGCCCAGATTTTTAGCTAAAAACCAACTTCACAATATAGAACTTTTTATCAAAGTATTCTAAATAATCTTTGGAATGTCAAGTTTTTTCATTTTGTTTCTTATTTTGTCGAAATTCGAAGTCTAAATCGTGAAATATTTCATTTTATTGAATGAATTTTTTTGAACTCTGAAACTATTCAAACAAAAATTTCCCTTTAATGTACACAAAAATTATTCCTAAATTGTCATTTGTTTTCCTAAATTGCGTAAATATTGAAATTCAATTGAAATTGAAATTTAAATTAAAGCAAAATCTGTTTTCTGAATTGAAAGAAAGTCTGATCTCGTTTTATTAGTTTTTTCTTTTTAAAAAAATAAAAAATAAAAAAAAATAAAAAAAAAAGTTCCTCTTTTAAAAAATTCTTATTTTTATTTTTTGGAGTGTATTGAAATTCTTCTCTATGTTTGAAAGAGTAAAATTCTTGGAGGGAAATCCCCAAAAATCTCAATTCACTTAAAGATTAATCCTATAAATTAAAGCGGTGAATTCCAGTGTCACACATTTTGCATCGTTAATTCCAACAAAACAAATAACAAATTGAATTTCGACGGCACCATATAGACTAGTGTACAAAACGTACCAGACAATGATGATTTGATCATATTTGTTCAAACTTTGATCACGTGCTTATGATTCATTGAAATGAATACAACTTATTGGGGTCCAATAAATATAACATATGGAAATAATGCTTCAATTATTGATGAGATTACAAAATGTGTCAAATAAAGACATTCAATAATAAATCAGTTTATCTAAATGTTTTCAAAAGAAAAAGACAAATATATTCATATATAACATAATTTATGGCGTTTAATCGTGACATTTCTGTATAAACATAATCGCAAATGTTGTAGAAAATACGCAAAAAAACAAGAAATCATCTTTGGCACGTGGAGAATTCCGTGTTGTTAGAGAAAAAAAAAAAATAAGAGTTGTTGTTTTAGAATTGGCGTCTGAATGTCGAAAGATGGAGCTTGAGCAGTGGAGACACGTTTCACTGCCAACCAAGTTCGATAAAATCATACGGTACAATAAAAGACAAACAGCTGGTTCAAGAGAAAGAGTGAGTTTTTTTTTTCTCATCTCCTCTTGATTCGCTTCCGATTCTATCGTTGTAGATGTAGATATACATTTATACATCGTGGTATGATACCGAATTCCAATACGATATCGACATACAAAACTCCATACACATATCCATTGACACACTAACAGCCATGCGGCTACACAAATACACAATCACTTGCGAACTATGGCGAGAGAAAAAAAAAACCAAACAATTTGAACTCTTTGTTGATAACTGAGAGAAGTATTTGGCGATGACGCCGCCGCAATGTCAAAACATATGTTTGTGTTCGCAATGTGTGCACGCGTACCGAAACAACAACACACGAATATGTCTCAATCGCAACAAGCGCACACACAGAATGAGTGGAAGAGCACGTTGACTGAATAAACACACGACAAACGCGCTCAATAGAAACTCACAAAACTGTACAAAGCAAAAAAGGAAAAACATACATATATATACATATAATATAGTTAATATGAAATCTAAACAAACACTTTCCTAAGCAATAAATTCTGCTATAAACGTGAAAGAAAGAAAAAATCGAATTGTTGAAAAATAAAAAAAAATTTCCATTTATTGAAAACGGTATCAGTATTGTGTGACATTACTGTGTAGACAAAAGATTAAAATTGTTTTAGAAAAATTGTGTTGAGAAAGGTTTGAAATGAAGGTTTGGGGGTCGATGCTTTGTGATACGAGATACATGAGTCTGTTTTGAATTTACTACAATCGTCAAAATAAAAAAATAACGCCAACGTAAAATCATAGAAAAAGGCATAGAGCATAAACAAAATAACAAACACAAGAGAAGAGTAAAAAAAATAACTACAGCACATAATCTAAGCAAAATAAATATAAACATTTTTGCACAGTCGAAAAAAAAATACAGCGGTTCGCACACTCAGTTCACTTGACGGTTGGGAATGAAGAAAATTTCCGAAGAGCAAACTCATTCGTCATCACCGCAAGCGGGCCAACCCGACAAGAAATAAGAACAAAAACTACAACAAAAACATCATCAACCGAAATCGGTTCACACAACATTTGCAAATTTTTCATCACAACGACATTTCTAAAAGTTTTCTCGTGATTATTACATGTGTTACCCGAAATATTCTCGTATTTTGTGATATCGTACGTAGACATTTTTGTAAATTTTATTTTTCTCTGAGATTAACTGTTTCTAATTACCGCACGTTATAACTAAACATTTCCGCGAAATGAATCAATATTGAAAGAATACAAAGTATTGAGAAGAATCTATCAGTTTGAAGCAAAAAAAAAAAAAAAAGAAATAGACTTTCATTCAACACTAGAAGGAAGAGGAAGCGTCAACGATCTTATCAACTTTGATAAATGTAAGTAAAATAAGAAAAAACAAACTAATTTTTTTGTTCCTTATATATACGCCATATTTATTCCAACAAATTCGACGGCTAGTATTCACCATAAAATTTACAAAAAAATTTCATAATTTTGCCGTCGAAATTCAATCCGAATTTATTTTGCTATTTTTCTATCTCCCACAAACATTTTTAAATGGCATTTGTTATGAAATGTATTTTTTCCTACTTCATTTGATGATATGATAGTTAATTATATAAGTCCAATCGATTTAAATGGATAGAGACTGTAGAATTACGTGAAATCATCACAGAATGTGCCTCAAACAAAGGCAAAGTACACACTAAAAAAAAGAAAAAAAAAAACTCACATACACTCACAGAAATTAAAACCGATTGAGAATGAGGGCCCCAATTAAGAAAAAGGGATCGCTAGTAACCGTCTAAACATTTGCAATATGATTAACAGTCATTATCTACATTCGAATGCATGTGTGATTCAAATTCGTGGGATTGCACACATTACGGATAGACGGATGAACGAATGAACGGTATGTGAATTGAGTGTAATGCACGTCACTGTTCGTCGTCGTCGTTGTTGCGGTTCTCGTTTTAAAAATGTATTTCGTGCCAATTGGAGAGTCTGTTATTGAGGTCGAATTCGATTCACATAGAATAATTGATACAAACGGAGAGAGACAATGTCATATATCTCAATCCCCACAGCTTCTCTTACATTGTTTACGTGCTTTTGGGACGCAACGGCTAGAAATGCACACAACAATGTGTATGGATAACAATTTTTTTTTTTTTTTTTCAAATGAAAGTAAAAATATATAAAATGTTGTTCGTTATGTGTGTTGGTTGAACGTTAGATTGAATGATTTATTTTTTGGTCAATAACTTCAGCTATCTTACGTCAACTGTCTGTACCACAATTTGCGTATTTGGCTTCGGAATTTTTGCACATGCACAAACTCTATATTGTAATCCATAACCATAACAACACATCAAGTCATCATAAGGCATTTTTCTTGGTATTTGACAAACATGAGTGGGCTGTAGCATTTAATGCCGTTTAATAGCGGAAATTTGAAAGCTACTTTTTTACCATTTTTGAAGAATTCATTTTTCTCACATCTTTTCAGGCTGAATTCGCGGTTCTTCCATAACTGTCTTCTTTTTTTTTATTTTATCTTTTTATTTTAGTAAACTTCAACAATTGGAAAATTAACCGATCCATTAAATGTCAAACCAAATTGGATAAACGGTAATAGTAATAGTAGTATTCTACGTGTCAATCTCACATGTCTAAAGAATAAATCAAAAATGCACATATTAAAAGCACGTTCGTACTTTACATTTATATGCATAATTATACAAATGTGCGAATTTCCAAAAGTGACACATTCCATTTGAGTTTGGTTTTTTTACTGTTGTTCAGCAAAACGAGACTTTGCACCGTTTCATTTAAATTGAAAACAAAGGAAATTTTAACTTTTTGCCGGATAAATTGTTTTGCATAAAACGTGTCTTAACCGCTGATTTAACAATTTGATTCATTTTACACTCCATTGAATAAATATTCAATGTACATTTTGCATGGTTAACTGCGAACACTTCCTTTTTTTCAAAGCGATCAATTCAAGAAAAATTTGCTTTGGAAATTATTTTACTTCACAAATAAATAAATAGAAGAAATGAAAGAAAATAAAGAAAATTTTTATGGGCAATTTAGCAAGATTATTAAACAATTAGTTGAATGGTGAAATTGTTATTGGTATTGATATTTTTGTTAGTCGATAATTATATCGGTTTGAAATTGTTGATAAATTGAGGACAATATTTGCAATGCAATTTTCTCGTTTATTGTCATTGAGTGAAACATAACTGTTTTTTTTCTAATTTTAATTTACTAGAAAATTCACTTTTTTCTGCAATAAAAATGCTTATCTAAAAATATGATCACATTCATTATTATACAAATCCGGGTGTTTTCCTTAATATTTCGAATCAAAATGAAAATGTCATATAATCAGAATATCATGATGATACGATTCAATGAATTTTACAAAAAATCGGCAATATGACGTCATTAAGTATGAGAACACATTGCGCACCATTGTTGTAAAATGAAACAACTACATCAATAATTTGTGAAAAAAACAGTGAGAGAAAAGAAAGAGTGAAAGATAAATAAAGAAAAACAGGAAGGAGATATATATATATATATATATATATAGAGAGAGAGAGAGAGAGAGAGAGAGAGAGAGAGAGAGCGAGAGAGAGAGAGAGAGAGAGAAAGAGAGAGATAGGGAGAAAGAGATAGAAATATTAACCTGACTTGACGCCAAGAGCGCTGATATTTTGAGTCATGCGTTATTTTTTTCACTCGTAGTACAGTCTCGCACATATATGGTGTGTATATATATAATGGGCGACGATTCAAAAAGCGTTTACAATTGAGTTATGTATATTGTATATCGTATTACGATATGAATACATTCTACAATGCACGTGTGTCGTTTGATTGTTCGTTTGGTTACGACAATGACGTTTCGTATTCCGATTTCATTTGACGTTTTCAAAACCCAAAAAAAAGGTTCTTTGTTAAATTCCGAATTTTTTAACGTTTTCAGTAATTTTGTTCTCGAATTGCATAGTTGAATTGAAACATATGTCCCAAATAACAATTGGATGAAACGGAATTTTTCAAGTCGACTGGATTATTCAACCGAAAAAAATTGAGAATTTTAAAAAAGCAATATCGTTGCCGCTCTGATCTTCGCAATGCATTGAACATATTCACGAGAGTGTTTATCAAGAAATTTACTAAATATCAAAAAGGAATGCTTTTGGATGATGCGTATACGCGACTATCGTAACGTATTCGAAACAAAACGTTGTGTTTTGTTATGACTTCATCAAGACGAGCCCCCATCAAAATGCCAACTACAATCTATTCGGTTGGCTGTTTCGACGCAACTTATTTCTCTTTTTTTCTATCTCTTTCTGTTTATGCTCTATGTGTATTTCTTCATTCTCATTATTTTCTATAGCTCCATAGAGCGTATGATTGATGCATAAATTCCATGTGCTTGTCGAGGTTTGTTGCGTTTTTATTCGTAAGCATATGTGTGCAAATAAACCGACGACATACGTACGAACTGAATTGAGCTGAGCTGAATGATCTGCAGTTTTTAGAAACTTACATTGCAAAATTAAATGAAAACGAAAACATAAAACTATACAAATTACGCGTAAAAACATTATCCATTGAATAGATTTGTTCCGCATTGAAATTGTCACATGTTGTCGCTTATGAAATGTACACATGAATTTTGATGACTGAATCACATTGTATGAAAGAAAATAATAATAATAATAATAATGAAATGATAGAAACAATGAAGCGTTCATTGTTTACTTTTCTGATAATGATAACAATCAAATATTTACCTGTCTGATAACGAAACATTCATCATTTACAACACTGCTTGTGATGTGAATTTTTTTTGCCATCAACTTTGTTGCATAAATACAAAATTACCATTTTTATAGCATGTTCCAATCATTTTACACACGCAGCACATTTGAATGCACTTCATGACTATCTCGAATGATTTTTGTAGTCATTTTCTTAAGTGCAAAATATTTAATGAAATATGAATTAAAATTTTGACGAATACAGTGATTATTTTTACGCTTGTTAATGAAATATTATTTTATAAAATGATGATCGCAACGTCGATTTTATTCTGTCAAAAGGCACAATAAGAATGATGAGATGAAAGTTTCGTTGAATGATGTAAAAATAACGGATTTCTGTGAAATTGACGGTTTCGTTTCGAAGAAAACACACGATCGCTAATTATTATTTGTTTTGTGTTGCTATGTTAAGAAATGAGTTAAAGCGCAGGATATGTTACAAATAAATTTCTGTATGAAGAAGAAGAAAAAAGGATAACGGAGGTCAAATTAAACGCTTCAAATGCTCTGATTTATTGACATATGTAATTGTCAGTTCGAACATCATCCGATTCACTTTTCTTCGACCAAAATCAACAGTGAGAATTGTCACTGTAAAATGTAAATTTCGTCAAATGTATATCACAAAATGTCATCAAATTAGCATATTTTCTTATTTGAATGCAATCAAATCGTTGTTGCGTCGAAAATATTTTGCAGCTAGTTGTTTAAGAAAAAAAAACAAACGAGTTAAAGTGTGAATTTCCATCGACAAATTTGAATCGCAATGGCAAAACATGAATCAGATTGACAAAACGTATGTCGAGATGTAATTCCGTTGTTTGTAGTGTTTGTTGTTTTTTTTCTTCTGTTTCGATCGTCCGTCGATGACGACGTTGGCTCGTAACCGACTTTGAAATCGAACATATCAGTTGTACACACATTGGTTATGTGCATGTCAATGACAAAATAAAATGTTGTCTTTTTTCTTTCTCATTGTTTAAATTCACATTCAAGATATTATGAAGTGGTTCGGTTTGTCACCTTCAATTTGATTTTCCATCTTTTTCATTCATTTATCGATGAAACAAAATATTCACCGATTGAAATGGGATTTATCCAAAGATAAATCTACCTGTTGTGTATTAATCTCAAGTTAGATAGTTTGACAGTGACCAGACAGGAAAAAAAAATCATAAAAAGCAGGTGTGTGTGTGTGTGTATGTAATCACATTATTTATTATAATGCCCATACCATTATGAAATCAGTTGAGTAGTCTATTAAAAATGTATTGATCTCAATACTAGCATTGCAATCGTCTCAGCACATATTTCCACCAAACCAGGTCTCCGTAATTATTATTATTGGTCGTGTGTGTACTTTATTATTTTCTGTTTTTTCCTCGGTCTTCCAACACACATTTTTTGTTGCTTTAACTTTTTTTCATTTTGTTTATGGTAAATTTTAGGTTCAATAGTACGATCAGTGTACGTTGATCGATTGCTTTTGTTTCGCTTGTTGCTGTATCGAAATTTGTCGAGTTCGCCGCCACCGGCGTCGTTGGTGCCGCCGCCGCCACCAAAACGTCATTATCAACGTTGTTTCACATATAAAATTTATTTTTCGAACGTGCCGCTAACAAACGTCACCGTTCCGCAGTGTGTTAAACGTAGCTCATTAACACACAACTACACAATCATCGAAACAGTTTGGATATAGCTAAGACAAACGTGACGTGACGCTGGCCAGCTTTTCCCTACATCATATATAACGCAAATTGAACGAATAGCGAGTAGCAGCAGAAGCAGCAGCAGCAACAGCAGAAAAGAAGAGAAAACAACAACAAAAACACCATACATATTGAAATTGATACTGCAATCCAACCGACGAGTGCATATATAATCGCTGGAACACGTTGTCTTACAATTTATTCTGTGTTTAGAAATTTTGGTGACCAGACCAATCTCTCCTTAATCGCATCCATACAATAAATATACGAGATTTTGTTTGTGTGTGTATATAAAACAAATTTGTCTTCAATCAACTTGAAATTCAACGAAATAAAGGAAATAGTGTTTGAATTAAAAAAAAAAACAACAGAAAATAAAAAATTGTTAGATTTAAACTAAAAGTGCGATATCCTGTTTAAAAAACACGCGTTCGTTATTCAAAATTGTTTAAATAAAAACCAAATTTCCAGATAATCAGTGTAATCGTCGGCGCTTCAATTTCGTTCGCCGTTCGATATACACAAACATAACAAAGATAAATAAGAGAAATTCATTTGTGAATCATCGATTTTAAAAAGGACATCAAAAAAATACTCAATTTTCATTTGTATTACATCATCAATTTGATGCTTAAACATTTAACGATAAAATATCAAGAAGAAAAAAAAAAATTATAAGATAAATTAGCCACAGTAAATTTGTTTCAGAAAATTTAAATAAACAAATCGCAAATTAAAGAACGCGTCGATAGCCATAAATTATAAACACTCAACAGATAAATTATTAAAAAAAGGGAAGCAAGCAATAAAGCGAGAAGAAATTATCGCAATTTTATTTTTTTTCAAAGTGTTTGGAAAAACCGTAAACATTTTCTCCAATCAGTTTTATAAAACCGTTCGTCTGCTGGGAAAGAGGACCACCACATCTACCGTTCACAAAATGGCCAACGAAATTATTGATACAAATGAACTGTTTGAACCAAGGTGAGTGTAGTATATTCAAATTCATCTATGTATCCATTTATCTATTTATCTATCTATCTATCTATTGTGGTAGCTTTTTATTTCATCAAATTTAACTAGTAATGAGAAACGCATATCTGTTTGTCTCTATTTAGTTAACCAAGGAGTACAAGTCAGTTGTAGCTAAATTCAGTGATGCGAAAGAAAATTTTACGATTTTATTTTGTTAGTTTTTGTTTTTTTTAATGATTTGGTATTTCAATTAGTTGTTGCTGAGTTAAAATGTTTTGTTGTTGGTGTTGTTTTTTTCTTTCTTTCGAAAATCGAATTGATGAGTCAGGGAATGAAATTTGGAACGTTCACATATATTTAAACATAACAAACTTAATGAACTGTTGTAATTGAAATTCAATGTGCATTTGACATTTTCACTTGGATACAATATTTTCGATTATTGACACTGGATATTTATCATACAATCAATTTTGAATTGGATAAACAAATAATTCCACATTTGCCCCTTTCAGACTCCAGATATATTTCATCGAACGGACGATTTTTCTTTGATATATCAATTGCATCTAACAAAGTACGGTCTTTGCTTGATGCATACTGCTCATATTCCGTCGAATCGACGTCTGACAACGAGCGATGACTCTGGCTTTGAGTCATATTTATTGGGTTTTTTATTCTTTTCGCTTGCTCGAACACTGACTGTTCAAATGTGTTATATTTCAATCAACAATTTGTTGAGTCTGTCAATGTGATTTGTTTACATTTGACATAGTCCATGTTCCATCTTTAATATTTCGTTGTAAGCCCAAAACAAGTTCATCTGATTATTCTATAACGAGTTTTTTTTGCGCTTCGATTTCTAACATTATCAGACTTAAACTGATTTAGTGTTTATGATTTGGTTTTGTTTTTCCTTTTTAAAGAGACAATATTCTGACATTTCAATTATATTCGAATTTTGCATAAATTTTCCAACAGTTTTATTGTACCACCACTGTTTGATTTTTTTTTTTTTTTTTTTTTTTCATTTTTTACGATGTCGGAAATTTCCTATGTTGATAAAATCGCCGACAATGCGACTAATTCTCTCGCTCTCTGCATCTCGATTTAACAGACATAAAATGCGATTCAGAAAATTCCAATCATCAATGTCAAATAAAATGATGTAACGGATTTTCATTTGTAAGATATGAATTGAGAGAGAAAAAGAAAGAAAGAAATTTGCAAATAAATTGACTACTTTTGATAATTTATTGCCGCATTAATACTATTATCTATGTTCATTGACTGGGTTTAATTAAACGCCGTTTAATTAGAATATTTTCTTAGTTCATTTGTTTATTTTATTGAGAATCGTTTGTTTATTTATTTATTTTGTAGTTTTTTTTTTTTTTTGTTGTTGCTTTCACGCTGCAATTTGTAATTTGCATCGTTTTTTTTAAACTGTAATTGCATTCATGATATGGATGCTTTTTTTCTTTCACTCTATTTGATGGAGAATGTGTGTTTAATTGTGAACATGTGCCGTATCTCGTGAGGTTGCCTACTGACCAGACTGAATCGAAGAAATGAAAGAAAAAAATCGAAAATTAAAAAATCGAGAAATAATAATAAGAGTAGAGAGATCCGGTCAGTTAGGGTCACTTAGCGACTGGCGACAATACTGCAATTAAAATGTTTCGATTATTATAATGAAATTCAAGAATCGAATATTCTTCTTAATTGCATTCACAGTCAGGTGCTATTGAGGTTACTAATTCACAGTCATATGTTTGTCATAAACAGCTGTGACTTGTAAACGCGAATTTTTGTTGAAAACACATCTACATAGCAGCAACAAAAAAAAAACAAAACAAAATTAATCCATTTTTAATAAAAACCAATTCTTTATCAAATCGATTAAAAATACGTAATCGAATTTGGTTTGTTTGACTAATAACTTGGTTTATTTAGAATGCGATATTTATTTTTTAGATTTTGATGATCGTTCATGGTTTTTGTTCATAAAAACAGTGAGAGTTGAGAAATTCCGCCAAAATGATACTTGATTATTTTACAATCAAAAAATATGAACAAAAAATAAAATGGAAAAAGAAGGAAGAATAACAAATGGCTTAGTCCAAAGTTCATGAATGCGCATGGCTTGTTGTTTATCTAATTCCGATGTTTTTTTTTCATTCTTGCCATTTATTTTTTTTGTCAATCCCGTCATCGATTTACAATATATTCTTTCGTATGCTTAATAAAACCTTCTTGATTGTATTCCTTCCGTGAAGTGATTTTGCACAATTGTGCATGACACAAACACGCACCACGCAAGAGATTTGCGCTTTTTTTTGTAATTCTACGTTGATCCATCCTATACCAACTAAATAACATGATATTGTGGGAAGTGTCAATTATTCACTCATTTCAAATCATTACAATTATTTGCACAATTTGTGCACTATATAAATTTTCCACACTTCAAGCATCTTTCTCTATCGATTGTATACCACTTGATTTGGCTCTTATGTTATTTGCACGACTAGTCGTCATGTGCCGTTGTTTCAATTCTTTTTTCAATATTATTATATTACTTCTGTTTATTTTGTTTTGTTTTATTAACTTGAAAATCAAAGTCGAATTAGTTAAATCTAAACGAACATTGAGTAGATAATGAACGGCTTGAGCAACAAACGCGTTCAATTTATTTTTAAGTGGTGAAAAATAAAATGATCAGATACAGGAAGTTCAATTGAAGCCTTTTTGCGTGTGCAAAATATCGTCAGATTGATACGTATGCGCGTTTTATTATTTGGTTTAATTTTTCTTGATAGGTTTAAAACAAATGTGTCCAAATTGATCTAATTTGTGTGTGCGTTGTATGTTTTGTTTCGATACTGACGCAGCAATATTGTTTCGGTAGGTATTCAAAAGCCGTAATTATGATGTTGAACATGATTATTATTATGATGATGTGATTGAACAAGATGAATAGATGTGGATAACGCGATATATTTCATGCCATTCGATCAGATCACTCGTTATTTTACTCAATATTTTTCTCTTAATTATTATCACGATCACTGTCTTTTCACCAATTTTGTCTTGCTCGCTCTGGTTTGATTACAAATTCGCGGCAATAAACATAAATTAACCAATTTGGCAGCTATTTACTTTTCATATACGTAAATCAGCCACAACAATCTTATAACAAACAATCGTGAGTGAAAGATAGAGAGATTATACATTTGAAATTATGTAGAGAGAGAATGAGAAAAATGGATATGACAATGATGTTTTCTGCACGAAAAACCGAAATGAATTGAGTATTTAAACAGCTGATATATTAGCGTATCACGAAAGAAATGACTAAATATGATAGCGCGTGTGTTTCCATTAAAAAAAAGCGACAATAAAATGGTTCTTATCACATTTGTACAGAAAACAACACACGAACAAACATTATCACCTGAATAATTTCCATACAATAATGAAAATGACAAAAACACACTTGTTTGACTTGTTTAGAATGCTATTCAAGTTTATTACATTTTTTACGCCGATCCGTTGCTGGTATTGGTTTTCATTCGGAATAATTGATTTGAAAAAAAAAAAAAAACCATACAGCGTTCACTAATAATACTAAAGCCATGTTCGTGGTCAGACACACACACCCACTTTTTAAACGCAGCTCATTGGTTGAACGCCATTCGAAAAATGTCTTACAATATAATTCCATATACTTGTAATATGCATATCGATATTACAATTTATGCATTTGCTTCAGCGTTTTGCTTCTTTTATTCTCGTCTTTATGATTGTTCATTTTAATTACATTGTCATTTTTTCATACGCTTTTTGTTGTCGTCGTTGTGGCTGCTGAACACACTTTTGCCATAATTGCAATGGATTGTGCGAATTTTTATATCGCCATGTGACTTTAGTGACAATGTAATTTATATCGAAACATTTAAAGCTGATTTATTTTCATTGCAAAACAATTTTAATATGTAAATTTGTCGAAGACGGAAGCTCAACTATTAACATATGTTCGATTTGAAAAAAAAAAAAAAAAATACTGTAATAACAATCCAATTCTAATTTATTTACTATTCTTTTTGTTGAAATAAATAAAAAATGCTCCTTTATGTCTTTTTATGAATGATATAAGTTTGATATTTGTAAAAAATTTGCGATTCGACACTTATGGTAAGAGTCCTAAAAGATATTGAACTCTGTATGTCTGTTCTAAGACGCATGGAAAAAAACACTATCGAACGACACTTATCAAGAAGAAAAGAAATGCTTTAAGATATAGTCATTAAGCGGTTGTATTTGATTAAAACACCTGTGCATGACAATTCTGCTCATAGCCGTTTTACGTTAAATTGTGTCGACCAAAAAACAATAATAAAAGAAAAAGTGGAAAAAATTCATGTAAATTGTTTGTCCTAAAAAGAATGGAAAATTTCGTCTGGTTATCGATCCTTTCATCAATTTAACCTTTATTACTATGAAATGATGACGATTTCAGGGTCGTTTATGTTTAAAACTTGTCAAGCCGGATTTTGTTTGCAAATAGTTTGATCGAGTAGTGGAAAAATAGAAGTCAAATTCCAAAAAGTATTTAAACCTTTTACATAGACACACAAAAGATTTTTTCTTCTTTGTATAAACATAGTTAATTTCCAATTCAGTTATTGCTCACCACAGCGTCCACTTCCTTTCATCATTCGGAGCTGACGGCTTAGCATCTCAAAATAATGAGGTCATATATTAATTTGATAACATCGTTTTGTCGCATAAAATGCAACTATCAGAAATAAAATGTGTTTCATTTTTTTTTTTTTTTTAATCAAAACGTGTTTTCTACATTTTTATAGTACACGATTCGAACGCGATTTATTTAAATTTCAAATATATAATCGTGTGGAAATTCACACGGAACGAAATCGTATTTATCAACAAAACGAACAAATTCCTATTGATTTTTTCAATAAATTCAATTGCAATTTTCATAATTATATAGAGCGGAAGATTTTGAATGTTCACATTTGCGAAATTATTAAATGAAAGAACGTGCAAAAATGAAAGAGAGAGAGTGAGTGTGAGAGAGATAGAGAGAAAAATATATCGGCGAAGGTCAATATATTTTTGAAATAGTAAATGCGAATGTATGTTTGCCAAACTGACAGCGATACATTTGCCGCTGCTGCTGCGACCGCCACTGCCGTTGCGTTAATACATTTTTTCGTCCATTTCTTAAAGCAAACTGCCAAAAGCAGTCGTTAGAATAGATCATAAGTAAGTCAAGAAAATCGAAAGAAACGCACAAAAATATCTTGTTCTTGGCCTCGATTTGCTTCTCGTAAAATAAATACGTTTGTATATCGGATTAGCCAACAAAAATACAGAAAAAAAAGTTGTGTTGTATGTTGTGCTGATACTAAGATATGTATGTCGTTGAGATTCAAGTCAAAAATATGCCAAACTAAGGGGATTTTCTTATTTTATTACCATTTGGAGCCAATGTTATGAAGAAATTTTTTTTCTCGTTTCTTCATTAATCCATCTAAAAACTATGCATTGAAGTCGTGGCAATGAAAATGATCATTTTTACCCTGATGAAAAAATTATTAATAATCATTAGAAGAAATAACGCCTGAATGTTGTCTATTCAGTGAGAAAGTATTCATAATGTAAAAAGCTTTCAAACAATTGTCTGCCATGAAACTTCAACAGAATCGAGTCACTGGAAATATGACAACAATGATATATTATGCTGTAAGCGGTGATACGTGATGGTATACAATGAACATTTTACATCAAGACATTTCGTATACATAATGTTTTTTTCAATTAGGATATTTGTCACTTTCTATCCTCAATTAATTTTATATAATCAGAATATATACACTCATGCTAATGGTGAAGTATGAATAACAAATGCTATATTGAGGCCATGATGTCGCTACGGTACTGTTTCCACCTGAATTGAGCTGAAGAAGCAATAGTTTGATTGATTTGAGTTTATCAAGCAAATACGTTAAAATGCGTCAAGTGCTCTTTTTGTAAAAAAAAATAAATGTAATGCTCATTGAGAAAATGTCGGTTGCTTTCAAAGATTTATGCCACCAAACATTTATTAATCCATTACTAAACTAATAAACTTCTTTTTGTACAACTTTTCAAAGAAACATGTCTTTCCATGGTCACAAATAGCTCCACAAGGTCGAATTCAATGCAATTTTTTTTTTGCCATTTTAAATTATCCACTTTTTACTCATCGACAAACTAAAATGCGATTTCTACAATTGTTTGTTGTGGTTTCGCAAAATTTATTTTCTCTCGTTTTGTTTAATTTTCATTTAGTTTTATTTTGATTGGAAGGGGAAAAGTTTTTTACAATCACATTTTCAATTTCTTCATAAAAAGTAAAAAATGAGAAATGTTTTTCAATAGGAAAAAACATACATGAGCAAGGGGGAGGGTATTTGGGTTTTGCCCCCCCTCTGAAATTTTCCGAGAGGACCCCTCCTCCCCATAAATTTTTGTATCAAATTGGTCTTCGAAGACTTTTTTTAGCTCTTCACTTTGATTGAATGGAAAATTATTTAGAATTGCTAGGGTTTTTCGGGCGAAAATTCGATTTCCTTTCTGTTTTTGAGAAAAATTTTCGTTCGAAAACTGAGGACCTTTTTTTTTTTGCTCTTCACTTAAAATGTATCTTTCATTAAATTATTCGGAGTTTTTATTTTGCCTTTGTCAATCCAATGATGCGCGAAATTAGGATTTAGTTTTCTTTTTAGCGCTTTTAAAATTCTTGGCTACTTATCGACATTTGAATGAGTACAAAAACATTGGCGTTTGCATGCGTTTTCTTTGATGTGTGTGTGTGTGTGTGTGTGTGCAATTTCAAGTGATAAATATTTTATCGATGTTATCTTCTGTTTCATATTCATCGAATATATTTAAATTTTTAAATTCCATGGCAATTATGATGATTTAAATTCCATGAAATTTAGCGCTAGCACACCGACTGAAAAAAAGAAGAAGAATAAGAAGATTTGTCGAATTGAGTGAATCGCAAATAGTATTTTTGATTTGTTGAAAATTCTTGTGTAAATTTAAAATGCAAATAATTGCTTATCAATTTGTAAAGATTGATCAATACGAATAACATGTAACCAGGAAAAGTGCATAAATCAGATTTCTGGTTCTGGATATCACTGTTTCGATTTTGTAAAAATGTACAACAAAAGAAAAACAAAACCATTTTTTTTTTTGTTCATATGCATTTGTAAACGTGCAATTTCATTCGTCTTGAGTTCTGTTTGTTTCCATTTATCAGAAATGATTCGAAAGATAACAGTAAGAACTCAACAGATTCTGTCTATAAAAAGCAAACTGAGCAAAAAAAACAAGAAAAATTCAAAATTTACGACAGTGAATTGAAGCAAAACAAATGGATAGAAAACCTCCTTTTTATCACAATACAAAACGGACGAACAAAAGGCAAAAACTATACACGTTTTTTATCACATTCAAATTTCATAAATGAGATCATTTTTATTTTGAATTGTAATATCAATATTTATAATGGCGAGGACGTATTTGAGGAAACGTTTATTCATCGGAACGTTTGTTGAATAAAACTAAATTATTAAAATGCACAGTTGTTACGTAATTATCTGAATCGGTAGGCGAATGATAACATTTCATGAGAAAAAATGTATCTTCATTGTTTTTCATTATTACCATTTAACTATATAGTGTAAACATTGATTCGACAACATCAAATAATCGATTTAGTAAACATTTTGCAAATGTTAAATTGTCTATGAAATTCGTGGTTCGAACAAACGTTTTCAAATATATTTTGGTAGACGGAAGAATAATTTTTCGTTTAAAAGGATAAGAAGTTCTTCTTTGTTAGTTTTTTTTTTGTATTTATTAAAAACTAATAAAATAAGAAATGTTTGAATTTATTCTAGTCATGAAACAGTCAATTGTTCGTTTCGAAAAGATTGTGACAATTATTAATTGTGTGAAATTGTGAGCGTCAAACCGTGTGAGTGAATCACTTGATTATCACCGGTGTTTTTTTGTTCTTTGATAAATTCGCATGATTGAAATTTTGTGCACAATTTTTTTCGTTGTTGGAATTGCGTGCGGAACCACGAGTTCTCCAACAATCTCTGAAAAAAATGTTATCGCTTCCGTTTTCTCAATTTTAATTTGCTGTTGATATTCCATATGGATGAAATATATTTCGTTATAACGAACCTAATCAAAATTCATCACGACAATGTCGAGTATGTGCAAAACCTACCTGGAATCATATGGAAGTCTTTCTTTTCACATGTTATTGTTTTTTACCTTGAGAATGCATTTTTTGAATCTATTGTTAAGTTCATTTTTTTTTTTCGTTAAACTATATTAGAATCAAAATTTAATTGGATTTCTGAGAAGAATCGTCAATTCAAAATATTTCATGACATTTCCAGACAAAATAGAACAACTCAGAAAAAACGAAAAACAAAATGAGTAATAATCGTAAACGTTAACCAAGTGTTAAACGGTTCCAATTAGATAACAATTTTCCATTAGTGCAAATTAATTGCGCAAAAATAAATGGCTATAATCGTAATTCATTGTAAATTGTTCGGCAAAGTGTTTGATCAAGATTATGGGGCGATTGAAAAATGATCAACAATTTTATTGCGTTTGGTTTGTGCTTGTGTGTTACTATATACTTGAAATAATGGCGAAAAATTCATCATTCTGTAGATGAAAATGATTTTCATACGAAATTTTATCATAAAATTTACGACAGTATTTTTGTTGTTACGTTAGTAGTAGCATAAATGACAATATTTGTCGCCACCAGAAGCATCCATATAATTAACTAAGGCTTGGCATTACATTTGTCACCATGTCGAACAATGCATTTTCCTATTGGGCTCTAATTGAAACCACCTGGTTAACTTCATTCTTGTTCCCATTGTGTGTGTTTTTTTTCCTTCTCTGTATGGTCATGACATTCATTTTAACAACAACACAAAACAGATGAAAGAAAAAAAACAACAACCAAAAGAATGACACTAACAGGCAGAACGTCATATATTTGCTATTCAATTTGAAAGCTCAATAGAATTTGCTCAAAGCCGTGACGATGAAAATGATGCAGTGCGAATAATGAATGATAATTTTAAATAAAACAATGCCGCATTGATTTGTACCCCGCTTTGACTCGTGCGCCGAAGTGTGTTTAACCGCAATCCAATGCGAATTAATGAGTTTTGCGGCAAAATACGAGGAATTTTGTGTAAAAAGAGACAAAAAAAAAAATAACTCGGATTTGTTTTAGGTCCAGTGACGCACTGCTATTATGCGTCCAAGTGGCTCAACAAGAGAATATGAAAAAAATACGAATTGAAAATGTTTTTTTTTTTCATTTCTTTTCAATTACATTTTTATTGCAATTTTTCCACAGAAATCACATACGTATTTTACATAACTTGATCACATGATTTGGAAAATACTAACATTTAAACCAATCAAATTGGACAACCAAAATTCAATTACTTTTGCACTTAATGCAGTTTATTATAAAATGCACACATGCCAATTGCATCATACATTTTGTTTTTGCGTAAACAACAATCTTTCGGATTTTCTGAATACATGCACCATTTAAATTTGTGAAAGGTGATCCACCAACGTTAGTTCATTTAGATGCTGTTGGCTTTGATTTAAAACACGCGACTTTTGGTTTGCTACTTAAAAACATTGATAAACAATTAACAAGAGTTACGACACATTTTGTTGATATCACCAACTGAGGTCTAAACTTGTGCTCTCATTATGTACTAAACTTGGGCTGTCGAATGAAGCCGATGCATTTTTTTTGGATTTTTCCCAATTTCCCAATTGGAACCTTTTGATAGGAATAATTTTTATATTATTTTGCAAAAAATAAAGAAATATTAGCAAACTCAATCTGACTCAAAATGTTTTCCCACTGTTTTTGGTCTAATTGTTGCATAAAATAACGTTTAAAATCTAAAATCTAAAACCTATTGTATAATCAAAAAAATGAATCATTCTGGAGTTGTTTCCTCAAAATTGTTGGATTTTATAATTCTACTACCCAAATATTATAGAAATAAATGCCAAATTGTCGCTAAGATGAACATTTGGTAAGAAACAGCGATGTACTTGCCATTGACGATCGCAAAATTTTTTCTCTTTTTTTCATTGTTCACTGTCACAGCTGAGAGGAAGCAAAATACGGAAAGCATAGAGTGGGAGAGCTGTGTACTTGTTGATCATATTGCTCTCTCTCTCTCTCTCTCTCGCTCTCTGTCTCTCTGTCCTCTGTCTCTTTCTCTCCCCGTGTCTCTTTTTGTATGTGTTGAATTGATCGTACTAGCATTCATGTTGTAATATGCGGACTGTTGTAAATGCGATTTGTTTGTGTTGAAAGCGTTTTGTGGCTGGCGCATAACCGTCAATCATTCTCGGCTGTATTTAAAAAAATCTTTCACTCAATCGAGCAGTTCAGTTGTCTGTATCTTTCGGCGCTGGAATCAACAACATCCGACGATCAACCAACGAAACAAGTCCCTTTTCCATTATTTTCTACCTCGAAAATTATTTTGTTTCTTTTTTTATTTGGAAGTGAAATTTATTTATATTCATTGTTTTTCGGAATTGTATCGTTTCGTGTGTAAACAAGAAAGAGAAAAATTAAATCGTGAAATAACAGTGCTCGTTACTATTGCAATAGGTTGGTTTACTTGGATTTTTCGATTTATCAAAACCGATTTTATGTAATGGAAGTTAATGCGAAAATTTTGTAACAAAACGGTTAGCTGTGTGTGTGTGTGTGTCTGTGTGTAATTATACATCTACCATTCGCGTTTACGATTTGGATTCGGTTAAATTGTGTTTATTGGTTAAAAAAAGAAAATCATCAAAATCTTGATTGTTTGGAAGACCGTCAATAGCACCGTTTTTATTGTCTACACCTCCGTTTTGTACATTGTGACATTGAAGTGTAACTCACAGTCCACAATAGAAACAAAAAAAAAATGCAAACCAAAATGAAACCATCTTCATGAGTAACAAAAACAAAACAAGAAACACATATATTGAATCGTAACTCAATGTCGATTCCAATTGGTTCCTTCAAACAAATTTTTTAATGATAAGTTCTTGAATTCGCTAGTTCGGTTTTTCTGTTGCGATTTTCTATTGTGATAATAATTTTTAAGCAGTTTTTACTTTGAAGCATTTATGTGATCTTAGCTGTATTATTCCAAGTATATTTTGAAAAAATATAATCACAAGTGAAACAAACCAATCGAAATAGAGAGAGAGAGAGAGAGAGAGAGAGAGAGAGAGAAAGAATAAAATCGGCTTACAAATAATAATTTTTTATTCGCAAATAAAGTTACGCGCGAGTACGTTACGGTAACGCACATTCAGTTGACTCATACATAATACTAAAAAAAATAAAAAAGAGTTAACTCAAAGTAGACAGAGTAAAAAACACAGCACGCAAGTTTACAGAGAGAAGAAAAAAAAATTTATACAAATCGGTAACCGGAAACCAAAAACTCTTTTCGCGAATCAATTCATCGTTACGTTGAATTTTTCATAATGCCGCGCACAATTCAATACAACGCCATCAACCAAGCGAAATCATTTTAATGTGCCGAAAACCAAAAAAGTAACCAGCCATCAAGTACAAAACCAATTCAAAGCAAGTAAAAACATGCTGAATATGATTTTAATTACATGAGCAATTTTTGTTTTTTACATTTAAATTCAAACAGAAGAGGAAGAAAACGATGAAAATAGTCACACATATGCATATTGTTGTTGATAGTGTTTGTCGGGCATATAGTTCCGGCCACACTGGTTTGCATATGTGTGTATGTCTTCGTTAAATTCAATTTTGTTTATTTATTTTTACTTATTCGAATTCCATGGATTTTGAGTTTGACAGTACAGTTTTTGCTTTTTGCTTTTTAATTTTTTCTTTATTTTCATTCTATTTCGCTTGATTCGAATAACAATCAAACTGTTATAGTTAGTAGGTTGAATTGAGAGAGCCATATCATGACTCATCAAATTCTGACTGAACTTAAATAGATAGATTATATTCAACATATTTTTGTTTATTAGAATTTTGCAAACGGACACTCATCTTTTTTTTATTCGAACTCGTCCTCGTTTTCAGTACACAAAATTCTTCTGTTTTGTCAGTATCATTAATGTGGAAACATCAAGAACCCATAATATTGTCACTAAAAATTCACTTTATATTTCAATATGAGACTAATGACAACCATACGTTATTTCACATACATTGTAAATGAGAATTTCTTATCTTTATCTTTAATAAAAAAAAATTTGTGTTCCCTATTATTGCATTTTAAATCAGAATCACCTTTGCAAAAACTCCGAAGGAAACTTCAAGCCATTTTCAGTTAATTATGCCATATCTTCTATCGAGTTAGCCGAAAAAAAAATTCGTTGGAATTTTGTGTAGATTTATTCATTATGCTTTTTATCTCACATTCGAAATTTACATTTCAAACTTCTTCCGTTTCTACATGAAGAAAAAAAAATGTGTAAATCCGAATTACCAATTTCAATTGAATAATTCAAATATTTCGATTTTTTTCGATCTTCATTACCAGATAGCCAGTTGAATTTGCTCTCAAAATACAACGGAAATTCTTTATAATTCGTATACGGCATTCATTTTCATCAATTTTAGTTTTTTGATCAGCAGGTTTTTTCTCAAACCAGTTGTTTTATTTCCGAAAGGTAGAAAATTGCAAAATTTTCGAAATCGTGCGAATCAATAATACAGATTGAATATGCAAAGTGTGGCTGTGATAAAAGTAGCAGACAAATTGTAGTGAAAAAATGTGTGAAGAAATAATAAAAATTGAATTGAAATATGTATAATCGAATGGATTGATTGGTGTATTTTTTGAAAGATAAGTACAAAACACGATCAACGATCCATATCATAGTGAATTAATAATAATTTCTAAGCAGTTGGGTCAATTGTCATGCATTGCACGCTACACGTTCATTCATTAAATCAATGTTATGGGAAAGCAAAGAAAAAAAATAAAATAAAAAAAAAAACTTCACACAAAGCCAAATACTTTGTGTGTGTTTTTAAATTTATTTTTTTGTACTAAAACTTACGCTATTGCGTCTGTTGTGTTAGATCGCTTCGAATTGATAATCAGAAAGCAACACAAATGAATTTCCATTTCATTAGTTTGTAGCATGCAATGTGATCGATCTTTTGTAGAAAAGGCCAGAGATAAGCAAACAATTATTTGCCTTTTTTATTCGTAATATTCCCATTCGATTCATCTTTCCGGAAGCCACATGGTGTACGGTTTTTTGTTCAATTCATTTTCGCCGAAAAAATTCACATAACTGTTTATTTTTTTAGTTATTTTTAAAACCGTAAGGATTGAGCCGGAGCTTGATAAGCTCAACAATTACATCAATTTAGCATGGGATATTTTTGCTTGATATACACATTCTTTCTTTTCAAGTTTAATTGGATAAAGATCTCTCTAAACAAATGTCTAAAAATAGTTTCGTTGCATCGCAATAGCGACAATCATTAATATCAATTGACTTGAAAATTGTTACATTTAGTTTGAGATCTATGTATAGTTTCCAGCGTACACAGTGTATATTGCTTGGACACGCATATTTCTTCTTTTTTTTTCTAATTCGAATCACATTTTGATGCAATGAAGTATCGCAGCAACGGTGTCATTCCTATGTAAGACTTTTAATAAAAAAACGATGCAACTGGTTTTTTTGGCAGTAATAATTACCCAATGAATGTAGTAAAATTATTAATTGAAAACTATTTCGCTAATCATTGGCTAATAAACGCCGAGAATTTTACATGTTATTTGATCCATAAATACTGATTTTTTGAATGTCAAGACGCAAATACAGTCAATGAAAATGAAACACTAATTATCCGAATGGAATAAACAACAATTTTCAATGAAATAAACAGCCATTGATAAATTGACTTTTGGAAATATTCAGATTTTATCAATATAAAGAAGAGAGATGAATTATTATTGAGTCCATAATTTGCAACAAAAAACTTAATTTTACGGTATATTCTTCGTTAAAGTTTAATTTAAATGTTTCTTTTGGAACTGATTTCCATTTTTCTCTGTTTATGTCTTTTTTACTGCTTTATTGCCAACATTAAAACGTGTATTATTATTTAATTCATCTGTTTTGATCGCCGGAAAAAATGATTTGCCACGCATAACAAATATTTTTTTTCATTTCGTATTTGGACGGAATTCGATCCGTCTCTTTTTTAGTCAATATTATTTTGAATGTGTTTATCGTTTCTGTTTCTTATGTGCTTTCCTTTATTGACGCCTAATATACCTACAGATGCCACAGAATAGATTTGCATCCACTACGTCGACCACACTTGTTTTGGGAGAAAAATTTCGGTGCTTTGAAAATCATGGCTCAGAATTTACAAGATTGCCTATCATTTTCGATAAGTAACGACAAACCTATGACTTTTTGGGCATACATGTTTTTTTTTTGCTGAACTTCATTTTCAATGAAAAATTGGAAAATATTTTTTAATGCTCTTGAATAATATATATCACAAATTTAATGTGATTCTACAGCAAAAATGTCAAATATTCAAGTAATAAAATGTAATAAAGATTACAGAAAAAAAAAATTCGGCGTCACTAACAGTGATTCACTGTTTAATTTACGGTAAATTTCAATGCGTCACACTTGGAGGAGATTTTATATCGATTATCGCCATTATCAACAACTATTTGGTTGATCCATCTGTTGTTCGGTATATACGGATATCTTTCTCACTATGAAAAATGATTTAAATGAAAATGTTCCTCTTCGGATGTTTTTGTTTTTCTTTTTTTATCTTACGTATGTTGTAATTGGACAACTATTTCAATTCATCATGTTGATAACAACAATGTGACGAACTTTTTGTTTTATCTATAAATTCAGTTGTTATCAGTAAAGCCATGCCCCCTTTGTTTCTACGTAATTATAATCTATTCAAAACAATGGAAAGTTATTAACAATTACAACATTTTCGTTTACTAGTAAAGATGAAATGGACCCGGTGTGTGTTGATTTATGTATGAACGATTGTGTTTAATTTCTTGCAAATAACAGACAATCCTAAGAAGAAAAAAACATTCATTGAATTCCAAAGTCTAGATTAATAGTAATGATAAACACAATAAAAAACATGTAAATACAACAAATTATCATGACAGTAACAAAGAAACAGTGTTACAGTACAGATTCTCAATCTGTAGTTTGTAATATCATCACACTACGTCTCCAATAATTCTATATTTGAATAATTGTATTCTAATCGGTCAACAAACATAATACCAGACCGTGACATTCAAATTTCTCTCAGTCATTCTATTGAGAATGCATATCAGAGATATGAAAGAGGGAGAATAAAAGATCTATCACATTAATAAATACAAAAACTTCATCGAAAAGAAGAAGAAGAAGAAGAAGAAAATATCGGAAAATACGGTAATTTTTCTACTGGAATTTCAATTCTTCTATTATATTATGAGATTTAATTGGTTCATTTTGTTTCGAAAATTATAATGCGCGATTTTGACCAAAAAAAATGTGTGCACTTTAAATGAGAAAGTGTGAGATTGTCTGAAAAGTTGACTGAAGCCAATATTCGGGCAATTCTTCTAATATAATGTGAAAATGATTGTTCTAATTCAACAAATGATTGATTCCATTGTGATGTTGATCGATTCTTCTTTATTGTTTAATGGTGACCATAAATTTGATCGTATTATGAGATAATCGCATTGTTATTTTGCACGTATTTCACAAGATTTTCAAATTCATTCAATGGCAGGTGCTATTTCTTGATTAATATTACATTAAATTTATTATAAAAAGGTGAAAAGATGGCAATTCATATTTATTGGTGATTGATTTGACACTTTGAATGCAATTGATTATTCAATTCCAAGTTCCAATGCTTTTAATTTTCATGTTTTGTTTGGCATTTCATTTTAACAAAAAACAACGATCTGTTTTAAGTCTATCATTAATTTCTTGCACATGACAATTTTTCGTAAAGTAATTTCCTATTACCCTATGTAAAGTAGTTATTTGCAAGCAAAACGAGTAAATCACGTTTCATTGTTTTTTTTTATTTGGAGATTTACGAGCCATTTCAGCGGTATTGTTCAAAGTAACGACTATCGTATCAAAACGCAGTGATAATATGCAAAAAACCACTGCTATATTACCGTTATTTAAAATATCTGTTTCAAAGGAATTTATTATACACTTTATGTTCGGCTAGAATTTCTGATACATCATATCAAGCGGTAAAATTGTTTAAAAACAATTATTGATTCAAATCAATCCTTCAAATGCTTTATTTCTCCTTATAATTGGATGGAAACAAATAATGGAATCTTTCGAAGTGTGTGTGTGTGTTAGTCCAAAAAAAATGTAGTTCCATCATGAAATCAAAGATTTTCTCTTCTGAAATATTCAAGTAGACAAGCAATCAAACGCACTTCGCCTGCGTATCATTAAACATTCGAGGATAATATAATGTCTGTTGAAATTTGTACTCATATTTGTGTGAAAAATTGTGCTTGAGTTGAGTTGGCTTAAAGTGCAAAAAGTATTTTCGAAAACAATAAAATTAAAAACAGCTTTGCGGCAAACAAAAAACATTTGATATATATTCACCAATAACAGACAGTGGAATTAAATTCAATTTTGAAAAACAAAAATCATTTTTTTTTTTTTTTTGTTATTCGTAAGCAGCGAACCAATGTCAGCTGAAAAAAATGGATTTGACATGCAATCGATCGTTGCCTGATTCGATATTTTGCTTGTTCAGATGCTTTTCGCAACACAAGTGCGTGTCCGTTAATCATGAATTGTTTTGTGCGATTTTTATTTAATTTAATTTAATTAACCTTGATCCATGTGCTTCCACTTCATTAAAAGGGAGCATTTTTAATTACTATTTACGTTTCATTTCATTTGTTCATCTTGAAAAATCGATCAGGTGGTTTATGAGCTCAGCCATTTAATTGCAAATTTTTCTCGCATTTATCGTGAAATTCAATTGCCGTTTATTCAGTATGCTCCCAATTGATTTCAGTGTTTATTGGTTATCTATTGGATTTGTATGTGCGTTTGATTCATTGGACGTTTCACGCATACAAACAATAAAACTGAAAATGGGCAACAATATTATTGATAACATAGGCCATACAATGCATTGCATTGCTAATGAGATGTCACCGTAAATTTTTGCACCCAAATTCAAATGCGACGTTTGCTTTTAACCCACATTTTTTTTTTTTTGCTTTTTTTTGACAGTCCGGGGTTTTTGCCCGTAACATGTCGCATTGATAAAACATTTTCATTGAAATTCTGTTTGTTGTTTTATTTCTCTGTTGAATCGACAGTGAGTGTGTAAGATATGCGCACGATCACATACATACGTACATCGTTTTCGTTAAATTATGCAATTGCAATAATTAAATAAAGGTGTGCACGATAAACAACGTTTTCTTTTAAGCAAGAATCCAGTTAGATATCATGTTGTTTGTTTACGAATATCTTTCGTAAATAATTCGGGAAAAATTCCAGTGACCCCAAAATGATAGTTGGGGTCGATTGTTTATTCTTTCAGTTGACTTTAGTTTTTTTTTTTTTTTGCACTTCTACCATTGTCTTAATGATGATCGAATAGAGGCAATTTTGTTTGTTCTGCATTGAACTAACTTGAACTTGAATAGGTATAAACAATATTTACCCAATTATAAAATGAAATTTCCGCATGCAATCTTACGGAAATATATATAAAAAAAAATACTTTCTTTCGTTTATTTACATTTTGTCAAAAAAGAAAAACAAATCATGATAACACGCACCGTTAATTGATTTTAATGTTAAGATTGTCATTGACAGCAATTAAGTTTATCTTTGAACCGGATTTATCAGTCTTTACATCCCAAAATCAGATCAATGCCAAACGTCATAAACAAATAACCATTCGATCCCTGGTTGCTGATTTTATTACATGCTGCCTTTTCACGTATATTTCACTTCATATGTACGGTGTAACATTGATTAAATTAACTGCAGACAATGTTTGAATGCGGTCATACTATTGGTGTTCCAGCTCTAACTTTACACACCTATAAACAATACTTAGACGGGAGCTTTTTTTGTCATCTATGTGAAATGGGTGAAAAATTACTTTATTGTCGTCATATGTACTTACGTAAAAAGCTTAATATTAAATGGAACATATAAAAGCGGTGTGCGCACCAACAACCGAATCAGTTTTTGCAATAGATCGGTCGAAGTCCGTCTCTTAAAATAATTAACGTAGTGGGAAAAAAACACATTTCCAAGTGGATTCTTGTTTGATTCGAGTAATTTACTCATTAGATTTCACAATGGACACATTTTTGTTTCTTTTTTCATTTATTTTCGTGGTTTTTTCGCACACAGATTTTTCTTAATTTTTTTTTTTCTTTTAAAGTTTTGTTAATAATTTTCGAGATCAAAGGAAATTCCATGAATCTGATTGAAATTTTTGGGGTTTCGCTTCATTAGTTCCATACGAAATATATGTGATTTTGTTTAAAAAAAAAAAAAAGAAAATTTGGAAGATTCTTAAGGTTTTTTTTATTTTACTTAGTTTTGAGTTTGAATTTCAAGTCGAAGTTGAAAATAGGAAACATTTTTTGAGGAATTTTTTTTAGAAAAATCGTATTTCTATCGCATCACTAAATCTAGTGTAGTTTCTTTTTCTTATAAAATCAAGATTTTCCTTTTTATCTGTCTTTCAATTGATCAACGGTTATTTAATGAGAAATTTTTTTTTTCTGCATTCGTTTTTTATCGTTTTTCTAATAATTAGTGCTGATGAAACGACTCTACCAATAAGTGATCTTAAAATTGAAGCATCCAATTAGTAAGTAAAGGAAATTGATTACAATTTCAATGACCAAATATTAAAGATCAAGACATAAATGTTCATTCACGGATTCGCGATTGAAACTAACTCTTAATCTCTTATTTTGCACAAAAGAATTCATTCAACGAATATATTCATTTGAATATCCCTGATTTGTGCTAAACATTTAGTGAATATTTAATTGTATATGCTATGCCTATTATCCTTTTCTTTTGCATGGCACGCTGAAAATAATCATTTTATTTTTTAGTTTGAAAAAAAGTCATTTTGTATTCTCTTTGTTTCTAACTAAAATCTCATTTGATCGCCTTTTTAATATATTTCTTAAAAATGCTACATTCAAACATTCATTTGAACCGATGCTGTTGATTTTAGATTTTTTTGGGGCTTAGGATTTTGTTTCGCTAATTACAATGTGTAGTTGTAGATAAACTGTTCTTGAAACGATACCTATCATAACAGTTTGATTAATTCTTCGTTGATTTCCATCATATTTCGAATTTGACTGGTTTCATCGTTAAATTCAATATCAAAAAGTTTATGGAATCATTTCATATCGATTTTCGAGACGAATTAGACTTTAATTGTGGTTGAAAAGATAAAAAAATGATAGACAGTGTCAAACAATAAAAAATCCATGGAATCGGAACTGCAAAAAAATGGAAATGTAAAAAATCTAAATGAAACATAAACATTTTTCAGAATATTCTGCTTTACATCAATAAATCGACCTCAATACTTCAAGATAGTTCAAATATTCAAAAAAAAAAGAATATCGTGACCAAAAATTGAAATTCATTAAGCGGATACCGAATCCATTCTAAAAAAAACCAAAACATTCGAACGAAAAAAAAGATAAAATGTTAAATACATTAAGTGTCACAGTGGCCATTGTGTTTATCAGTAGTTGTTGTAGTTTAGTAAATAGTTTTGCAATCCATTCACGTCATAGTGATACGGATTATTCTACATTTGAGCCAGCTCACTGCACCAGGTAAGATGAGTGTTGGCCAATTGATGATTGTGCATCCTATTTTCATCATATAATATTATTGTCATCAATTACCATCAAACGATCATTTTATATGTTTTTTTGTTTCTTCTTTTATTTATTGCATTTTGCACACACAGAACAATTTATCACTGAATTATAGCACACAAATTACGGATCCTTCGAATCGAATTATCTTGTTTTATTTTCAGAATTCATCAACTGTTATTTTGCGCTTTATTGATTAGAAATTTTTTTTTTTAGTGAAGTATATTGTCGAGGTGATTTGTTACACACGGTGCAAATGGCCAAATTATACAATGACTCTAAGACTTTTGTTGATATGAAAATGAAAGTGCCACCACAAGCGACATTGGATAAATTCAGGGAATTTATGGCCAATCATGACAATCAACCATCGAAAGAGGACATTCGACAATTTGTTAACGTAAGTACAACGCAAAGAAAGAACATTTAACGCAGTTTGGATTTATTTCATTCGAAAGTTCTTTTCACGGATTTTGTCTCCTTGATCCCCATCAACAGGATTATTTTGAGCAACCAGGTGCAGAATTTGTGGACTGGATCCCACAAGACTGGAAAGAAAATCCATCTTTCTTGAACGACATCAAAGATTCTGACTATCGACAATGGGCATCTGATTTGAACGCATTCTGGAAACAATTGGGTCGTCAAATGACCGAAGATGTAGCGGTATGTATTTTAAAACAATTCATTTATTCTACCATTCAATTTTGAGAAATGAAAATCTTTCTACGATTTCTCTAAAATATTTTTCCCGAAATAAAATTGTATCAAATTGTCTTTTCTTTAAAACTGTTCAGAAAAATCCGGATCTCTATTCGATCATTCATGTGAAGAATCCAGTGATTGTGCCAGGTGGTCGTTTCCGTGAATTTTATTATTGGGATTCATATTGGATCATACAGGGATTGTTACAATCAGAAATGTATTCAACGGCCAAGGGAATGTTGGAAAATTTCTTATCAATTATAAATCGTTTTGGTTTTATTCCAAATGGTGGCCGAATTTATTATTCAGAACGATCACAGCCACCATTATTGGCTGCCATGATTAAAGCCTATGTTGAAAAGACCAAAGATATTGAATTTATGAAAATGGCTGTGCCAATTTTGGAACGTGAATTTTACTTCTTTTATAATAATCATATGGTTGAAGTAAAAGGTTATGCACTTGCTGTTTATGGTGATAAATCAACTGGTCCACGTCCAGAATCATATCTTGAAGATATTTTAACGGCACAATATCTCGAAACGGAAAAAGAAAAAGAGGCCATGTGGTCGGAATTAAAAGCGGGCGCTGAAAGTGGAATGGATTTCTCAAGCCGTTGGTTCATTAAAAATGGTACAAATGAGGGTGAATTAAGAGATATTAAATGTCGTTCCATTGTTCCCGTTGAATTGAATGCATTTTTATTTTGGAATGCTCGAATCATTTCTGATTTCCATTTGATGGCCCAAAATCCAAAGAAAGCTGCCGAATTCGAACAACTCGCTCAAGAGATGTATGATGTAAGTGGTAGCTTTGAATTTACATTTCCTGAACTTATTAAATTACAATTCAGTTGATTTAAAATGTTAAAACATATAAAATTGCAATTCAATTGATTTAAATATTTTTCGTTTTCGTTTTCGTTTCCGTTTTCGTTTTTAATTATCTAGGCAATTCAAGCCGTTTTATGGAACGAAGAAAGTGGAGCTTGGTTTGATTATGATTTGATTAATCAAAAGCCTCGTCCATATTTTGTACCAACAAATTTATCACCATTGTGGACCGGTGCATTCAATACGGCCGAAAAGGAGTTATTGTCGAAAAAAGTGCTCAACTATATCAATCAAACTGGCATTGATCTGTTTCCGGGCGGTGTACCAAACACATTACTTCAATCGGGCGAACAATGGGACTATCCAAATGTATGGCCGCCAATGCAATATATGTTGGTCGAAGGTTTACGAGCACTTGATACACCAGAGGCTTGTAAAAAATCATTCGAATGGGCATCCCGATGGGTTCGATCTAATTTCATCGCATACAAACAAACTCGGGCTATGTTCGAAAAGGTACAATTTCAATTCATTTTTAATACAATTTTTTTTTTTCTATTTTCGTGGAAAACTAAGCAAACCATTCTTGTTACAGTACTCGGCTGAAGAGCTTGGTGGCTATGGTGGTGGTGGCGAATATGAAATCCAATTAGGATTTGGATGGTCAAACGGTGTTATTATGCAATTCCTAGCTGAATATGGACGCGATCTGAAATCAACAGGTTCAGAAACACATTTAACATGCGATAAACCAAATGCCATTCCGTGAACGTATTGTGAATCTCATCTCTCCAACATGTCTCAATATTTTCGAACAAAGTCCTTCCGAACAAAATGACAAACCAAAATTCGTTTCGTTTCCAAAAAAAGACACATCAAAAATGAATATTTCGTTTTGACAACAACTTCAACACTCATTTAAATATCTAACAGAACAAAAACACATCATCAAATCAACATTTATCAAAAATCCCATCAAAACAATTCTTGTGTACGTGCTCGATCTAGAATTATTGAAATTCGTGGCCCTGGGTAAACATTGCATTTTGTCTATTTATTTGTAGCGTTTAGTGTTTATGTTTTAATGTCCAATATTTATCGTGTATTGTTATAAATTTATCGAGAATTATTGCTCATTGGAAATTTTCTTGTTTTTGTTGAGTTTGTATACATTATTTTCGTTTGTTTACATTTTGATTTGGTCATATGAATTACATTGAAATGACATCGAAGCAAATGCATCTAGGTTGAGATTAGCTTCTTTGAAAATGACTTAAAATTTTATTCAAAATTGATAAAATTCATTTAAAATATCAATGATAAAGAAAAATAATATTTGATAAGTTTCATTCAATGTTAATTGCCTTTTTCTAGCCACCATTTTATGTTCAAAATTGAAATTGACTGTTTTCTTCAAAAACTACAGTATTTGACCAATGATTTTTTTTTTCAATTTTTTATTTAATTGAAAAAAAAAGTTGTCAAAAATGTGACTAAATTATTAATTTTGGCAGAATGAAAAAAAGAATACAAAAAATTGAAAAAAATTAGAATTTCAAATTCAATGAAAAGAAATAATAGAAAAACGGAGAACGTTAAGGAATGTTGTCTTCCTGTTGAAAACCGAAATGTTCTGAAACAACTTTTCATTGAAAGTTTTAATTTAAAACATGATTTACATGATTTTATTATCAAAGTACAACATTTGTGTTTATCGTTTTGTGCAAAAAGAAAAAAAATCATCTTTTCAAAATAGCACATTTTCATAGTGTTCATCAGAAGTTGTTATTGTTTTGTTAGTATTTCCATATGTAATTGATCTCTGAAATGAATACACAATTAATGATGTGAGATAAAGAATTAATGCACATTTGATGATTATTATAATGTTTCCTGGTCTTTTTGGCACATTATTAAACAAGAGCCAAGATCAATGTTAACTGGCTTTGAAATTGTTTTCTTTTTATTTTATAAATTTATTTGATGTCTTCTCATGCAATGGTTGACAGTAATTGCAATCAGCAATTGAATGCGCATTTTTTGTGTTGCGATGCAATACATATTTGAAAATTAAATAAAAATGTATTTGTTTTCTATTCATTTGATGGAAATTTTAAAATGGACAATAGAATACAGAATCCCAACACAATTTCTCACACATGATTGATCGCAATGAATAACTCAATAATGCAATTGTTTTCGTAATAAACACAATATGGAACCCACTGGGCTATAAATGACGAATCAAATATTACATAATGATAAGAAAATTCATTTGATTTCCGGAAACTGTGTTTAGATCATTCGTAATTCATTCCTCATTTTTTGTTAAATAGCATCAGTTTGGTGACAGAGGGTTATTTTAGAATAGATTCATTAATATTTTCACCCATTTGTGATAAATTTTCATTTTGAACGTTGTTAAAGTATCGAAAATGTTTCCTGACAAAAAAAATCCATCATGGGCATTTGCTAGTGAAACTTTCAGTTCTAAACCAACTAAAATTGACAAAAATAGAAATGTGACTGACTGAATATTAAATAAAACATGAAATAAAAATTAGAAAATTCAAGAAAATGTTGAAAACCAAAATAACACATTTGCACATTTCGATTAAGATTTATTTCGACCTCATCATTTTATCGATGATTTTTGGTTCTAATTTCAGAAGACAAAATTTCGATTGGTGCAGCTAGTAGTTCATTTAAAATAAATAGATGGACAGTTGGAGTAACGACTGCCGTTGCAGTAGCGGCTACAATAGTGACACATGTTTTTGGGTGAGGTGAGATATCATTCTCAAAATTCATTATTTCGATTATTGGATATTTGATAGTTGACATTTTCTGAAATTTTTTTTTTCTTTTTCAGATTCGATTAATTCAATCAACACAATTATGTCGAAACTTGTTCAAAAATCCAAACACGCGCAGACACAGACACAGACACACACGGACATAAGCAAACAAGCAAATAAAGCGAACTAGAAATATTTTATTCAATGACAGTCAATACAAAATACAAAATTCAAAATGAAGATGCGCATTTAATCACTGAAGACAAAAAAAAAAGAAATGAATGAAAACCAGTGTGCTGAAAAGAAAAGTGGCAAATCATATGTATTTAGTAACTAAACAATTAGGATTAGTTAATTTATTTAATATTAGAAATGAATGAAAAATTGCTACATTTGAATGCTAACTAAAATTAATAATGTAAATGTATTTGCTGTTGACATAGACAAAATGAGCTTCATAATCAAATTTAAATGGAATTGTATTTTGCTCATTATATCTCTCTCTCTCATTAGACAAATGAAAGAAAAAAAATATTTATTGTTCATATGTGACTAAAAATTGAACGAAAGCACATAGTCATACAACTGTGTGTTGATTGAGTGTTGTGGTGATCAGATAAGTAAAACAACAAAAATAAAGCATTTATGACTAATTTTATAAATAAGTGAAAAGGATCAGTTTGAATTAATTTTGAAATTTCACATCTGAATGTTGAACAGTTTTCAAATGGCTACAGATATGGAATCAAAGTGTCGGTAATATTTAGGATCTCTACGATTCATTTTAAAATGCTCAAATGTAGTTTGTTTGTTTTTCTTTCATCGAGATTCCATTCTTTTTTGTGCTTGCGTAAACAATTGATTTTTTTGCATAATTTTTATTCAATATTTTTGTAAATAATCACACCCTGACCAATCTCCCAATCCAAAATAATTGTTTTTTTTTTTTTGTCGGATTGTTTTTCAAAAAGTGCCACGCTGGACATGGTTATCCCAATAATGTAAAAATTCCGACCGATCCAATCTGTTACTCATATTCATTATTGAACCATATTTATTTCACATGAAAAATTTCTCATTTCAAAGTCTTCCATCGCCTCTCTGGAGAAATGGATTTGGTATCGGTTACGGTCAATTCGAATATATATTCAGAATTTTATTAAAATATTTAACTCTATTTGGCCTATCAATCAAGATATTGCCAGAGTAGAAGTTGTATATAGATTTTCTTTTTCTAATTTCAAATGGTGAAAAAACAGGGACAATTTCAATATGCAAAAAGTGATGGATGAAAAATCGTAACAGTTTACATAAGACCAAAGAACTTACTACTCGAATATTTTCGAAAAGAAAATGTGAAATTTGAAAATTAAACAAACTATGTCGCAAAGATATTTTGTGTGGATCGCAAAAAAACGAAAAATTGAGGACTGCCTTGTATATAAATTACATATAACTGATCGAATCGATAAATTAACCAGATTACAGTGCTGTTTAAAGAAAAAGACAATAGCATAGAAATTAAATATAAATGAAAATGAATGAATAATGAAATGGGAAGCACCAAATGTGCCTTGTAATATGAGAGAGACATGAACTATGAGACTGGAATTTATTTTCCTCCAATTAAGCAAACGATCGTATCAATTATCTTTGTCTACGTCCCCACAAGTTCCTAACTATATAACATTTGTTTTTTTCCTTCTATAAATGGAGACATTTAGTGAAAAGTCTCGGTTGAATTTTTTTGAATTGTTTGCCAAACATAAATATTTATACGATTTAACCGAAGTGCTATTTATTGTATTAAGTGAAACATCAAATGTTAAATTATTCGTTTATTTCCCAAATGGCATTCAAATGAAACTCACACCAAAGACTTTAAACAAATTCCCATTTTTAAGACACGATCGTATTAATGACCTTTGTTCGAATTCAAGTACAAAATTGAATAGAAATCGTTTCTCTCAGATTGGTTCAAAATAAAATTAAACTGATGAATGTACAATAGTTAGTTTAAAAAAAAAAATCGGAAGCAAAGCATAAAATTTCCACACATTTGACAATTTTTAGTCATATTTCTTTTTTCAAAAATGGACATCGACAATAATTATTCAAATTAATTTAGTTAGACATTCAAATCAAAACAAACGAAAAGAAAAAAACAATTATAAAATGGAAATCATTTTCGCGGACTAAACGAAAAAATATATGAATATATAAATAATGTCTTCAAATCTCGATCGCATCACTATTGCTCAAAATAAAGAAGAAATCTATTGAAGTAAAATGAATCAATTTTCAGAATTTGGATGAATTTACCTAGGCATTGAATGAAGAATATGTTATATATTTCACTTATAGAATAGAAAAAATCAAGTTAATTAAATTTATTTTATTTCTTTGTAGGATTTTAAAGTAGATACAATTGTTTTAACTAATGTTTTTAGATTACAGTTAGATTTTTCGATTGACAACATTTAGAATATATATGTTTATTGTACAATTGATTCTGAAACATTTTTTTTTCTCCTGATTTTGTCGCTATTTTTAATTGTCATGATTTAGAAATCAATTAGGGGTATCTCATACAACCACAAATACCTATGTAGCTGTAATCCCCAAGTTATCAAAGAATTTAATCAAATAAAATGAATTAAACAATTATTTAAAATTATATAACATTATTTGTTTATTTTTCGTATTTTGTTGGTGTTTTCACATTTACATAATGACAACATTTTGTTCATGGGTTGTTTCTTTGTATTCATTGCGATTTCACTAAAAAAGATTTTCATTCAACACAATTCAAAACAAATATTTTCAAAAAAATCCTTCATTCTCATTGTATCATGATCAGAGTTTTGTAAACGGACAAATTCGGAATTTTTTTTTTCTCGAAAATTTGTCTTTAGGACAACACATTTAGGACAATTCAAAACAAACAAAAAAATTAGTTAGAACAAGGTGTCCGAACCATATATGGTTGCTGCTATAGCTGTAACATTTTGTACTAATTAGTAGATTTGTTGGTAGATTTGCAAACAAAAGTGTTACAGCGAGGGGGTTATTCACCAACACGAAAATTGTTAATTTTTGCTAGTATTCTAGTTTATAAAATTTCATAAAAATCAAAAGAATATTTTCAATAAATTTCTCTTCAAAAATTGATTTGAATTTAGTAATACATCATTTACAATTGGGTAACAATATAAGTAAATCGATATTTTCACAAAAAGAGATATAAAAGGTTAAAATAATGTTATTTTAATTTCTGCTAGTTTTTGCTAATTTCCTAGAATATCCCTCTGGTTACAGCTTTGGTCCGAACTAAAAACCAGAAAACACTTCTTTTTAACTTACCAAAACACACAAAAACTAATACGATAATTGAACAACTACATTTTATTTGTTTTAATAATCGAGCCCGATTGAATATCACAAGTAACAAATCGCGTGCACTGTTTTCGTAAAGGAAAATGTGCACATATTTTGTCCAAAACAAAAACAGTTATCTTGTTTTTTGAACATATTTTCACTGTGCATAAATTGTGCACAAAATGTACTCAAATGTGCAAATTTTGTATTAAATTTTGCATTACATGTGTTGGTTATACTTGGATATATGAAATTGTTTCTGTTTTATTTCTTCATTTCAGAACGTTGTTTGCAAACAAATAAAGTTCAAACAATTCAGCACCATAGTGAATATTGAATCGACAAGATTTCAGCCATGCTCATCCTTTCACCATGCAATCTTTTATGTGACTTTCTTGACATCAATGAACACATGACTCAATAAAAGATCCTAATACCGCAATAGCAGAATTTCTACTGTATATCTTTGAAACAAATGTTTTTTTTTTTATTTCATATATTTTCGTTCTAATTGCTATTTCAATCTTTGAATATAATATTTAAATAAAAAATAATATCGTTCACACCTCTTTGAGTTTTTTTTCATGAAAAGCATCAGCGACGTACATATGCATGTACTGTACATATGACACACGTGCACAAAGTTGAGGCTTTAAGATAATTATGTGTGCCACAAACATATCAGTCCATGCCATGCGCTGTTGTTGCATTCGGTTATTGAATTGTTTTTCCACTTATGGCTTTTAAAAAAAATTAAATAAAAAAATTCTTATATTACAAATATATCACATTTGGCCACAAAAATGGTCTCCATTAAAATATGGTTTATGGTTCATAACTGGTCAATTACATTGGTCTGAATAATCAAGAATGAAGGAATTTTTACCTTTTTTTTACAAAATTTTTTTCTATTTATTTGAATTATTTAAATTATTTATTTATCTTAATCTGAAGGTTTTAATTTAATATAAAAAAATTTTCGAATGTTTGTCTTTGAAAATTTTATCTTTGAATTTAATCAGTTTATGATCGACTCAAAATTTACCACAAATTATTGTACGCATTCCTCCATACGATTCTAAAGCTTCAAAAATGTGATAAGAGGAATAGTATAAAAGACAATGTGTGAGCTAGTAAACATTCAGAGTAACAGTTATCATGCAACAAAATAACCTGTTAAAGAGCAAATATTCAGTATTTTTGTTTTTTTTTTTTTTTTTTAAATTTAAAATGAATCAGTAAAGAAATTGGAGTTATTGGAGCTGGTGTATCGGGTCTGTGCACTGCTAAAAATGCAAAAATGTCTGGCCACTTGGTTACGGTGTTCGATTAGTGTGCAGAAATAGGCGGTCAGTGGTTTTATACAGATGCAACTGGAACCGATGAATATGCTTTAGATATCCACACGAGCATATATTAAAATCTGAGGTAGAAAATTCTAATTCAAAGAAAATTCTAATTTGAAGTCGATTTTAAGTATATTTTATTGGGACAATTCCACCAAAGGAATTAATGAGCTTTCGTGATTATCCAATGCCAACATCAACAAAGTCGATCATTTCATCAGATGAGGTATTGACGTATTTGAAGTCATAGGCTGAGAATTTTAACATTTCAAACATCATGTAATACAAGTGCATCCGATCGTTTATACACCGATCACAACAAAATGGGAGGTAAACATTTCATCAAAATGCAACAACAATGCAATGTTTTCTTGACTTCAAATTATTGTTCTTTGAATTTAGGTAAAAGTAAAGGATTTTCCCACAAATGAGTTAAAAACATTTGAGTTTGATGCTATATTTGTGTGTAACGGACATTATAGTGTGCCATCTATACCACATTTTGAAGGAGCTAATGAATTTCAAGGTCAAATAATGCATAGTCATGATTATCGTCGACCAAACAATGCAATAAGAACTCAATTGGACGAGTAAAAGTTTTAATATCTTTTGAGATTCAGAACATGAACTATATTGTGCTTTGTGATAAACTTAAATAAATAAATTCATATAATTCAAGGTTACATTTCTAGAATGCCATTTCTAAGTAATGAATGTCTCCACATTGATAACAATTATGTTGCACCACTTTATAAGCATTGCATCAATGCTGAACACACGACCATGGAAATAATTGGACATGTGATGCTCACTATGTTTCACACTTTCGATTCAGTCACAATTTTGTTTAAAACATTTCAATGGAACGGCAAGTTTCCCATCACGTGAAGAAATGATCTCTGGTTCAGATTCTGAGCTTAGAAAGCGATTAACACTGGCATGGCCGAAAAAAAAAGGACGCTCTTTGTTTGGCTCGTTTAATCAAGAATATTTTTGTGATCGATCAAATATAGCATATATTGAAAAATACAAGGAAGTTTATTTTAAAATTTTCGATACATGTATCGAACGTGGAACTAATGATCCGTTTGGATTTCGTAATGACGTGTATATTGTAATTGATGATGAGAATTTTGAAATAACTTCGTTAAACTAAATAAAATGAATTTGAAATAAAATTAATTGGCTTCTTTACATAATTGAATGTATTTTCAATAAAAATAAACCGCCTTCTCGATGAGATGAAAACATTCTAGTCTAATTAGTAATTAACTTTTCAAATCTTGAAAAAATAAATGAAATAAATTGTTTTCCAAAAGTCAAATAAAATGCGAGAAAACAATAAATATCAGATGTATTTCACGCTTTATATTTTTTTCACTCCATTAAGCTTAAACCAACACTACCATATAAGCTAGCATATAAGATTGAATAATCATCATGGAATTGGACCTTTGCAAATCAATCAATCCTATACCTGGCCATAATAGTTCAACAATTTTCCAAAGTAAATCATTCAAAATGGGAATAAATTAGTGGAATTGATCTATTCGCAAGATGTGATATTTCACCGAATATTCGCATAATTTGTGAAAATTCAATTCAATATTGGCGGTCGGATATTCTCTTACAGCAGTATCAAGTTCGACTTACGGTTTCTGCAAATAGCTCCATTTTTTGCGAATATATTCGGCCGCCATTTAGCTCCACCATATACGAATATATTTGCTGAGAAATTCGCAGATTATATATACAATATTTGCATCCATTGGAATGAAATCCAAACCCTCAGGGAATAAATTATTTGTTCGAAGTAATAGAAAAAACGACAATTTATGAAATATTTGCCTTGAAAGATGAAGGCATTTAAAAATTATAATTATAGTATTGGAAATGAGGAGAGGTAGACAGAGGGGCAAGAGAAAGGAAGAGAAACTATTGAAATTAAGAACTAATAAATGAAGAAAAGCGCAAGTAGGAGAAGGCGAGAAGTATTTTTTTTTTTTTGTTTTCTTTATTTATTTTTACAATTTCGAAATGTTCGCGCTTTACAACACACAAAAAAACTGTTGATTTTGTTGACATGACATTTATTTATAGTGAAAACACATTCACAGAACCAACTATTTATTGAATGAAACTCATATTTTGTGTGAGCAGTTTAACATTAAACTTTTCTTTCTTGTGAAAATCTCGTTTTGATTGAAAAAATATATGTAAATTTAGGCTCGATTATTTCTTAATTTCTGTTTTTCCAATACAATCTTTTTGATTTTGATTATGGTTTATGATATGTTTCCTTTTTGATTCCATGTCATTATGAAACTAATCAAAACATATCTTCGAAATTCAATGACTCACGTAGACTCAATGAATTGGCCATCATTTCTATCGAAAAAGATTTGGCATATTCAATTGAATATGATGATATACAGCGGACTCTCGGAATTCTAAAGTAGTTTGTCCTTGAGCCATTTTAGTTTTTCGAATCCTTGAGCTTACTGGACGGTTTTCAAAATTACTTTTTTTCTAAAGAAAAACACCTCTATAGAGGTCTTTATATATAATACAATGTCATATGTTTTCATCATTTATTAATCGTAATTTCAAAGCTAAATAGTCATTTCAATCAGATTTGTGTGTGGAAAATATTTATTTAATTTTTAATCCCTTTTAATTTTGTACGAAAATTCATATCAATACGGAAAACTAATTATTATTCGTTTGATTGCGTAAAAAAGGTTGTGAGTTTGGTTTGTTTTGGTGGTTTCAATATTTGTTTTTTTCACAATATCTGATCGTAGTTGAAGGATATTCGACATGTGCTTAGCAGTCAAATCTGCGTTTTGTTCGCTCCATTTGATTAACATATTTGCTGCATTTATTGCATCGGTGTATGAAACATAAACTGGATTTCGAACAGCATTGTCATCTTCTTCGTTATTACTTTCATCCACATCAGTTTCATCAATGGATAAAACAGCATTTGGTGTGAGTTTTGACAATATTCGATTTCGTTACGGTAAGCATCGATTTCAACTTGTTGTTCCAATTCTGCTAATGGAACGTTATCCTCTTCATCAAATTCACCATTATCCCAATTCCAAATCTTTGACCACGACTTTTCAATAATGCTAGTGCAACACATTCCATGCAGACTTGAAAGCAAAATAGTATTTTTGAGATCATGGTTTTGAAGAGCATCATGAACCGATTTTGTGCAATGATTTTGGAAATCAACATGTTTCGATACTTTAATTTTACGATTTTGATAGGATTTTGGTCCTATGGTTGTATTATAGCAGTAACATTTGGTGGAAGCATCATGGCCTGAATATCTCATTGCGAAGTGATTCAATAGGAGAATAAACGCTACAATTGTCGAACAACAAAAGTGCCTTTGCACTCAAAACAATTATTCAATTGTTCAAAACAATTTATATGTATATACTGTGTACTCACTTCTTTAACAAATGAATTGTGGAACCAATTAGCGAAAATTCGTGACGTCATCCAAGCCTTTGCCGAGTGGCCATAAATCAATGGATTTTGGAATTCTTTGAAAGAACGCGGTTCTTTGGACTTTCCGATTACAAATGGAGTAACTTTATGTGATCCAACTGCATTTGAACACTCGTTCCTTGCGAATTTTAAGACTGGGTGCTATTTTCTCACACTCTGTAACATAACACATCGGTAGAAAAGTTCGTTCCGTTTCTATGAGAGGGCGCTAGTAGAATTATAACCATATCATTTTTAGTTAGTACCAACCTTCAAAAGATACGTGTATAAATTTGACAGCTGTCGGACTATTAGTTTATGAGATATAGCATTTTGAGTGATGCAACTTTTGTTATTTTTAAAAAAATGGATAAAAATGAATTTCGTGTGTTAATGAAACACTATTTTTTCATGAAAAAAAATCCTGCCGAAACCAAAAAGTGGCTTGATGAGTGTTATCCGGACTCTGCGCCAAACGAAAGAACCATTCGTAAGTGGTTTGCTAAATTCCATACAGGCCATATGAGCACCGAAGACGATGAACGCAGTGGACGTCCAAAAGAGGTGGTTACACCGGAAAACATAGAAAAAATCCACAATTTGGTTCGAAATGAACGTAAACTAAAATTGAGTGAGATAGCTGACATCATGAAGATATCAAAAGAACGTGTACATCATATTTTACACGAACATTTGGGTATGAGAAAGCCATGCACGCGTCATGAACATAGTATCAAATATGATACGATCGAAGCGCTATGTACTTTACATACATTTCAAATGTGATTTTTTAGTTCCGTAGTACACCGTCATTTCATGACGCGAGCATGGAGAAAGCTGTTTTCCAAATGGGTGCCGCGTTTGCTCACAAAACTTCAAAAAGACGATCGTGTCGATGATTCTAAGCGCTGTTTGGAACTGTTTAAGCGCAATAAACAGGAATTTTTGCGTCGGTATGTGACAATGGATGAAACATGGATCCACCACTACACACCTGAATCAAATAGGCAGTCAGCTGAATGGACAGAATCCGGTGAAAGCCGATCAAAGCGACCAAAGACCCAACAGTCGGCCGGTAAGGTTATGGCCTCTGTATTTTGAGATGCGCGTGGAATAATTTTCATCGACTATCTTGAAAAAGGAAAAACAATCAACAGCGAATATTATATGAACTTATTGGAGCGTTTGAAGTCGGAAATCGCGAAAAAACGGCCTCACATGCAGAACAAAAATGTGCTCTTTCACCAAGACAATGCACCGTGTCACAAGTCGTTTGCAACAATGGAAAAATTGGTCGAATTGCACTTCGAATTGCTTCCTCATCCACCGTATTCTCAAATAAATTTAAGACAAATGAAGAAGTCATCGCCGAAACTGAAGCGTATTTTGAGGGCCTTGACAAATCGTACTATAAAAAAGGTATCGAAATGTTAGAGAAACGTTGGACTGATTGTATCACTCTAAAAGGAGACTATCTTGATGAATAAAGTGGAATTTTGGAAAAAAAAGGGTTTTTCTTTCAAACGGAACGAACTTTTCTACCGATGTGTTATGTTGTATTGGACAACAATCGATAAAAAAGACCGAAATCATCGGCATTATAAAGTTGAGCAGTTATTCCCATTTCATTCATTTTTTCACCTAACTTTTTAATGAATGAGGTAATCGTTGATCGCTGGATAAAATTTCACCGCAAATTCTCTTAAATCGAATGCCATGTCGATGTTTGAATTTGGTGAACCATCCATCACTGGCATTAAAATCACTGCTCAGTTTATCTGGGTACAATTGCTCAGAAAAATTTCCGAGTCATTGCTTTCAATTCAACAGCTTTTATTGAACACCATAATGAATTGCGAGTCGATTACCACGAATACCACTGTCTAACACCTTTAAAATTTCAGACTTTTGTTGTAAAGTCAACCTATTTTGTTTTGGAGTGGACATTTTTACACATATGAACCGAAATAAATATGTACATATTTCAATCAGTCACAATGGAAGCGCAAAGCAAAGCTAGGAAACAGCAAATTTGCTACTCATGGCGCCACCTGAATTTTGTCTGTGCAGTGTACCGAACTACATGAAATGTTCCACGGGAGGAACAAGCTGTTCCTTCCGTGGAACAATGTAGTAACAGAGTACATGTTATTTTGTAATAGAGTGTACGTCAATGTCAACTGTTTCCATGCTCTGGCGCAAAGCGATACAAAACAAACGATCTTTGACATGCACGCACTCGCTTGCATATTGTCTATGACTACTACGGCCGCAAACTACATCATGTTTATTTTCTTTTTTCAATCTTTACATTTACAAAGAATACCGATGCTCAATCCGTTGAAAATGCTAATTCATTCATTTTTTTTTCTATTTACTTGCCCGGAATTGGATACCAAAACAAAAGTACTATATTTTGTTTATTAAAATTTTGTAATAACTGCCAAAGCAAGAAAGAAGGCATTAATCTAAGTTTATTTCCATATATTGTTTGATTCATGCATGGACATAAAATTTAAAAGAGTTTTTTTTGTTGTTGTTGATATTTTTTACTTTTTTCACATTTAGAAAGGCGCAGTTTAAAATCTGAACCAGGGCGCCGAAGGTGCTCGGAAAGGCCCTGGTACGAAGTAATTGCAATAATAACTTTAAAAGCACACAAGCCACATAAATGTAAATTTGTCTAAAGCACATGGCGTTGACGGTAGTACAAATAGCCACTAACTGGCATAAGCGCCCTCTGATTCAAATATTTGCAATTATATCAAAATTTGAATTTCGCTCGAAATTTGAATTTGAGGCATATGAAATGAAAACTGCATATCAAATGGGAAAAATATTTACCGATCGATTTTTCATGCTTTTCCGATCGAAAAATTGAAAAAATAAGTGAACTTTGGTCCTAGCTCATTGGGGCCTAGTTCATAGATTCAAGACCTATTGATAGAGATGTCACTTGCCCAGGCTGGCTGATCCATGGATTCTTAGGATTTGGCCTGGATTCCAGAACATATAAAAATACACATAAAATTATGCACACTGATGTTTATATGAAATTCCATATAGGAAGTTCTGGAATCCAGGCCGAATCATAGAAAACATTTAGAATAGATTTTATTGTTCATCGAAAAAAAAAACATTGAATAAAATCCGTGTGTTTTTTATTTATTTAGAAACTGTTAAATTCTGAATAGTATTCAAAAATCTTTGCAATTGATATTCACACTTTCCGAAACAAAAAATGACTTTTATTATTGCTCTTCGTGTATATAGAAACGAACCATTAGAATGGTTCACATTGTATTGTTTATGAATGTTGACAGATCTGAAGCACATTTCTAAACACAAACTTCGTTGTTTTAACTGTTTTCTGAATTTACAGTAGATTTTCATCTAATTTAGGAATCTCATTTGATTGGTTCGAATCAAAAAATAACAATGATTAGATTAAGAAACTATTTTTGTACAAATTTTCATGAAATAAATCATAAATACTCGTTGCAACGCACGTTTAATACACGTAAAAATTTGGTTTTTACCATTTACTCAAAAAAAAAAACTAAATCCGAGTGCGAATAAACTTTGTGAAATTTTTTTTTAGGCAAACATTTCTTTGAATAAACTCATTAGAAAAATTCTCATGATCAGAAAATGAAGCATTGAAAAAAGGCTCGAAAAATTTTTTCGAAAAAAGAAAACAATTTAAAAAGATTCTTGGGAAAAAATTTGTTTAAAATAAGTTCTTCAGAAAAAGTTCTTTGAAAAAACCACACATCAAACTCCACTTCAGTGATACGCAAGCAGCGCCACTCTCTTACGTATCCCAATTTATTAAAAACGCCTGAATTGCTGCAATTTTTGAAATGCAACAACGTAGCTGTACACATATGATAAAGATTGCTTACTCACAAACGCCTTAATGTAGGCAAATTGTAAGAGCAAAGAAATAAAATGAGTTTAATGCGGCCGAATGTAGTAAAAAAACATTTGGCATATGACCCGTGGAAAAAACTCCCTTAAAAGCTCCAAGAAAATCGTAAAGGAAAAAATTGCAAAAAAATATTTTTTTTCAAGCAAAAATCGTCTAAGAATTTCCAGTGCTAAAATCTTATTCACCACTAACCCAAATCAAAATTCAAATTGAATGTATCGATAGTGTAGATTTATTCCATTAGCCCAAAACCAGTATACAAGATTGAGTTTGATAGTTCGTGCAAAGAGTATGTTAATATTCATTATAGTGTCTAACGCTATTCAATAACACAGTACGTACAATACTGTTGATTGTCGAATGTGTGCATTCCATAAAGTAACATACGTACACAAATACATTGTGGCACGAAACGTCATCACATAAATTGTGTTCACTCAGTAAAGAGAGCGAGAGAAATAGTACAAAGAAGAGAAACGAACCGAAAATCACAGAGAAAAAAGACAATTGTTATTGCAACATGTATGATTTTGTTCATAAAGAAAGTGTTTAAAATCAGTGTCATTATTTTCATTATGAAGCAATACGTTGTTAATAACTTAATAGGAAAAACAATCACAGAGAATAAAGATGAAAATGCCCAGTGTACAGAAGTGGTTTCAATATCAATAAATATAAAGAATAGAACGACGAGATAAAATGATTCTCATCTGTGACAAATATACGGTGGATGTTATTATGAATAGTGTTTTACATTGTGATCATGGCTTATCTGTCAATGAATTCTTTGTGATCGTTTGCAAATTTTTGATTGCCTTAGAATATCTATAGCAGGCGACCATTTGTTTATGAACAGTCACATTGATGCATACATACAATGCATTCTTTTCAAACGAATAAAAATTATCCAGTGGTATTTCAAAATGTGTCATGTGTTCGATTCGATGTTGATTTGTTACTGTTAGTTTTCGATCAAATTCGCCTCAAATCATCAAAATTTCACAAATCACTATCATTCGGAGATGAGATTTTAGCCAAGTCAGTCGCTTTTTTTTTTTTTTTTTTTTTTTTTTTTTTGTGATAGCAATGGCGACAAAGCGAGTGGATGAAAACAACGTTTACCGAAGTGTCAAGTTGGCCCTCGGATCGGTAATCCGGGAGGAATATCATCAGCCGCTAATCAATGCTATCTCCCGAATGAGCGTTCAGGCCACTTGGATGGCCTTTTTAGCATCGACGATATTGTGGTTGGAGTTTATACTTCGACATGGATAAAGTCAACAGCCTTGTAAAAGTATAATAAGGCATTCGGAAACGCAATTGATACACCGTCATCCTGTTCGATTTTGTATGACATGCCAGTAACACCACCTATCGAAGTGAATGATGAAGAAGTGGTTCGCAGATATTTTGCAGGCGATTTTTTTTACGAGCTCGGAATTGATTCAGGGATGCGAACCTGGGATGCCGCCGTACGACACAAAATTCGTAATACTTGGTTGCTTAGAGGTTGCTTTTTTTTTTGTTTTGTTTTTTATTTTCCCTTTTTTGCCCTTTTTTTGTTTAATGTTTTTTTCTTTTTTTTCTCTCTTTTCATTGTCAGACCAATTTTCGTATCTCATCAAAACGATATCACTACGATGCAAAACAGGGCATACTCAATACCAAGGCCGACAAAAAGTCTCGATTATTTACATTTGAAGAACAAACTGATCGAAATGATGTTGTCGAAACAATCGGAGTAATACCATCGCCACAGAACACTTCATGGCGACATTACATTGCACATCGGCTCCGTATGTCACTGAACGCTATTGAAACGTATACACAACGCAGCTATGCACGTTTGAGTCTCGACAAACACATGGAATCTCATCAAGCCATTGATAAAATTGCCAAGAAGCTGGTATTCAATAAACCATCCATCATTTATATCGGAGGTGGTCAAATAGCTCCGAATTCACCGATTTCGATTCGAAAACATGTACGATGCCCAGGCACACGAAAACTTATTTGTGCTTTCAAAAACTAAATAATTGTGTAATTGGAATGGTTGACGAATTCAACACATCCCAACACTGTGGAAGATGTTTTCAACGATTCCCGTTATGGTTGAAACCAATTTTCTTATTTATTAATCTCAATTCGTGTTTTTTTTTTATTTCCTTATAATGGTCGTTGTAAACTGTTTGGTTTGCCGATACATGCAGCAATGATGAGAACACGACGCAATGAAGGAATTCCAGTTTAAAGTCATCACTAGCACCATTCCAATTCAAATCAAACATATAATTTTAAGAATTAGTTTTTAACGATAGAATTTAATGATCGTTACTTCGCTAGCCTTGGACTTAGTGGGCTAGCTTGTCAGTACATAGGATCCGTCATAATTATGATATGGTCTACAATATGATCAACATCTTTTTATTTTCTAACTACTATATTTGTTAGACATTTTATTATATTATGTTTTTGATTCGAAACAGAGTGACTTCTTAGTATATTTTGATTAAGTTTACCATATTATATTTTCATCGCAAAATTCGAACACTGAGTCTTTTCATAGTATTTGTTATTGTATTTGATTAGTTCAAAATCTCACTACTTCAATTTACAGTGCAAATCGAATGCGCTTGAGTGTCGCACTGTTTGTTCACACCCAGAGGAATTTGACAGTCAATATTCCAACATTTGATTTCAAATGTCATATTTCCAACGAACGTTGTAATATTTACAACCATGGTTGGAATTCTATCATCACAGATTTGTTTGTACTAATACCAACGCAGTTGCGCATTTAGTTGTAAGTGTAACATTCCAACTGCGCGCTCAAGCGGATCGGTATTAGTGCAAACAAATCTGTGATGATAGAATTCCAACCATGGTTGTAAATATTACAACGTTCGTTGGAAATATTACATTTGAAATCAAATGTTGGAATATTGACTGTCAAATTCCTCTGGGTGTATTGTTCGATGAATGATCAGTGCTCGACAAAAGATGAGAAGGTGTCCCACTACCCTGTCTCCCTACACCACTATGCTCATGTCCATTACCAGCAATTATACAGAATCGATTCCACATGATTGGAGTGAGTGATTTGCTTTAATACAAAAAAAGATTTTTTTTTTTTTTATTTTCATTTATAAATATATACACTGCGCCAACTAATTTTACCGACACTTGACATTTCGATCGAGACAAATTTCTCAAAAAAACTGGTTAATATTAGGTTCGTTTACCTTTGGCATTATGTAATGCGATGATTCGACGCGGTGACAATCCAAATCAGTTTTTTACTTCTGAAAAGTTTTTGTGTGTTTGGAATATTTTCAATCACGAATCAAGAAAGTAATGTGAACTATCAAAAATTCGAAATGACATTTTTTTTCATGTCTTAAGTTCAAACAGGTTTTTGTTTGTGTTACGCAATTCAGTGAAGGTAACGGTCATTTGTGGCGAAAGGGTCGTTCATGATTGGTTGGTTGGTGAGGATGTACTATCGTTACAACCTCATTGTATTTTCAGAACGGAGAATTTTCAATTAATTTCTAGAATTTCTTATGCAGAGGAAGAAAGGGAAGTTGTGATTCCGGAAATTTCTTTGGAAAGTTGGACTTTTCCTCCTGTTTCTAATAATCATTCGACATTTAATAATGAGCACTATATTTTTAATGAACAAAAAATCAATGAGCTTCAAGAAGTATTAAATAGTACTAAGCAAAATTCGTATTTAACTTTTAATAATCATGATGTACATCATTTATTTTTGTGTCTTTTGTTTTATTTGTTATATTTTGTTTAAATATTTGAAAAGAGAAAAAAATATGTGAAAAAATTGTTAGGGCTATTTCTATGCTAAGGATCGCTACTCCCGTGGCGGAGAATGTTGTTGATGAGTAATCATAACAACATAATTTGAATTTAGTTTAAATCTTTTGTTTCCTGTTTAAGTTATTTAACTTAATATTTTGTGTTCCGTGTTATATTTTCCGTGTTTCTTATATTATAATTAATCAGCACTTTTATTTCCTATTTTCACTGTATAAATAATCTTACATTACTTTAATAATTGTTCAGTTAATAAACGACTTCCAACCAGAAATGCTGTCCATTTTATTGACTGTTTAACATACAGTGATAAAATTGAATCTTTTGGGATGTTTCGCCAAGCCGCCTCCTATTACTGCCGTCAATTCGTCTTTATTGTTGTATTTTCAGCCTTTTTTGAAGATTTCTCTTGCTAAAATTGGTCAGAAATTCTCGATGATGTTCAATCTGGTGATTTGACCAGCCAATTGTCGAAAAGATTGATTCCACACTGCTCAAAGTCGGCCGAAGTTAACCTGGACACATGAATTGGAGCGTTATCTTGTTGAAATTGCCAGCCTAAGCCAGCACATTCATAGCCATATGCTGTGGAATGAAGACCGACCATCTCCTGGTACAGTATTGTATTCATTTTGGTTGAAATGAATAACAGCGGCATCTTTTTCAAGTAGTCAATGGCACACCATACCATCACAGAACCACCGCCAGATTGGCGCTTATTGAAAATTTTTCATATAATTTTTCGCCACTGGTTTGTCCAATGAATGTGATCCAGAGCGAACTTCTTACGACCCTCAATATTTGCTGGAGACAACATTGGCTTACGCTTCATTTTCTTGTATTTTAGACGTTGTGAGCCGCTTGAAATCTTTTGAACACGTCGAACACCAACAGACAAATTGTTTTCAGTCCTTAATTGCCGGGCAGACTTGAAACTGTTTGCCGCACTTCGAATTAAAAGAAAGAGCGCTATATGTGGAGAATTCATAGTCTAGATTGAATTTCGGACGCCATCTCTCGTAATTATTTTCGTTCAATTTTTTCTCCCAGTGGCTTCAAAAAGTAAGATTATGTTTTTGTCATAAAAAATGTAAACATTGAGTTTGACTGCAACATGTTGCTATTGAATGTTAATAAAAATTAGGAGAGATGTAAAAAGTTCTGAAAGTCCATATACACATACTGATCTATTCGATGGCGTGCTATGTTTTGTGAATTTAAATGAAATACAGGGTTTCGTTATAATAATTATCTGATTTATTGATGTTCTCTCTCTTAATGCTAACTCTCAACTGTTTACATACTAAGACGGCAGCGTCTCTGCTGCCGTTGATGCTGTGAAAGAGTGTATATTTGTGCTGTTGTGTGAGTGTGTATTGCTTGTGGTGTGTATCGCTTCTAACAGATCAGCACAATTCATTTATCCAATTTAACGCAATAAAATCTTGTTGCAAAGTAATCTCTGGGAGTGATTTCCCTCTTGTTTCCAGTAATTACATCATTCGTCTTAAATAGTTCAGATGGCGTAGGCAGGCATCGTCTGAAGCTCTAAATACATTATCCAAATGAACTATATAGCTCTCTTAGTAGACTTGAAACTATTCGCGCGCTTCGAATTAAAAGCCGTTTTTGCGCCGTTGAAACGGTTGATGGCCGACCATTTTGCTTGTTTTTGCCATATTTTTCGCGATTTGTGAGAAAGTTCCCAACAATGTCTCTGCCTTGACCTATTTTCAATGTTATCTGATGGTTTGACATTTTTTTATAGGCTTTTAATGTAGAAGTTTTGGCCTTTTCAGCGTCAGTTATTCGTTTACCATGTCCCATTGTTAATCGATTTAGTTTTGGACGACAACTGAATCACAACTATTGCGAAATTGCACCAATAGACGTGAAAAGATGCATAACGCTAAAATACATCAAAACAAATCGCACAAATGTAAGCAATACTGTTTGTTTCGTTCGAAATGTCAAGTGTTGGTTTTGGAAGCAGAAAATCGAAAAATCGACAGAAATACCATAAATAAAGATTTTTTTTTAGATAATTTTATATAGCTTGTAATAAAATTTTAATGAAAAAAAAAAATCGAAATCTTTACATTTTGTGAAGATATTTTAAAAAATGTGAATGTCGGTAAAATTAGTTCGCGCAGTGTATTTTGTACATATTCTTCTTCTCAAATAATATCAAGGAGATGATCTTGGAAAGTTGTTTTTTGGAACTGATTCTCTTCTCTGGTGAAATGAATTGAATTCTTGTTGTCTTAAGAGCTGACTTTCTGTGAATTGTTTTTTCGGTTTTTGATAATACATTGTTGAAACAATGAGTGGTGTAGTTCGATCTCGATTTTTTAAATATTGCTGGTCTTTTTCAATCTTTGCGATGTGTTGCAAAAAGAAATCTTTTCTCTGCCGTACTGTGGTATATGGAATAAAATTAAAATTTAACTTAAAGTGTCTTCAGAAAAAATGCGAGAAAAATGTTCAAATGATTCATACTTAACCACTCAAGTTGCTGCTGTTGTTGACTCACATCTTTTCTATTGATGTCATACAACCATTTGATGTATTTCGAAAACCATGATTTTAGTGCTGTCATTTTTTCTTTTTTATTTAAACCACTGTACCGAATCGAATTGGTTATGAATTTTTTAAGGATTCGCATATCATGACGATATGATGAAATGAAAACAAAAGTTATATAAAAATCATGTGTCAGCGGATATGATTCCCAAAAAGATGGATCGTCGGATGAAAGAACAAGTGGAATGTTATTGGCCAACATTACACTGATTGGATGTGTTAGAAAATCGTGAGACAATTTTAAAATTGCATTTGAAATCGTACAAACTTCAAAGCAAATGTCACGTTTTTTCGCCTGTTCCATCAGATACGGATGCTTAACAATCGCATAACCATGTCCAATACGCTTTATGGGCATTTGCAGTGCATCATACTAAAATGAGATTTTTTTTAAATTATTATTTCCAAAATAATAGTCAATTTTCCATTGTGTAAAAAATTTCCAATGAAAATTATAATTTTTTTTTTTTTTATTTTTCTCACCAAATTATCATCAATTGTTCCATAAAAATTGGTTTCACTTGCATGAAAATAAAAATGTGTTGCTGAATTTACACTTTTACCGTATGGCATATAAAAATCCGATGTTGGTGTTGTTCCTTCAGCACCCGACAAATCTAAACCATTCAAAAAACCCGTATCACCATATTGCCAGTCTCTTGATCGTTGTTGTGCATCTAATCGCAATAAATCTTTATAAATGTTGAAAACATCTTTGTTTATCAAATGATCATTTTCGAATATTTTATATGGCGAATAAATCAATTTTGCACCAATCCATCCTTTGGCTCGGTTTGTTGCATTTAATCGAAAATTTTCACAAACACGCTTATAAATATTGAAAATTTGATTCGGAAATAATTGTATACCATCCAAATTGTAAACCGCACTTAATGACGATTTTATTTCAATATATTGAATATTGTCGTTGAGCATTTGGGTGAGTCCATGTTGAAGATGCCTTTCAAAAAATGGTGCGTAATTCAGTAGACCACCAACAACATCGAAAATATTTTTAAATGCATCCCATGCACTAATTATCGAGAGAAAAATCGTTTTTAGAAAATGATAATTAAAAACCTCCAAACAGTTTCCTTACGGTTTAATGTTAGTAAAACGTGGTTTTGACAGTCGTTTTACGATTTTATCCAGCGATAAAAGTGATCGAAAAATGTCCACAAATCTTTGCTCGCCCACATCCATATTGTTATCGCCAAGTCTATAAACAACATCTTTAAGTAGTGTAAATTTCAATGAATCATTTGCTTCCGTTGTTATTTGTTTGGAAACTTTAAAGCCTCTAATGTCAAGTTCATTGTCTTTATGATGTTTTAAATAGACTTTGTCATAGTCTTGACCGCAAAATGCACGAGTTGGCATAAAATTTAAAAAATCAAGATTGGCCATAGACAATGGTTGACAGTTTAAATATCCAAACTTTGGCATTGATTGCATTAAATTGAATAATTCAGATTTTTTTATGTCGTCTAAAACATCAAAGATATCATATATGCCAAGAAATTTATTTGGACGCTCCATTATAGTTTCATATTCAAAACCTTTTAATATCATTAATTTTTCATTTGCCTCTCTTTCCAGTCGTTCTAATTGATGCTTTCGAAATTCCATATCTTTTGCACAATCTTCCAGCACCTCGTCGATGAATTGTTGATTTTTATTTGAATCCTTAGCATAGCCAAATGACATACTCAATTCTTTGTCTATCGCAGCCTGTACATTCATACGATGAATCTCTGTATTGACGGCGTTTTTTCGTTTAAAAAGTGACGATAAGCCTCCCCATGTTAATTCTATGTACATTACCATCAGACACAATACAATCTTTCCCGACATCATTCTGGAAAAAATAATGAATATAATATTTTGAATCGAAATCCAACTTCCGTTCATACATGAAATATTTACATTTTTTGAAAATTTCTAGTATAATAAAGAGAGATAGAAAAAAGTCTCACAGACCAATACTTCTTAAACTCACTATATAATTGGACGACTTTTGTACACTCGAGTATTATGTGTAAATGTACGACAAATATCAATTTTTTTCATCGTTACTCGATTATTTCGTTAAAATGTTAATTTTGTTCTCTGTAAACATCAGTATAAAATGAGTTTTCTTTGAATATTCATCAATTCTACGATAATTAAATATTCAAATGAATTACATTCTTGGTTTCAGCTATTTGATATCATTTGCTCAGCATTTTCATGAACAAATGTAATATCCACAAAAAGATGGAATTGAAAACTTTTCTTAAAGGGGCAAATTGCGAAAGGAATATGGAAATTCATTAAGTTTTATTTATTTATTTTTATTTATTTATTTATTTATTTATTTATTATTAGCTTTCGCTTTTTTTGTTAAATCATTTCTTATATTTTATACATTTCCTTAAATCTATTCTATGATTCTCTTATGTGCATGGCAAGTCTCTTTTTAAAAATTTCTAACTTAATGATATTTCTAATATCTCCTGGAACTTCATTGAACCATTTAACACCATTAAATAAAATACATTTTCTGGCTTTTTCCGATCTAATATCCGGTAATCTTATTTCATTTCTATTTCTCGTATTTCTATTGTGAAATTCATTTGCATATCTTATTTTTTTACATAAATATTCAGGGGCTAATTTGTTTTTCATTTTATATACCAATAATATTGCATTATATTTAATTCTCTGAGCAATGCTCATCCAATTTAGCGCTTTTAACATAAATTCCGATGGCGTTCTATAATCACATTTCAATATATATCGCATAGCACGATTTTGCAATTTTTGCATTAATTCTATTTGCTCCAACGTACAACTCAAATACATCGTAGAACAATACTCAAATTGTGGAAAAACAATAGCATTATATACAATTTTCCTTATGTCAAAAGTAACTTTTTCACTAATTCGGTACAAAACATTTATTTTACTAGCTATTTTTTAGTTACAATATGAATTTGTGCATTAAAATCTAGTTTTTCATCGATTTGGAATCCCAAATATTTTATTTCTTTTACTCTTTCTATTGGTTTATTTTCAATTTTAATTACAAGATTATTCGTGTCATTTTTAAGCTCTTTATCTATCAGAATCCATTTACTTTTATCACTATTTAATTTTAATTTGTTTGCATTTAGCCAATTTTCTGCCTTTTTCATTTCGCGATTTGCTATTGCCACAGCCCTTTCGATATTTTTGTGTTTAACAATGAGAGCAGTATCATCAGCAAAGAGAACAATCTCACCAATATCTGGTACTTCAACAATATCATTTATATACAAAAGAAACAGATAAACACTCAACTGAGTGCCCTGCGGTAGTCCAATTCGGACTCCCATTTCATTTGAAAGACAACCTTTGAATTTAGTACATTGCTTTCTATCACTCAGAAAACTTTCGAACCATTTTTGTTCGATTCCCGAAATTCCAATGTTTTCTAGCTTTTCCAACATAATATTTCTGTCAACTGTTTCAAATGCTCTTTTCAAATCTAGAAAAACCACTACTATTTTTTCATCATTTTCTCTACTTATTTTCCAATCAGCAATTAAGCTATTTAAAACAGTTTCACACGAGTGCTTTTCACGGAAAGCTGATTGATTTTCAGCGAATAAATTATTTTCCTTAACAAATCTAAGCAATTGTTCCTGCACTATGCATTCACAAATTTTCTCATCAACTGGTAGTTCATTGATCGGTCTGAAATTGCTCGCAATTTTAGTATTTGAAATTTTCGGAATAGGCGTGACTGTGGATGTTTTCCATTGGTCTGGAAAAATGCCCAGTTCAAAAGATTCATTTATAATTTTTGTCAAAAAATATCCCACGTATTGTATAGAGTCATACCAAATAAGAGAATTACATATTTGACTCCTATTTACTTTTTTGGTTAGATATTTCGAGACTTTTTCAATTTGTTCAATCGTTACTTCTTCGAATCTAAATACATTTTCCGTTCTAGCAAACAATTCATCCAATTCCACGTCTGGAATTTGAGAATTTATTTCTTCAATACTATCGATGAAAAAGCAGTTAAACCTTTCACTGATCTCCCCTCTGTTTGTTGATTCATAATTTTCGAAAACAATTTCATCACTGATATTCATTTTTTTACTTGGAAGAATTTTATTCAAGCTTCTCCACATTTTCTTTTGGTCATTTCCCGCTTTAACTATTTCGTTCCTAATGGATTCATTTTTTTTATGTTTAATAGTTTTGTTATATTCATTACGTGCGCTGACATATATTGACCAGTCTAAGTAATTTTTTGTGAGCTTCCATTTATTATACGTAGCTATTTTCTTCGCTTTAATTTCCATCAATTCCTGGTCAAACCATCTCAATTTTAATTCCCTTTGTTTAACAGCTATGTTTTTGACCATTGGTTCAACAGAAGACCTCAAATTTTCTCTCAATAAAAGCAATTTTTCATTTATATTCAGTTGTCCAAAATTGTACCAAGTTTTGTTGCGCAAGTTTTCGATTAATTTATTTTGGTTGTATTCATTCCAAGAAATAAAAGTTTCCACTGTTTCTACTTCATTCATTTCATTTATAAAACTTATGGATATTGTTTCGTGGTCAGATATTTGTTCACTTTCCTCCCTTTGGCAAGATACTATATGTGGCTGGTTTGTCAAAATTAAATCAATTTTAGTTTGGCTTTCGTTAGTAATTCGCGTGAAAAAATCAGATATAATATGTAAACCAACTGATTCAAATACAATATTCATTTTTTGTATTCGTGTTGAAAATTTGGCAAAATCAAAATTTATGTCTCCCATTATTATATTTAATTTATTGAAGTTAACAGTTTTTTCAATGTATTCACTAAGTATTTCAATGGATTCATTATGATTTGAGTCAGGAGATCGATAAAAACCGCTATAAATACCCTTCATATCACATTCTATAATTTCTATAGTGATATACCAAAAAAATTTTTCAATAGAATTGCAATTTATGATTTTATATTTGATTGGTCTTTTAATGTAATTGTACATTGCAACACCACCAGTCGATCGACTGTTTGAATAGCAAATTTCACATTTGTATCCTGATATTTCATGTTCATTGAAATTTATGTCTTTCGTAATACGAGCTTCTGAACATACAACAATTTTTGGTTTAAGAGACATGCACATGCTTTCTATTTTGTTTAAATTTGCTAACACACTTCTTGCATTTATGTAAATAATGTGTTTGTCATCACAGTTTAACTTAAAATTAGAGTTTGAATTGATATTAAAAATTTTCTCCACTACCTTTGAGGATTTCTTATTTGAATTCCCTACTGTTTTGAAGAAATTTGTAATTTTGTGTTGATGAACATTTGATGTCAAATCCCTTTGACTGTACGAGCTGATGTTGTTGCTTTTGATTAGAGTTTTTTACTATTTTATCGAATTTTGATCATATCATTAATTTTGGTCATAGCATTGTCTAGACCTTTAATATCAAAAGTATTTAGGGGAACTAAAATCATGTGCAAGTGGTGACCTTCTCTATAGATTTACTGTAATACATTTAAATCTTTAACAATTATTATTATTTGTGCGTAAATATTACGAAAAACTTCATACATTCTACGATTTTACTATTTTGCGTAGAAATAACTAATAATTAATGAAGCCTGGCATGGTTTCTAATAATAATACTTACGTTTGAAAATAAATATACATATGTCAAAAATGTCAGACTATAAAAATGTCAACTTTAGCACATATAATTTTTAACTTTCGTTAAATAATTTACACACATTTTCGTATTCAAAATTAAGAAACAAAGATGACATTAATTTGATTTAAAAAAAATGTAGGAACAATTCATTTCTATTCTGTAAGGTACATGGCGCTTCGATCGCAATAATTTTGAAATGTACGCTAATGTCACCACCATGATTTTTGGCATTATTTTAAAGCATTTTTCAAAAAAAAAAAATTATGACTGAAATCGTAATATTGCTAGATATACACTGTATTAAAATATTAATAAGATATCTTATTAATAATAAGATTTTTTTCAAATATATTAATAAGATAATATGTTAAATGTTAATGCCGAATCTTATTAATGTTAATAATATGTTATGTTTGGACAAAAATAACGAAATTAATGATATGTTATGTTATGTCTTATTAATATGTTAATGCCCATAAATCTGTAGATGTATTTGATAAGAGTTGATAATAAAAGTGACTAAAAATCAGAAAAAAATCTTTCAATTTACTTGATTTTTTTCAAAAAATGTGAGCTCGGCTTAAATTTGTTCGCGCAATGTATGTAAATCATTGGAAAAATTATAAATTTAGAAGACTTTTAAAAATTTGATAAATTGACATAAAAATGTAGAAAAATAAAATCATCATAAAATATGGCCTCTTAAGCTTCCATTTCCAAGACAACCAAGAAAGTATAATCTACGAATACGAATCTTATATGCCACAAATTATTCGTAGTCGTGCATGTACGAATAAATATCTTCTAATAATAGTAATATTATTACGTTAATACTACGAATTCATAAGTGGCAAGTACAAATGAACAGTTCAGAGTGAAAATGTTATGTAGAAATGTTCCGTGAAGAGAAATTTTCTGCAAAAAACAACAAAAAATACATTCACTAATAAAAATTTTCCTCGGAACTTTTCTACATAACATTTTCACTCTGAACTGTTCAAATGAAGTGTCAAAATTTATGAAGTCATTCGTATGAAAAGTTAACGAATTTGTTAAGTACAATGTACGTAGTATTTCTAGTGCTATCCACTAATATGCATTGTTCAATTCTCATTGCTAATATTATTCGTATATATGATGAAAAGTTTTGTATATTTTACTTTAGATATTCGTTCTGCCAAGCAGCGAGACACGGCTGTTGAGTTTTTCTAGTATTTCTAGTATTTCTCCATATAACGCATGTAAACCAAGCCTCCTAATATTGCAAATATTCTTCTAGTTTTCTCTAGTATTTTTTCGTGTCCACACCTTGCGTTCTGCTTCCAGAATAAATTCTTACCAAAATCGTGCACGAATATTTTGGATACGAATAACATTCGTTGTGAATTAACTAATATTTTTTTTTCAGTGTACTGTCCAAGCTAATCTGATTACATCATGAATAATTCATTCCACTGCTTTAAACATTGTAGATTTTGTTTGTCTACTTATGGGGGTTTTCGTTAAACTTTCAAACTTCATTCATAAACTCGAATGTTAAGATTTAAACAATGGCAAAATTTTAATTCAATGCTGAATATATCGTATGAAGAAATATTTGCGTATGATTTCCAGTTTTTTTCGAAATTGATTACTCAACATCCGCCAAATGTTGACATGCGATTCGAACAACGAGTTGCCACTAATAATAAAATAAAAACAAAAACAAAGATGCTTCAACTTAACACCAGTTTTATTGCTACATAACTAAATGTAGATGCTATTTATTATGAACTTTAGACCATAGACATATTCAGCAAGTTTATTGATTCGCTCAATTAAAATCATAATTCACATTTGAATTCAATTATTTTAAATCAAAAATAATATTTATTAAATATTTAGTTAAAATTACATATTTGGAGAGAGAATATTTGTTTTTTTTTCGAGATTATTGAACAAAACATATTAATTCATTGTCAAATATTCATAAATAAACTAGAGCGATCGATTAATTTTAATACTTGTTTGAATTGATATTTGTTACTTTCAGCCAGATGCCATTTTCTGGTGAAAGAACAAGTTTCTTTGGCGAATACTTGATTGGAATTTGAGTTCGATCACAAACTGAAAATTCAAAATTTTGAAGCAGTTTAACAAGACCAATTCGTGCTTGAACCATTCCAAACCGTAATCCAATACAGTTACCTGAAAATTTAAATTGAGAAAATTAGTTTGGGATCTTGAATATTTTCCATTGGAAAAAAAGTGAAGAAAAAATCAATAAATTACGTGGACCAATTCCGAATGGTGCAAATGTGATTGCATTACGATTCTTTACTTCTTCAATACTGAAGCGATCAGGATTAAATTCATCTGGATTTTCATACAGCTCTGGATCGTTATGAATGGCATAAACTGGTGTTAATACAAACATACCTTTTGGTATTGTGTAATTGGAATTCGGAACTTTGTAATCTTTGGTTGCAACACGTGCCAGGTTTGCCGCTGGGGGATGTTTTCGTAGAGCTTCTGCAAATTTAATAAGAAATACAAAAAAAAAATGAGAAAAAAATTAATAAAATCAAAGTCAGGCCAGGCCAGGCCAGGCCAGGCCAGGCCAGGCCAGGCCTGGCCAGTCAATTCATACCATTGATAATTTGATCATTATAAATCATTTCATGAAGCGCTTCATATGTTAAATTGCCATCGTGTTTTTCCAAAACATCAAAAATCTCTTTCCGTGCACGATCCTGAATGTGCTTATTTTTGCCCAATGCCAATTCATACAGACAATATGTAAGTGTAGTGCTTGATGTTTCAAACCCAGCCAAAAAGAAAACAAATGCCTGTGCAGCAATTTCATTGACAGTCAATCGATCTGTCTGATTGTTTGAATTCTTTAAATCAATTAAGAGGCTCATAAAATCATTTCGCTGTACATTGTTATTTTCACGAAAAGCAATTGTTTCATCGACAATATTCATGAAAAAATCGGTGACATCTTTATGATGAACTCGTATACCTAATAGTTTGGCTAATTTTTGATTTGTAATAATGATCATTCGTTCGAATGGACCCAATTTTGGTTGATCAAACACTTTTTTACCCATTTCACGGAATTTTGCTTGTGGATCTTTTAGGCTATTACATTCGATACCAAATGCACATGTACCAATCACATCAGTCGTAAATCGTCCAAGCCATTCATTAACTTCAATTTCACAATCGATTTGAATGGCTTGATTTAAACATTCGATAAATTCATTGGCCACTTTAATCATGGTGCCATGCATAAATTTCATTTTACCCGATGTAAATGTTGGTGTCAATTTTGCGCGTAATGATCGCCATTTTTCATAGTCAACATTGAATAAATGTGCTGACAATGGATCATATTTTTCATTGTAAAATGTGCCGCGATTTTGAAAGTATTGAAAATCTTTAATGAAAATATTTCGCAGCAGCTCCAAATCAGTGACCAATAAGATTGGATGCAAAAAGAAATACATTCCAAACATTGGACCATCATTCTTTCGTTCTCGATAGATTTTTGCTAATCGTAACGATAAATGCTCGGTTCTGTTGATAACTTGCAAATTACCAAACGGAAATGTTGGCTCAATAAATGGAATTCCATTACGTTTCCAATAATTGTACATCCATTTTACGTAAATATATCCTAAAATAATTATAAAAATTAACAAAAAACTCCAATATGAATAATCCATTTGCACTTTTTTTTGAAAAAAAAAAAAACTTTTCATCAAGAATTTCTTTCTTCTAATTCTAACGCAACTGAACTGTTCGCAATAACAATCACAATGACACTACTTAAAATACAACAAACACAGCTGTCACATTGAGAGTGCAAATCATGTAAAGATGTGAAAAAATAGCAGATATATTTCATAATATTACATAGAATATATGTGTATAATCAGAATCAAACAAAATACCCATCACATATTCACAAACAAGTTACGACCTCGACACACTAATACACACACAAGCATTACTACGACTACATTATATCGATAGCAAACACCAAAACCAGTTTATCTTTTTTACAATGCGTGTATTATTATGAGCCAGTTCACTTATTTAACAACAACAACTACGTCGAAGCAAAGTTCAATTTGTCGTGTTTAGTGTAGTCTTATCAGTGTCTTTGTTAACACACTGTATTCATTTCAGTGAGATGAATAGTATTATAGTAGAAAATAGTAGAGCTGTTCACGAACTTAACTCGGATAGTTCGAGTTCGAAAATATTCCTATTTTGATGTTCGTGTTCGTTCGTGTTCGGTTCGAGTTGTTCGGGATAAAAACAATATTGTTCGAGTTCGTTCGTGTTCGATTAAATCTCAATTTCATTGACTTGCATTTTTTATGAACAACATAAAAGTATTTATCTCAAACAAAGCATATAAAATAAAGAATGGATATTCACCAACAAGGATTTTGATGAAGCAAACTTACTAAACAATTAGAAAGAGAAAGAGGAAGAGGAAGAGGAAGAGAAAGAGAAAGAGAAAGAGAAAGAGAAAAAGAAAGAGAAAGAGAAAGAGAAAGAAAAGAGAAAGAGAAAGAGACAGAGAAAGAGAAAGAGAAAAAGAAAGAGAAAGAGAAATACATCGAATCCAAATTTGTATAGTTTAAATTCGTCTCATCAATTATACAAAAATGCAGTATTCATGTCAGATTATGCAAAGTAGCAAAATAATTCGCTAATTTTGAAAATTGTTTTACACTTTTCACTTTTTTTGAACTAGAAAGAAGGGACTAACAAAGCTCGAAAAAAATGACAATGTGGCACCTCCATTTATATTTTGCTGATTTTTTCCATTGAGACTTGGTTACAAAATCATGACATTTTGTGGCTTGAGGCTTGAATTAGAATTTATGATGTTTTGAGGTTTGAAATTTGACTCGTTTCTAAACAATACACTGAGGATATTTAGGTTATGTTTTTTCCAACCATTCGTTGGAATGAACGTCATTCCAACCAAAATTGTTCATTGTCCAACAATGGTTGGATTTTTTTAATACAAGGGTTGTCCAACAATGAACCATTTTGGTTGGAATGACGTTAATTCCAACGAATGGTTGGAAAAAACACTTAATTATTCATTATTTCATTTATTTTTTTAAATTTTTTTTCCATCAGAAATAAAGCTTTGAAAACACTGAATCAATTGAGCTGATCGCAAATGAATTAGCTGAATTCATGGATATTTTAACGTCCATGATCATGTTTTGCTTATGCTTTGAGAGGTAATAATACACCCAAACGAAAGAGAAATGATAGTGAAAAACAACCACCGAAATATGATGTACCGAAACCGAAAATTGGCACAAAAACTGACACGAATGGACTATCCATACATCGCGAAATTGAAATAAAACCGAAGCTTGAACCTGTTTGGGTATCTCGCATCAGCAAAGAAACCACTAACAATGAGATCTCAAATTACATCGCATCGAATTAATCAATTGCTGATATTACATCGCGTTTCTCAATTTACAAACTTGTTAAAAAAGACTGCGACATGAATTTGTTGAATTTTGTTTCATTTAAGATTGAGCTGAGCAAAGATGATTTTGAAATTGTATGTGATCCTAATATGTGGCCGCAAAATGTATTGGTGCGTGAATTCACACAATTACCGAAACAAACCTTTGACGACATGTTTCCATCGATGGAAAATTTAGACAAGAAACCAAACGATCAACGACTCCAATGGTGAATTTAATGGATCTGTCATCGCCAAATACATCGCCAATGAAAACACCGGCGAAAAAATCACCAATTCCGAAATAAACCAACTATCCATATATTATCAAAATGTACGTGGTCTCCGGTCAAAACGAAAACAATTGTTTGCCAACTCTGCATCGTCGAACTATACTATTATCGTACTAACAGAAACTTGGTTGAATAAATCCTTTCATTTGACTGCATATTTTGACAATTCGTTTATTGTCTATCGCACTGATCGTGAATCCACTGGCTCATCGTTTCAAATGGGAGGTGGTACGCTGATAGCGATTCGTAATCATCTTTCATCTTCATCTGTTAGTCTCAATGACACTAGGGACATCAAATTTACTTTCGTTGTCATCCATCGATCAAACAAGTCGAATATTTATGTTTATGCAGCTTACATTCCACCATGCTCATCATCTGAAATTTACACCAAATACTTAAATGCCATAAAATCCATTCACCTAGAACACTCTCACTCTATTTTTGTTCTGGGTGATTTCAACATTCCCCTAGTGGATTGGATTACGTCGGATGATAATTTGAATGAAGATTTGAACGTAATGTTCTCCATTTGCTGCGGATGTTCTACATGAAATTCTCTGTTTGGGCTACAATCAAATCAATGATAATTTCAATAATAATGACCGATTACTTGATTTAGTCTTCACCAATGATTTTTCGAATGTTGAAGTACTTGAATCAAATCCATTGACAAAAATTGACATACATCATCCGCCATAACTTATTATTTACGATAATAATTTTTCTTTAAATGATCGGAATGGGAAAGAAAACTGTTATCGCCTTAACTTCAATCGTGCTGATTTTATTGGAATTTGCAATTATCTCAATGATTCCAGTATTGTTGAAAATTTGACATGCAAGTCATTGGATGAAAAGATTGAGTTCTTTCATAATATTTTAAATGATACCATTGCAACTTCGTTCCTAGATAAAAAGTCAGTTCATTTAAAAAACCTTGCTGAAATAGACAACTTCAAACAATTAAAAATCGAAGGAATAAGGAATAGAAATGATTTAAAATTAATGCTGACAAATTCTTTTTTGATCGTATTTATGAGGAGTTTGATTCTTTTAATGCACTTTAATATTGAAACTACAAGAAAAAACTGGAATCATCGTTGAAATCAAATCCTTCTTCATTTTAGAAATTTGTCAACTCAAAATGAACTAGTGATTGTTTACCAAAGTTATTGCACTATGGTGTCGATTCGTCAATGGATGTACTGTAAACTCAATGTTTGCTATATTTTTCGCTGTGAATTTCTCATCTATGACCTATCCTGCCAATCATCATCATTCGTTGCACCGAGTTCTAGTCAGAACGGAACATTTGTTTTGGATGAATATTCTGTATTCGATCAACTGCTGAAAATTAAACACATTAGACAAACACTAGTGCTGATCCCTTATATTGAAAAATTGTATTGTACGTCCGTTTTATATGAGCCACTTACACTTATATTTAATGAATCTCTTCAAACTGGCATATTTCCGGGCGCGTGGAAACGATATTGTATTTGACCGATTTTCAAAAAAGGCAATAAATCGGACATAAGGAATTATAGATGCATTGCAAAATTAATGACAATCGCTAAATGCTTTGAGCACTGAGTTAGTTTTCAACTCGTCTTGTATCTGGCAGTATATCTCCGCATCAACATGGCTTCATGAAACATCGTTCAACAACAACAAATTTGATGGAATTTCTGCATTACTCCATTAGTGGTTTGAATATTTCAAATCGAATGAATGTATTCACAACTAGGGAGCTATGCAGTGAGAAAAAAAAATTCAAACACGTTCCCGAACGCCATCCAAACTCACGAACATAAATTAGATTCACCAACATTTGATACTGAATCTGAATAAAAATTGATTATATGTAATTATATAAAAATAATTAAATATTTATGTACAATAAAATATTTTTCATTATTAAATTATCGAAATATAAATATTTTTGAAATAAAATAATAAAAACACTTCATTGAGAAATTAAAAATACAACTAAAGCAAAACAAACTATTTATATTAAGTCTCCGCATGTTTATTCGATTGGCGTTTGTTATACATGTATACATGTATGTATGTGTTTGTTGTATACAATCGAATAAACATGCGGAGACTTAATATAAATAGTTTGTTTTGCTTTAGTTGTATTTTTAATTTCTCAATGAAGTGTTTTTATTATTTTATTTCAAAAATATTTATATTTCGATAATTTGATAATGAAAAATATTTTATTGTACATAAATATTTAATTATTTTCATATAATTACACATAATCAATTTTTATTCAGATTCAGTATCAAATGTTGGTGAATCTAATTTATGTTTGTTCGTTTAGATGGCACTTAACGGGGAGACTCACATACAAATGTACAGGGCTATATAGACTGCTTACCAGGGTAGATTCACAATGCTACAAAAAAAAATTTTTTTGATACCAAAAGTTTCTAGTTGTGATTTTCTATTAGTATGGAGTCTTTCGAGCGCAAAAAAGCAAAAAAACTGATATCACGCAGCGCATTGAAAAAATTCACGGTCAAATGTATGAAAATAGTCAATTTTCGGGTATTGCACTCACGTTTTTAACCATAAAAAACGAATGAATATTTTTGAAAAATCTAACACGTTTTGAAAAGGTGAGAACTGTGCGCAAATTTATAAGTACTATATGTACTATTTACAAATTTTATGATTTCCAGTGCAATTTTAATCCAAAATCCAAAATTTTGTATGGGAGGTACCCTTTGTTTTCATCAGAATCATACCAAATTCTGTATGATTTCGTATTTTGATGAGAAAATAATTTTCTCAAAGTTTCATGATAATATCTGCATTATTTATATATTTCTAGCTCATTTACTGTTCTAAAATTTTTGCGTTTTTGAGCTATTTTTCATCGATTTAATTCCCAATAATTTCAACAATTTATTTCTGATTTCAATTGTTGGTATCTTAAAATGTTGGTATTTTGAATACCTAAAAGTGGTTGATCTAACATTGAAAATATATCAACTAATTGTTGAGCTATGGCCCGATAAGTGTGAGAAAAAATTGGAGAAAACCTGCGTTGGAGTTAAACTTTGAGCTAGTAGATACCACAATTATGGTCAGATTTAGTACTTAGAATTTGCGCACAGTTCTTACCTTTTCAAAACGTGTTAAATTTTTCAAAAATATTCATTAGTTTTTGATTTATGGTTAAAAACGTGAGTGCAATACCCGAAAATTGACTATTTTCATATATTTGACCGTGAATTTTTTAAATGCGCAGCGTGATATTAGTTTTTTTGCTTTTTTGCGCTCGAAAGACTCCATACTAATAGAAAATCATAACTAAACAATTTTGGTAAGAATTGTGTAGCATTGTGTTATACTACTGTGTCCTAAAAATAAGGTGACATTGCATTCATTTTGAAAATTCTTTATTTATTCTTCCAAATCAATTTCATCGCCTTCAAAGTAATCCCCACCCGATACAATACACTTATGCCAACGAATTTTCCAATATTCGAAACACTTTTTAAATTCGATTTCCGGAATGGCCATCAGTTCCTTCTTCGATTCGGCTTTTCTTTCCTCAATTGTGTCAAAACGGTCTTTTGAGTTTAGGAAATAGCCAGAAGTCACACGGTGCTAAATCAGGCGAATAAGGTGGTTGCGGAACGATATTGATTGAATTTTTACGAAAATGGTCACGAATTACCAATGCAGTGTGAGATAGCGTCATGCAAAAACCAGGAGTTGTCTTTCCATAAATCTGGCCTTTTGAGGCGAATACACTCATAAAAATCATAACCTCGATTTATTGACAAGTGTCATTTATGTACAAAACGAATACGTTTATTGCCCGATGTCAATAAATAACTATTGGACATGTGGCAATAAACGGATCAGTTTTAAAGGCACAGTGTCAATTAATCTATATTCAATTGACACTAGTCAATAAATCAAGAGTGTATTTTTTATGAGTGTAGCTCCACACTGGGCGGAAGGAATTCATAATGCACCACACCACGATAATTGAAGAAAACTGTCAACATGACCTTGATTTTTGAACGACTTTGTCGCGATTTTTTTGGTCTCGGCTCACCTTTGGCACGATATTCGCTCGATTGATCGGTTGTTTCGGGATCGTATGCATAGATTCAAGTCTCATCTCCAGTTGTCATGCATTTCAACCTGTCCTGATAGTCAGAAAGCATTTCTTTACAGACTTCAATTCGTCGCTGTTTCTCAAAAAAATTGAGTGTTTTCGGTACCAGTCGAGATTTGACGCGTCTGAGGCCCAAAACATCCATCAAAATGGTATTGACTGAGCCTTTCGATATGCCAACACCATCAGCAAGGTCTCTAATCGTTAATCGACGTTTTCCAGCACCAAATGTTTAATTTTTTGTACGTGAGCTTCGTTGGATGAGGTTGATGGTCGCTCAGGACGTTCTTAGTCTTCGACATGTTTACGGCCTGCTTGGAACTCATTATACCACTTGTAAACATTTTTTTCGATATAGCCTCATCACCAAAGGCCCTTTGCACCATCCTCAACGAATCCGCAGCAGAAAATTTAATGCAAATTCTTTGCTCAACAAATTTCGATATCGCAAAAATCGAAAAATACACTTTCAGCAGCATACAAAACGAAGCGTATCTCAAATACTAATGAATATTTTGACGTTTGATTTGGCATGGATGTCAAAGACAGTCCTACCAACCTAAAGCAAAAAGAAATTCACCTACTCCTTTGACGCGCGCAGCTTAAACTCAAATGTCACCTTATTTTTTGGACACAGTACACCCAGAGAAATTTGACAGCCAATAATCCAACATTTGATTTCAAATGTCATATTTCCAACGAACGTTGTATTATACATGACAGATTTGTTTGCACTCAATCTTATTTATAATTTATATAGATAAATTGATCAAACCAGCTAAGATGAGGGGTAACGTAGTAGTGGGGAGAAGCATTGTTTCTGCTCTTGCATATGCAGATGACCTAGTGTTGTTTGGTGGCTCAGAACAAGAGTTACAAAACAACATTAAATGATCTAGAAGCGGTTTTTACGAAATTTGGAATGACCATTAGCAGGCCAAAGACACAGGTTATGCATATGGGGAAAAATCGTTAACAGATCAATTGTGTGTTGAATGGTGGTGTGCTTGAACAGGGTTGGTATTCTGCAAATACTTTTTGGCGGATCGGAATTTTGAAATTTAATAAGGGTGAGTTGAGTAAGGAGACGAAGTTGATTATTCATGTGTCAATCTTCAGAACAACATTAAATTCATGGTTTAGAATAAGCGGATATGAAAGTTTTGCGTATGATTTCGGGTGTTACGCGTAGATATCAGTGGGAAAACAAAATTAGCAATGAGAAAATACGTGATGAGAGGCAGGCCGCGAAGGCGATCTTTGGATTCAGTAAAGAATGATTTAAAGGAAAGAGGGTCCGACTGTAATAGAGAAACTCTTAATATAGCGTGTTTTAGGAAGAAACGTTAGGGGATTGGGGACACCATTACAAAACAGACCAGACGCTGGGTATTAAGGGTCTATATATGTTTGTTGTTTTGTTGATAAAAATGCAAAAAAAAACCCAGACACAATCGTTTAAATGGTTTGTGTTGATTCTTTTTTTTTTGCATTAATTATTATTAATGAAACATTTGATTGTTGAAATGGAAAAAATGCGCATTTCAAATTTACGTCCTAATTAAAAATATGGAGCTAAATAAAGACATTGCAATAATGTTAAATTTTGAATAATAATAGAAGGTGAGCATGGCTATTTGTGTCAATTTTTTTTCTTCTGTTTCAAATTCCTGATTTCAACAGAAAATACAAAATTATTTTACAAAAATCCGGTTGAGTTGATTCCGTTTAAAATTGCATTTGACTTCTTGAATTCGATGACCTGTTTTGATTGCATTACATTTGCATTTACTATATTTATTCAAATTGTTGGTTTCTTTGGTTTCCTATCTCTTGTGGTTAATTGACGTTTAATATATATATATATATATATCGAACCGGTGTTGTTATGTGATTCAAATTTAAAATCGGTTTTGTACGTCTTTTTATTTTGAATTCGTGACACAAAAAAAGACACACGAAATCAAAGGTACTAGTGACAATGAAAATGAAAATGGGGATAATTTGTTTTCGAAATGATTAAATAATGCATCGACCGATCAGGTCAAATTTTGTATCGAATAGAAATGTTAAATTTAGTTGGAACTGAACCGTCATTGGAAACTGAATTGCTTTGCTATTGTATATGTATTGCAAAAGAATAAAAACGCAGTTATTGCACATTTTAAATTTTCACGTAGCGAAGAAATATTTACGAAAAGAACGTGAATTTTGTGAAAAAAGTCAAGTGAAATGGCTGCGTTTGTTGAGAAAACAGTGAAACGTGAAGTAGATGATTTTTGGTATGAAGAATCAATGCCCGAATCAACACCGATGCGGGATTTTTATCGCAACAAAGTTATTCTTTTAACTGGTGGCACTGGTTTTCTGGGTCAAATTTATGTGGAAAAATTACTGCGGTAAGTAATGAATTGATCGTAGAAAGAATTTAATTTCAATTGTGATTTATATAAATTCTTATTTGATAGATGTGATGTGAAGATGATTTATGTATTGACACGATCAAAAAAGGGTAAATCAGGCGCTGAACGTTTACGTGATTTATATTCGGGCGCATTGTTTGTTTTGATGGAAAAAATTGATCCAGATTATATGAAACGTGTACAAGCTATTGAAGGAAATACACGCGAATTGAAAGTCGGATTAACGGATGAAATTCGCAAAGAACTCATCAATAATGTGAATATTATTTTACATGCAGCCGCTGATGTTCGATTTGATAACACATTAAAAGAGCTCAGTTTGGTTAATTTACGTGGTACACGGGAACTACTTAAATTGGCTGAAGAATGCAAATATTTGGACATGTTTGCATATATTTCAACTGCATTTTCACATTGCGCACGGAAATATATCGAAGAAAAATTTTATGATGCTCCCATGGAACCAGAAGAAATGATTAAAATTGCTGAGTATTTCGAAGAACATCAAGAAAATGAGCTCACTTTGGATATACTTACCGAAAATTTTGTACATCCATGGCCGAATACTTACTCGTTCTCGAAGGTAAACGAGTTCTTCTTCTTTTTTTTTTGTAAAAATGAATAAATTAAGTATCACATAGTAATACTATTTTTACTACATTTGTGTGAAATTGTTCCACTGGAATAATACTGAAAAAAAATCGCTTATAAAACGAATCATAGGCTCTGTCCGAAGAATTAATGCGACAGTATGGAGATCGTGTCCCTATTGTCGTTATACGGCCATCGATAAGTAAGTTTTCATATTTTTCGCACCTTTTTAGTATTCTACAAAGTTTGAAAATTTTTCAAATTGTATTCAAAAAATTAATCTTTATATTATTGAATATTATTATTATTTAAACTCATTCAAATCATATTGAAATTATCTAATTTATCAAATTAAGTCATAGCAACTCATGAAGATCCTGTAGTTGCTTGGTGTAATGTAAGTAACCAATGTAAATTTCAGCGATAAACTATTCGAATGTAATCTAAAACAATTGGATTTTCGCAGAATATTTATGGATTAAATGGAATGTTAGTAGCATGTGGTCTTGGTTTTCTGCGAATTATGGTATTCGATCCAAATTTAAAAGGTGATGTGATTTGCGCTGATTTCGTCACAAATTCAACTTTGGCCGCTATGTGGGATCGTTACAATGAATTGTAATATTTTGTTAAGTGCTTTATTTGGGGCAAAATATAATTACATACAACGAACATTTTCAGAAAGTCCTTGAAAGAGTCTAAAATTAATTATTTAATGGATGATCATGCGAATTCCAAGGATGTCAAATTAAATCAAGTGACCAAAATGGAGTCAAAAGTATATAATGTTACAGCTAAAGAGGATGGTGTTACTTGGGGTAATACATTCGTGCATATAAAAAGAATAAAAGGCAGAAAAAAATTGATAAAAAAATTTCATTCATTTCAAGGCCACATAAGTGATACGATGCGAGACATGTTAATTATGTACCCAACTACCAAAAGCATATGGTATTTCAATGATGATAATTCAATGCTCCATTTATATTAAATTATATTAATTTTAGGTGTCATTTACCAAATACAACTCGTTACCGATTGATGGAGTTCTTTTTAGTCATATTCTATCATGCCATACCCGGTTTTCTTTATGATATTGTACTGAAGTTTACCAAAAATCCACGCCGTCTATTACCACTTTATCGAAAAACACATTTATTCATGGTATTATGCACATTTCAAATAAACATAGCCAAACAACTAAACAAACAAATAATGTAATCTTATAATATTTCAGGTAAAATTGCGATATTTCATGACACAAGAGTGGAAATTCAGTAATCGTAATATGTTTGCAGTTTATGACAGGTAAAAAAGTGACATGGAAAAAATATCATTTATTATTTTATAAAATTCCATTGACGATCACTTTCTTTGTGCCTTGTATAGAATGTCTGAACATGATAAAGTGTTTTTCCCGAGCGATGTTCGAAAATTTGACTGGGATTCTTATTGTTATAACTATAATTTGGTAAATTTGCAAGTCAATTTCATTCAAAACGAAATCCATTCCACACATTTTTTTTCATTTTTTTTTCTTTGAAGGGATTATTGCGTTATATCGGCAATGAAACATTTGATGATTTTGAACCCGCTCGCCGACGCATGCGTAAATTTTACATAGCCCATTTCTTTGTGCTTATCATTTATTACTCGTTATTAGCACTATTTTATTTTTATTTGGGACGCTTATTGGGTATCAATAAATTAATCACTTCACAAATGGAGAAATTGGAACTATTCTGACCTTTTTATATGTTATTAATAGTTGATTGTAAAATTTCAAATAATTTCGATTCTAAATATTATTATATCAATCGAAAAGAGTGCAATTTTTGACGGAATAGATAATAGCAATAGATTTTTATTGCAAATTGGGAGAAAAGTCGAAAATATCCAATTATAATGAAATATTGAATAAATAAATGAAATTTACGTTTATGAAATAATAAATGAATAGTTTCAAATTTAACCAAACCGGTTACTTGTTCACTTTTACTTTGTCACTAAATGAATTTAGAATGGAATTTATTGGCAGGCGTAAAAAATACAGTATCATCTTCGCTTTAAAAGGTATTTTTTTTAGTTTAGGGAAACATCAATTTCCCAGAAGATGATACTGCATCTTTTCAGAAGATGATACTGTATTTTTTGTGTTATTGATCAGTGATCATATTGGAAAACAAGATGTCTTACATCCGTAAGATGAATTTTTCCGCACTGCAAACCCAATCCAACCCAAATATTTTATGGTATTTCTGGTACGAATTCTATATATTTTGTTTTGAAATTGTAGTTTCTACGTTTTTACATTATAAACACAACTTAATTCTCTAACTAAAGTAGTCCCGAACTAAAATATTTTTCTTATAAAGGAATCTTTGCGAGTTGAGTAAAAAGATTCAAACAAATACATTTTTGGCATTAAAATAAGATGAATTCTGCTTCGATACTTTACGCATAATATATGTTTCTTTGTTGAAAATGAACTAAAAATGCTTAAAACCGCGTAAAAGATCATTCGTTCAAATTATTATTTCTGGACTTCAGAAACCCCATTTACAGCTACAGTAGCAATGAGTTCATTCTTATTGGAACATAAATGACACTTTTATATGAAAAAGTACGACATTCTAAGCATATAAAATCATACTCATTTTAGGAAAATATGGAGAGTTTTACATTGTATCAACCTTAAATTCATTTTTACTAAGGGTGTAATATGGAATTCTTTGATTCAAAATGTCTAAACATGGCAGTTGTATTACAAAAGACACATGACAAACATATTGTCCAATAGGGTGGGCCGATTTTGTATTTGAATGCATATTGAGTATGATTAGTGCGAATTTTATTTTTCTGCACACAAATTGTTGTGCGTAAAAGTATTTTAATCGGCCAAAAATTAAGAACACCGAAAACTATTTTTTTTCGCCGTTTTGAACCTAGGAGAACACGAACAACCAGTTTTTAGAGCGTCTGATGATGCATAATTGTTAGGATAGTTCAGGAATAGAAACCATTAAATGTTCAACCATGATGATGACCGCATAGTGGATCCGTTAAATGGAGATATATCGAGTGTAAATGATGATTTTTGTATAAAAAGTGTCAAAAATAGGAATTTCACGGCATTTTCGTTAAAGGAAACTCACTTGGTCAAAATGAGTGACAACGATAAATTCAAACTCTTTGCAAAAAAAAAACAAATTAAGTGAAATGAAAGAAGAACAAGAACCAAATCAAAGAGCTAGTAAAATGCAAGCAAATGGAGGTATTATTTTTAATCCAGAAATTGAACATTTTCAGTTGAATATTTTCCATGAATTTATAACATCATTAGAGATAGACAGTACAATTGTTGGAATTTTGTAAAAATAAATCAAAATTCAAATCACTTACAATTGTTTGTTGCAAATTGAATGTATTGAAAATATATTAAAAAATCTCATTGTTATGAGTATAAATATAGATGATGATCTATCTGTTTATTTAGTTGGACGTTTCTCTGATTTATTTCCCAATTTACTACATTTACATATAGAATCTGTAGAATGAAAACTGCCCAAATGTCTACTTCATGTATAAACTGTAGTCCAACGGTGGATATGCTAAAGAAATTTTTCCAATTAAATCCGAGTTTTCGAACATTTTCATCCGGACCCGATTGCTTATGGAAAAACCGGCAATGGATTCTTGATTCTGACATTAAACTGCATATACTTACGATTAAAATTGATTCATTTTTCACCAGCAATAATAATTCGGACAATTTATATATGCTGCTAAAACGCTTTTACAAACGATTAATTATACATTTTGTAATGGCATTGAACATTGAATATATTTTACGTAATAATACGAATATCAATACGAAATATTTTAATCGATAGCATCAGTCCAATACCAAAGATTGATATTAGGAAATTTGGCATTTTTTTGCAAAATTAGAAACATTCAAATTGTAAATATAAACAACATACATTGATAAATTAAAAGAAATCAAACCGATCTTATTACATAGTGTTTAAATTGTAAGCAAAATAAATTCAAAAGTTGCTGTAATAAACTAAGAAGCAAATGTAAAATCTGCTGTAAATCTAAATTTACTACTTTTTTATTCATTCCAGGGTATTTTTTTCAATTTGAAAAAGAAAATAAAAATACTTAATTCTAATATCCTAATTTAATAATAAAAATTTAAATTGCTCGGCAATGACATGTCGAATCGAATCGAATCGAATCGAATCGACGAGCTACAGACATTTACCAGATAAAAAGTAAATATGAAATGAGAAATCAGAATTATGTATGTGTTGTAAAGATAGAGGAAGACAAGTTATATATAATTTCCATTCGAAAAAAAAAAAATAAAAATAAAAAAAATAAGAAACAACCCAAAAATCGATAATGTTCTTATTCAATTCTGGTAAACAATTTTCTCTTTGCTTGATTACGTTTATTCTGTACGCTTCGTCTCATCCGATGTGGTTCATTTGAGTAGCCATGATTGTGCCTTTTTTGCTGAGCATGTCGTTTTCGATGGTTACGATTATTCGTAGACACTAAATTTAAATCCGTTTGATCCGATGATGCTTGATATTGATAATCGGCTGGTATCATCGGCGATTGATTCATAATTCGCACATTTTCCATGCGATTCATGCGCGCACGATGATTTCGATGACTGTGATTGTGTTGCTGCGCATGCACTCGACTCCATCGTATGTCTAGTCGTGGATTGCTGTCAATTGAAAAATTCAATAGATTTTATGAGTGTTCAGTTCCTTTGTCTTAAAAAAATGCGATGTAAATCTTTATACTTACAATGGCAATATCTGGGTTCCAGATAAAGACCATATGTTTTCTGGTCTGAATAAGATCCATGGAACTGGCGTAGCTGTTTTTTTTTTTTTTTTTTTTTTGAAAATTTAAAAATAAATTAGTTTGATATTATGAAAATGGCGCTTTTACACGTAAATTCAAACAAAAGTCAGCACAACATTGCATTTTAAATGAAATCGGTATTTATTTTAAAAGAAAAGCGTAAATTGAAACTCAAAATTCCTTTGGTTAAAAATGTCTTCTTCACCTGATATAAAATATCGGTTAAGCTCTGAATTGAAGTCAAATTAGAAGAAAAAATGCGAAAAAATTTGAAAATAGTTATTTTTTATCTGCATTTTAAAACATATCAATACTCTATTATGGGTTTTATCATAAAATAAATGCAAAACACACGTTGACATAACAGTTATAAACAGACACAAAACAAATACATGCAAATTAAAAGAAAAATGTAGAAAACACTTGATCAAATCAAATAAAAACGACGAAAGACAAATCAGAACGCGAATACTTGAGAAAAAGACTGCAACTTATTCAATTCTATCAATAAAAAAAAAAAAAAAAAAAAAAAAAAATAGAAATGTTGTCGAGCTTGAATGGGATAAAATATCATAAGAAAATTGAAAGAAAAAAAATATTTGAGACAAGTTAGTAGGGAGCATTCCAGGAAACCACACACTTACATGCCTGACAATCGGTTGGTTCAAAAAAGAGTCCAGCTTTAAGCGGTTGTTGATATTCATCTTCAACGTCGATGGCAACCATTGGATCGGCAACAGTGCCACTTTTGTTATGAACCAAACTGGCCCGATACATTTTCTCCCAATATTTTATCACTTGCCGTACATCAATTTCCACCCATTCGTTGTTGACTCGATTCAGTGTTAAACTATGACACACTAATTTTTTCAAGACTGGTTTCGTTTCTAAATTTTTTTCAACAAAATTGTGTAGACAAAACAATTAATAAAACGAAATGATGTTGAAAAATTAAAAAATTGTTGATTTGTTTTTTTTCTTTTCGTAAAGCAATTCCCATGAGGTAAATAAGCAATTACAAGCTGTTAAATGCGCATTAAATAATTGTTATGTTCTTATTAGAGCGCCATTGGATTTAAATTATTAGATTTGTAATTCAAATCTGTAATTGTTTCAATCATTTACCTCGTCGATTACTACCGTAATTACCAATTCTATTATTACCTCCACGATGCGGATGTTTTACAAATATTGAAATTTTTACATGAATAATTTCTTCGACGTCTGAGCAGCCATTTTGTGAATCCAAATCGGTATTAGTATCAGTAACTTCAATACTTTCGGGGATTTTTTGACGAAGTCTGAAATTATTGAAAAAAAAAACATTAATTTTTCATAAGAAAACCAGACATTGATTAACACTGACGATTAGTAACTTAATCACCGTCAGGAATTATCGTCAGTAATTATTTCATTGCGTACCATATATAACGTCGCTGCGCAGGCTCGTCCGTATAGTGTGAATGCTAAATATCGTTAGTATGTATGCATGCATCTAACGAAATATATTCAACGATTGTTTTGTATTGAAATTGATTCACACTATACGGATGCGCTTGCGCAGCGACGTTACGTATGGTACGCAATGAAATAATTACTGACGATAATTCCTGACGCTGATCAAGTCAATGTTAATCAATGTCTGAAGAAAACACTTTTCGCTGGGAAGAAAAGATACAATTTCAAATGCATACCGCAAAACTGCTCGATGGAGATATGTATTCGGGATTAATTTGTCAAAAATACTTGAAGAAAAGTACAATTTTGCCGTATTTTCTTCCAACCACGATGTTTGATTATTCTTGCTGCCTGTAACGAAGAATATAAATGAAATTATTTTGATTTTATTTTCACAATGTAAAAAAGAACAAATGTGAAAATAGTTTTCTACATTTTAATGCACATTTTTGTTAAATAGATCCAATATGTTTCAATGAATTTTAATCGTTTTTCATCATAATTCTAAAAGCGAAATAAAAAAAACAAACAAGAAAAATTTTTGTTTACTCACAAAGTGGATAAAAAGCCATATCGTGAATTGCAGTTGTGCTCAAATCGGGTGCATTGCGTGCTGGATTTCTTTCGACAACCGATTGGATAGTCTCTTTATACATTTGCAACAATCTACTAAACAAGTCAAACATATCGCGCGAGAGAGAGAGAGAGAAAGAAAAGAATTTTTCATTTATTTATTTTGATTGGGAAGTTATGATTTGAATTGTAAAACATAAGTTCATTCATAAAAATGGCACTTTGTGCTTTTTTTTGTCGTCAACACAATGAAAAAAGAAAACAAAATACGAATCGCGTGAATGCACTTTAAAAACTGGAAATTTCGAGTGGAAATTATACAAAGCAAGAGACAAAGATACGATTGAAAAAATGCACTTGCAGATTGTATTGCGCAGAAATTTGATTACATGAGAAGTCAAAACATATAAACCAAAAACAAGAGAGATAAAAACACATTCTTTTTGACAAAACCACAAGGAGCATCAACAGTCGCGTTGCTGTGATGGAAGAACACAACGTTTTCTTAATTACAACGAAAAAGCCAATACACTCGAAAATATGCAAGTGCTGCATTATTATGTCTGTCTGTCTCGTAACCGAACACCTAATTACTTGTAAATATTATGTGTCTCGCGGTTGTTTGCGAATTATCTTTCTTATTTTGTTCACCAGTTTTGATTTTGGCCATAAATTTCAGCTCATGCAATATTTCAAGCAGTTTGTTTTTGCTCAAATTTTGCACGAAAATGTGTTCAGACATTTTTTTTCGGCACGATAATGTGTCCAGTAGAATTGTAACATTTGTTTCATTTTTCCGACCAAGAAATTCATTCCTAATGAATATATTTTTTGCGTTGGATGCGTTGTTTCCACTATATTTGGTCATATTTCAATTAAAATTTATTGAAGTGAGTGATATTTACATTAAACATTAAGATTATTTGAAAATATTTTCATTAAATACAGACAATTTTACTATTCAAATTCATTGTGAAAATTCAACTATAACTATAATTTCCAAATTCCTTGCGATCATCCAAGTGCCAGAACGCAATGTGTTGTAAGGTTCATCAACACACACACATTCCATGAAATGAGCATATATATTTTCATTCATATTCAAATCAAGTTTCTCTTTTTTTTTCTTTTTTTTCTTTTTTTTCTTTTTTTTCTGTTCTCGTGCAAGTGTGAAAATATTTCTTCGCATTATTCCCATGTCGTATAAAATTGCATGTTTATTTGAGCAGCGAAAATGCAAAAAATGCGTCAACAATTTGTCGAAATGAAAATTGATGCGGACTGAGTAGCGCACAAATTGTGCACAACATTGTTTACGGTTTTATGGCAAAGTTTTTATTCGTTTTGGATATTTTTCAAGAATTTTTGATTTGTGTTTATGCATTTGGGGGCATAAAAAAACAAGCATGCAAGAATGAAAAAAAAAGAGAAAATAACAATAACAAACATTAAAAAAATATATGAATGTCGATTGTATAAAATTGCATTGAATGCGGCTAACGACTCCAACGTCCATTTCTCTTTCTCTAATAGGCATTCAGATTACAAAGATCGTAATTACATTTTTCACGCCTTCAGTGTCAATTGATGTTAGAAAAATGTGCACACCAAATCACTTTTTTTTTTTTGGCAAACGTTAACAAACGGCATTCCAACTAATTGATGGCATTAAATTCTATACAATCGTTAACAATTGTAGTCGCTTTTCAACGATATTCCCATTCTATAGTGATGTTTCCGCTGAAATAGCTTCTTCCTCAAATAGCAAACACCTCATTAGTGTCAATTTCATTTTGAAGCAACATTGAAGTGATTGCAAAAAAAAAAGAACAAGAGCGGCAGAAAAAAAATCACACCTCATTTTGAATATTCGCCAACTGAATTTATGGATTTCACATGTTTCACTCAATTGAAACTATAAAAAAAATTCCGAAGATGCTTTTAAGATTTTGCACCTCCGTGAGTTGAGCAATGAAAACTTTTTACGTCAATTGACACGTGTTTTACGAAAGAGTAAGTTTTTACATATTTGACTAAAAACGTCAAAGATGAAATTTTGTTTATAAATTTCCATTAATTTTTCAGGCAAATTTCTAGAATTTGGATTTTCGACAAAAATAAAAATGTTACAAAATATTATTGCATTGTAAAAAATAAAATGAATAAAAACTTATTATTTCTAAACAAATACACACAAATGAATGAACAAAATGTTGTGAATAAATTGAATGAAATTTGAAAATTTATTTTCAATGAGATACCAATAAGTAAATGAATCATTCAATCTAAAAAAAAAAAAATATTGTCGAATTTTGGCTGATATTCAAACTAAAGGCTCAAATTACCAGTTTGATCTTGAATCAACATTCAAATTTGCTTGTCTATAAATATCTCATTTCCATCAAATAGTTAGTATTCAGACCATATTGATTTAATGGAAAAGGGGGAAAAAATATTTGTAAGAAAGCAATATCTCATCAATATGGAAAATTGCTTCGTTCGAAGAAATCATATTTATGTATTACACGTTATCAAAATGAAAATAATAATAATAATAATAACAATAATATAAATATTACAACATTTTGCTCACTGAAATCAGCACATTTCATATATTTGTATGAACGCGCTCGAAATGCTTGTGCATTGTATCGATTTCGGTGAAGAAAGCCATACACTCTTATGCAATATAAAAAACATAACAGTCAATTTCAATGACTCCGATTAAATATGATTTAAATCTATATTGTTTTCGTCTTAATTCCAGACACATTCTCCGAAAATAGCTTACACATCACTACAATGCGACGTCAGCCTCGCCAAATAAACGCCATTTATTAATTTAATTGTAAATGAATTGTGTATGAATGCAAAAAGAAGAAATGAGGAAGAGTATGTTACTTAATAAAGTGTCGACGTAGTCACATACATAAACTCTGGTATAATGATGTGAAATGATGATGATGATGATAAACAAAGTAATTCCTTTTCCTCGCATTCTTCTTCTTTTTAATTTTTTTGCTTTTGGTGTGCCCGTATCGGGTGGACATAAATGCTTGTTATGAATAAAGTATAAATATACAAACAAAACGATTTATCAATTGATATGAACGATTTGTCTCTATTTTTCAAAGATATTTTTGCGATAATTTCATCTATGCTTTGATTCGTATGGATATTCCAAATTTTATAAATTTGTGCACTTTTCAATGATCAAATTCTTCACAGATGAAAATTTCAATCGAGGATTGCTTTATCTGTTATGCGTATTCGTTGTGCATCTTAGTTTGATAAAGTTAACAATCACGAAGCCAGTTGAAATCAATGCGCACAAAAAGAACGTAAGAGAATGACGAGTCTGCTTATTAGGTCAATTGAATACGATTGCGATTTCATAATATTCATCTAGAATCTAGGAAACCGCGAGGCAAATGTAGACGGATAAATGGTCGCCAAATCATTTGTACATTAAAAACACTCAAATTCATGCTATTCATGAAAGATGAAAGACAGACAATGAATTGGAGTTACAGAGAAACAGATAGAAAGAGAGTAAAAGACAACAACAACAACATACATTTTTCACTAGAGCAAAAAATAACACAACACAATTTGAGATTTTGATATGAGAGGCTCGAGGAAAAATGTTACACAGAAAAGTTCCGTGGAAAAATGTTATTATTCAATGTATTTGTTGTTGTTTTATGTATGTTGAATACACTGAATAATAAAAACATTTTTCCATATGTGAATTGCATGGCATTGCACTTATATGTATGTGTTTATTTGCAGCAAATAAAATGCACACTGTTCAATAATTTTTTTTTTCGATGTAACAGCGATACCTGTACACAGCTCAATTGTACATCAACAGGATGTACGACAATGTGCATCGTCCATTTGGCCCATATGGTTTATACGTCTGCAAGTTCTTCTTTTTCTTCTTTATTTTCGTCTCATATTGAATAACAAACGTTACAAAATAATTGCCAAACCAGAGTAGTAACAAAGAAAGAGTAGAGAAAAGGAGATATAGAGAAAACATTGCATATAATATTGGCAACTGCATGCTTTCATTGCCAAGGTTGCGTGGTTGCATTAGATACCAATTATCACACCACATAAGACTCACTCAAATGAATTTCGAGTGCCACTGTCTTGTTTCGTTTTTCCATTTCTTGCTCTCTCACTCCCTCTCTCTTTCTCTCTATTCATTTGACAGATATGCTGCATATATATATCCTATGGTAAGTGGCTTTGTTTTGCATTCAGACCAAGAAGTCATTTTTTTTTTCTATCGTTATGTGTTATTATTTGTTGTCACAGCCTTCTCCATCTATTCAGTCTCAGTAGTATGATTTAAGTGATCGCTGGGCAAAACATATCTTGATTTAATTTGAATCCGGATTGCGTCGGCTTTCACATGCCTATTTCAACCCGACCTACTAAGCGATTGATGATGATGATATTACACATTACAAATACATGCAAACACATTTTATGATATGAATGGAATTGCGATGTAGGCGCAATGCTACCAATAACCACATTTTAATAAGAAATACTGAACTGCATCATGTGCCACTGTGTAATTCAATTCGATAATATCTAAATAAAATATATCAATCTTTTTTACGCGTTCAATCTCTGCTAAGTGTATAATGGCAAATTGTTTGTAAATTATAGGCTGTTTTGTATATGAATTCACCTTTTGGTTTCTCCTTATGGTCATCAACGTGCAATTTTTGGTCTCTTCTTTTGTGAATCAACACATTTGAATAATTTGAAAATTGAAAAAATTATCTCGCCAAAATATTGCATCTTTTTGTCATATAAATGACTGAAAAAAAGTTTGAATTGTAAATGTAATGCAATAATATGTATCATATTCGCATGCAGCAGCCAAGTGCACAATGTGACTCTCTCATTTTCTTTATTGGATAACCAATTTTTTGTACAATTCGTTCACAATCAGGAAATCAGAAAATGAGAAGAACAGAGATAGAGCGCAGAGGACTTAGTTGGTACGTGCAACGTGTGTGCGTTTGATATTTTTTGTTGTTGTCTTTGTTTTGTCGCTTGTACGTCTATCAAATCATTGAGCAGGGCTCATCATAATTTAATTGAATGATACTAGAATCAAAAGCAAAATGTGCATATTTTTGTCGAGTAGATTAAATTCATGTGTCATTGTTCAAATTCGTATTTAATAAAAAGAATTTCAATTTCATTTTTTTATGCAAAATTGCAAAACCATGATACTAAAAGAGAAAACACAAGCCCTGGTCCAGACTAGCATAATAGATACGGTTAATTTTTGCGTGTGCAGTCGATGTAGCGTATCGAACGGAATATATGCACTAGACACACGGCTAGACATCGGCTAGACACATACCGTTTTTTTTAATAAAATAAAAAAAAGAGAAAAAAAATTAAACAAAAACCAGAAAGAACATTTTAAAAAAACTTTCTTTTAACCGATATGAGTGCATCATATGAGACAGGCAATGGGAGAGGGAAAAAAGAGATAGATTGAAAGAAAGAGAGAGAGAAAGAGAGAAATTCGTGGTCAGTTTTGTTCAATCACTGTAATTCCAGTCACATTTCTGCTCACCGAATGCATCTGGTTTTGTTGTGCATTCAAAAGTAATGGACACTGATTAATATCTTGAACACGATGTATCTACGAAAATCCCTTTGAATCGCTTTTATTTGCATCAATCAAACATTTGAACTATTTTAAACATACAAGCAACTATTTACGTTGAGCAAAGCAATTAAAAAATTTTGAATGTTTTAACAGTTTCAAATAATATATTTTCGATATTGTTAATGAGTTGCACTTTGCCTCACTTTGAACTTTTTGAACTATTTTTTTCAGAGATAACTATTTTCTATACATTCTGCCGTAAAATGAAATCATTTTATATCAAAGAATGATACTAGTACAAAAATGTCACAGAGAGAAAGAGAGAGAGAGAGAGAGAGAGAGAGAGAGAGAGAGAGAGAGAGAGAGAAAATAAATGAGGTAATTCTCATTTTCATGTGACACGCAGAAAATTTCATTGAATTATTCCAATTTTTTTCTTTATTCTTTCTTAAAATAAACACTCGTTCAACGTTTCATCGTATTCTGTGAATCTATGAATAATGCACAATCAACTATAGTATATTTTATATTTTACGAATTTGTATGAATGAATGAAAAACAAAATCCAAAACGACGTAGTCAAAATAAATTAAAATAAACAATGTAATCAGGAACATTTAAAGACATAAGTCAAGATAAGTAAAGAATGAACCGGCCAAACATACTTCAAGATTGGTAGGCACAATTGTTGAAATATGATCTGGTGATATATTATTCGTTGATTCAGATATCAATAGCTTTAATTGTGCAACGAATATATTGTAAACGAACGATTCTTTATCTGGTGTATACAACTGACATTGTATTTGAATGGAATCTGTTGATTCAGCCTCATTTGTTTCATTCATACCTTCATTCATAATTTTCAAATCATAATAATATATATTTTATGATAAAATTACATTTTAAGTCTTGAATGATTTCACAACTAAATGCAGGACTCACGCGTAACGTGAACATATCGCAAATACATGGTATGCGCATGAATGACTTTGAATTCATGAAACACCTGTTGTTTGCCAATTTTTATCAACTAAATTAAAATTGTTTGAATATTATTTCAAGTGTAGATAATACGATTTATTTGCATCAAATGAAGCAATGATAGAGAAACAGAGAGACAGACAGGGGGAGGAAAATGAAAAAGAAAGAGAGAAAGAAATATTAGGAGGGGGTGTTGTGGTAGGTCTAGTATTAAATATTAAACGGTGACTTACCCTTGATTTTCAGTGTCAATTCCGGTAATGGATTCAGTGCTTGGATTTAGATTTGCTTCTATATTCATTTGTTCCGTAGACGAAGTAGTACGCAAATTAGCATTGTTCATAGCAGGCGACGGAGATGCAATTCGTCGTAAAATTTCATCTTTGCTGACATTAAAGTTGTTTAAAAGAGCGGCCGTTTTGGAATCATTTATGTTTAGAACCGTACTAATTACTTGGTCACTTCCAAATCGGCCTTCACAATGAGAATTAAAATAAGAAATGAAAACAAATGAAACAAAATTCGACAATTGTCAATAAAAGCTGAAAAATTCAAATTACGTAAGACAATTTAAGAAATTTTTTAATTTCATTTTCATCAATTAAAAAAGTTTTTTTTTTTTGAAACTTACCATTCATACTCCGGAAATTTTGTTGTGATGAATCGATTTGTTCTGAATCTGACTCTAAATTACTCCCGCTCAATGAACTGCTGTTCAATGGCGATGGCAAAAATGTTAAAAGTAAAATCATACATTTGATAAAATTCACATTTACACTTAAACTTATCATTATTTCTGATTTAGTGATGGTTTCTCTTTTCAATGTGAAAAATATATTTTTTTTCCTTTTGATTGATCAATTGTTTTTGTATTTCGATTTCAAAATTGAATATGAAACTTTACAAATTCTATAAGTACAGAAAAATGAATCAATTGGGTTGGATCACTGACAATTAATAACATTCACTTTTCAATTATACACGAAAATAGTTTCATCAAAAAGGCATTTTTTGGTTTTTTCGAGAGAATATTTTAAAAAGATAAATTATTTCGCAAGCTTTCGTATAACGGATAATGTAACGGTTTTTCAAAATATTTTGAATCCTATCGAGTGTTTTCTGGACATTTTAACTTATAAATTATCGCCACAAATGTGCAGTGTCAGTTCTTCAGAATTCTCACCAAACACTTATTGAATTAAATCGGAAAATGCGACGAGCGAAAAATAGTGGACAAAATAAAAACAAAGTTCGTTTTTTTGCTTTCCTTTTTGGGTGGAATAAAAAGGAAGAGACAAGAAATTTTGAAAGTGTGTGCGACTGGTTTGTAAGAAGGTTCAGAGTAAAATGATTTGTGGAAGACATTTTTAAAGACATAAATAACATTTTACACAGTGTGCATGTGTACATATAGCTAACTATAGAGGAGCATAGATATTTTTTTTTTCGTCAGCGAGAGAGTATACATATACCGGGACACGACAAACGACAGCAACAGCGACGACGTCGTCGATGACTACGACGGCGACGGCGGCGGCGGCGGTGGTGGCCATGCCACAGGTACAGATACAGAACGCGCGAATGTTATGCTCGTGTTCAGTGGTAGCCAGTCAGTTAGTATTTATGTGAACGAAATAAGCTCATGGTCGTATTGCCGTCTCTAATTGACAGCCGACTTTCTTAGACCGAGATATTTTCAAAATGACGCAAAGACAAAAACAGAGTGAGACAGAGATAGCTCCACAAAGAGACAAATAGAAAATTTAGAGAAAAAAATGAGCGAGAGGACTGAGAGCGAGGCAGCGAGTAAGAGAACCAAAAAGGAGCGCAACAGAAAGAGTAAGTGGGACAGATAACGAGGAAAAAAGACAGACAAAAATACTCTGAGAATATAAACAGCCGGTATATTTAGCACAGCAGACACAATCTAACCAATATTCGAATTGAACTTGCACTAAAAAAAATCATAACAATAATAATAATGATAATAACATAATAATAATAATTTTGTCACACAAAAATTCATAACGTATTCATATAAGCAAATAAAATGCTTTGGAAATTGGCTACTCTCAGGCCAAACGAATGCATTTAACAAACACCGAAACTTACCAAGCACGCACAAAAGAGCCAGCCAGACATACCCAAAAAACAAAGTTTCGCATTTTATTTGGCCTGCTTCTTAATTTCTCGCCTCTGTGCATAATTTTGATCTTTTCTTTCGACGAGAATCGATATACATTTCTGATTTGACGTTCATTCATTACTTTTTTTGCTTCTCTTTCTATCACTATGTCTGTCTATCTTTCTTTCATTCAAAAAAGAAGAGAAACAAATCGCTCGTTGTGCTTTCCATCTCTCCGTTTCACCCGCACATCGTTTCTGGTACTAGTTGTCGTTCTCATTCTCATTCTCGTTGTCAGCGACCCAGCGGTGATTAAGTTTTGTTTATGTTTTTTGCATTTTTCCAATTTTGTTTTATTTCTCTATTCTCATACTAATTTGGCCATTTGATTTATGTGCAGGGTGTGTGTATTATGTATATGCAGTAGCGTTTGACTTGTCATTTCCATCTCGTCATTTTTTTTTTACATTTGCACTCATATTTACGCTCACGTCTGGGCACAAATCGTACAATTTTCAATTATTTTTATTTACACGAGAAACTGAAAGGTGTTAAGTTAACTTTTAAGTAGTTGACGGTGGAGTACATAACAACAGGTGCATTTAAGAATGAATGTGTTGAATTATGTCATATTCTTTATTCATTTGCATTTTACTCGAAGTGATAGAACACGATTGAAAATCTGAATTTGGTTAACATGTATAATGATGTTAAACGTAATCAATAACAGCTGAGCGCAACATTTTAGTGAGCGATCGTCTTAAAATGGGCATTTCAGTGGTCAAAACATTAACAAAATGAAGATAAAAAATTGCACAAATAAGAAAGAAAGAAAAGAAAACAATATATGAACAACAGAAAGACACGCCAGATCACATTCAATGATCATGATGATCGTGATGATGAGACAACAAAAACAAACTCGTCTCAACATTCGCAGACACATTTCGATTTCATTGTACAGAAGATTTTCTTGTGTATAGCTTATCCAATTGGCATTTCAACTCGTTGAAATTGTTTCCATTCCGATACAATTGATTGATAGATAGACACCAAGTTCAGTTCAGTTGAGTTTTATATTTATGGCATTTCATTCATGCGAATACTGTACTGGACATTCATACACATTGAACAATGAAAATAAACCGGTGCCAATAAGCAAATATACGCGCACGCGCACTTTCTTCACATTACATATTTGAACGTAGCCCCCAGACAGAAAACTGAACGATATATATATATATATATGTTCGATCATCGTCAGAAATAGAATTCATTCGAAAAAGTACCATATTTCCAGAGAATTTCTAACGATTCCTTCCGAAACCAGTTTCATGTTCAATGGTTATCGATGAACGTCTGCATACCATTCACCTCAATCGATCGGCCTCACTTTTCGTTGCGATGCATTTAGACGGATTTTTTATGTTGGATACAAAATGAAAAAAATAAAAATAAAATAAAACAGACATCACGAACGAACGAACGAAAAAAAAAAAATAATAAACAAGTGCTATAAACTACACACAGTTCGCCCAGACCGATCGGTTTTTTGTTTACCAAGGAGGCTTGCATTTACTACGTTTCGATATCTGTGCACATCGAACGGGTCTTTATATTTAGAATCAATCTTGATATTTTCTATGACAACCTCCAAACAAAAAACGAACAACCAGCCGAGAATGGCATCAAATTTAAAATGTTTTCAACATGTAACGTTATTACAATTCTGCGATTGAAATTTCAACGAATTTCTTTTTTTTAAATCATAATGTAAAATTATGTTTTGTTTACATTTTAATTTCAAATGCAAATATTGTTCAGACAAAATAATTTTTATGAAAAAAATCAAATTGAAAACATTCCCAATTTATTCAAGATGAATGGTGTTTTCTTGTGATTTCTATTGAATTGCATTCATTCGTAAATGCGGTTATTTTGTTGTTAGTATTGTGGAAATAACTTTTCATACATTACAGAAAACAGGAATACGTATTCAGGAATGAATAAATGAACGCCAATCAAAAGACAAACGATAAAGTACAAAGAATTTCAAAACGATTCTTATTAATTTTATTTTCAGATCGTTTCTTTTTATTTTAACTTTTGCGCTTATGCAATAAATTATTTAATGTACAAGATCTAAAACAAAAGAAATGTGGACAGTGTCTTGGGAAGAATGTAAGAAAGAAAGAGAGCGAGAGAGAGAGAGAGAGAAAGGTGCAGGAGCGAGAAAAATGGAAAAAAAAAGATGAAGAACTTAATGCACGTTCATGGCAATTAGCAACATTGTATAGTTTTAATAATTGCTGGAAAGTGGAGGCACAAGAAATATGTTGAAGTTTTCAAGTTTTTTCTTCTTCTCTTCTGTTCAAATTGTCCTTTGCACACGTGGGCACGGGTCCTTGCTCGATGGGAATGGGGGTGTATAATTTTACCTGGGGGTAAATCAAGTTTGAGGGGGGGCTAAAATTCAAAAAATTTCTAAAGCCCATTATAGTGGTATTATAGGTATATTTCATGTTTTTAAAACTCATTATCAATACAATTGTTTGCCAATTGAAAAAAAAAAGTACATTTCTTTCTTTTCTTTTTCGAACAATAAATGGAAGATGAGCATGAAAATTGGAAAAATATAGTGTTTTTTTGGATTTTTATACCATAGAATATTTTTAGCTCGATATGATCTTTATTTGTTTTGAATTCATTTAACATTAACACTGAATTACATTTTCCAGTATTCGTATTTGCAGACAATAAGGAATCATTATTTATAAAAGTAAAATTAAAATAAAATTTATTTATTATTTTGATGTTGTGTATGCGTGAGCCGCATTGAAACGAACTCTGTTTGGAAGAAGCAGCGGAGGAAGAGAATGCGTTTGTAAGTTTGCCGCATGCAGTTCACACAGACATCGCATGCATTCCGTTCGATGTTTCCTTCGCTCTTCATATGCTCTTCTGCACAGAGTTCGTTTCAATGCGGCTCACGCATACACACAACATCAAAATATATAAATAAACTTTATTTTAATTTTACTTTTGTAAATAATCATTCCTTATTGTCTGCGTATTGGCAACGTGAACAAACGAAAGGTTCAGAGGAAAAATGTCATTTAGAAAAATTCCGAGGAAAAATGAATCAAAAATGTGGCAAATTAAGTATTTCATACCAAAAATTTGTTCCAAATAAGTGACATAAAAGTGCTTTCATAATGATATCATTTTTCCACGCAACTTTTCTGTTTACATTTTTCCTCGGAAGCTTTCAAATAATATAATTGAATACATTTTTTGAATATTTTCATGGAGAAACCTACCCATTTATATATACAAAAATATGAAATATTCGTGAATATATGCAGTTTATATGCGCTAAAGTGTAATATTTGTAGATATGCAGTGATAAATGTATAGAAATAAATTACAAATAATTTGTAAATATGCAAATATTCATGTCCATATGGACACCTTTTTGAATATTAGGAGCTGCGCTTTCACGTATTTATACGCATTATATTCAAATATTCGGAGATATACGCACATTTATTTGCTAGATTCAAAAAATATTTGGGCATATGACATAGCAATTTATATGCAATACATATACGCAAAATATATGTAAAATACGTGATAATCTACCCGGGGGTAAATTTGTCGGAAATCGTTGATAGAGGGGGGTAAAAGTCGTTTACACTACCGCCCCCCCCCCCTGTGTCCACGTGTGGTCCTTTGTAATTGCTATTTTTTCATTTTCGGCCTAACAAAATCAAACAGTTATTTTACTTGATCATCATTATAATTGAGTACTCCCAGTCAATTTAAAAGAAAAAACACGACACATTTTTGTCTGAAACTAATGCGTAATGCATGATTTTTTTTATTGACTGTTTCGTGATATGAATGATGAAAAAAAAATTGGGGAATGAATCTATTTCTGGTTTTTCGATTCGACATTGAAAAATTAATGTGAATTTGTATTTTATGTGCTCCTGCCACCACAACATTATTATTCTTCCTAACTCTCCTTTCACATCTCTTTATCGCTCGTCATTTTTTTATTCATTTCATTTAAGATGAAATATAAGATGTGTTCGATGCGTAAATGCGTAACCAACAATATAATAGAAAATTGTTAAGTAATTTTTAGGCATTAAAATGTCACACGAACAGAGGCCAATAACCCAATGAATTTGAACGATGTTTTTTTTTTGAACATTTATTAAATAGAATTGGCTTCATCTATTGGCCACAATAATTTGTTTTGAAATGTCAAAATATTTCAGCGTTTTTTCCTTTGTTCAGGGCTTTGCATGAAAACTGATATATATTCCCTAGATTGAATGATACTGAAGTGGAAATTACGGCATCCATTGACAACCCTATCGAACGAGTACGCATGTTATTTCTACGAGAATTTAAATTGAATTTAAAGTAAGTGCAAAGAGCAGAAGAAGTGGCGGAACATCTGATAAGAAATAAAACAGAAAATCACATTATTATCGCTGTTTTATACATCAACGAAATAAGAATGAACGAGAATGACAAGATATATCAACTGTCAAAAGTAAATGTGATATACGGTCAACGACTCTTAAGTATCTAATAAATCATAGAAAAATGTCGTTTTTTCTGTGTCTCTTGTACGCAGTGCGTTACAGATTTAAAAGGCCCACGAAATATAGTGAATTTAAGATTGTTTGTTAAACATTTATTAAACGCATTTTGTACGTGATTCGTTAGCGGTCAAGTGAAATTTTTTCAAGGTCAAAGTAGATATGAATTTCAACTAACGTTTTTTTTCTTTTTTAACAATACGTTAATTGGCTTTGACGCATTAGAATTATTAGGGTATCCAGCATTTTTCTCATGTTTTTTTATTTGAGAGATTTGATTTTATTCGAGTACTACCTCTTCACTTGCAATGACAAAAATTAAATGAAAAATTGCGTACATTTCGAAGATATTCTGCGGATATTTTAGCAATTTGATGGATTTTTATCTATTTAAAAATGGAAAAAACTCAATAGAATATATTGCCTAATTGGTTTGATTTCTCAGGTCTTGACCTTCAATTAAGAGCATTACAATAATTGCCCAAGATTTATTTAACATTTTGTGCGTATGATGATCAAAAATTCGTAGTAAAATTTCTTCGCATTATTTTCAATTAATTTAGTGAATACAAAAATAAACCAACAGAATGCGGATAAAAGTTCAAGGACTCTGACATCAAATAATTTTAATAATCAACATTTATTAAATGGCTATTTATTCAAATAAAAGGAGTCGAATACAATGAACTATGCATGAAAATATTTATCACATTTCATGACATAAACTTTCGCCAATATAGATTTGTGACTAATAATCATTTTCAACGTTAAATTAATTGAAAGTTTACAGATAATTTTCAGGAACATCAAACAATAAATCCACATATGTATTACTTATGAAGTAAAATCATTAATTTTATTTCGAATGCCATTCAAATGCTCGAAAAATGTGTTAACCAGCAAAATATCCACTTCAGATATTTTTCACCAGAACGAATGTAAAAGCCTCGTTACGACTGAAATAATTATATTAAGTCAAGGCGCAATCCTTACAAATAATCGTGGATTCAAAAAATAAATCGTCAGAATTGATGAGATTCACTAACGAGTTGCAAATCCAACTAGAAAATAAGTTTTGATTCAGTTAATATTTTATTTTTATTCTAACATTTTAAGAAATACATGATTGCTTAAAGCTCATTTTTCAACGTAATGTAGCAACTCGAAGTATCTGTCTTTTTTATCTTAAAGAACAATTTTTTTTATCAAATATATAATCGTTTTATCGTGCGCTCAAAATCAATTCTTTGTGCATATTTATCCTTATTTGGTAATTACGATGTGGAAAACGATTTACATAATTTCAGGCGCTTTATTCAATTTCATCATTATGTTTATCTGGCCATTCAAAAACCATCGTAGTCATTCTCCACACAACTATTTTTCAGAATGTAATACATAAAGTGAACATATTTGCGTACAATTCGTGTACGATTTATGTACAAGCAATTTAGACAAAACAATCCAGGAAATTTTATAATTATTGGACACATTATGTACACATTTTCGTTTAATTAAATCTTTCACGATGCACGTGCTTGGTTAATTACGCGTTAGATTTTATTTTCAATTCAAATTAAAAAGCCTACAAATGTATTATTCGCTGAGACAAAATCATCGAAATCATCGAAGAAAAAATCGTCACCTGAACAAATATCACATACGATGAATTTTATAAACATATTTCAACATTTCTAAATTCACAATTCTTTTGGTGAGATTTTTAAAAAACGTAAGTATCAATAGAATTGTTGTTCACACTCACTTTGGGCTCAGCTCGCACTTTGATGAGTGAGATATATTATTTATTTGATTAATTTGAATTTTTTTAAACTAATTTAATTAAATTCACGTGTTCCACTTTTGAGAAAAATCTAGCTAAATTACGCTAAATGAATCACCCAAAAGGGGAGTATATTGATAAAACTGCTCGATAAGTAATTGAAAAAGGCATACTAGTATTTCGGTAGGCATATTATCAAGATCTATTGAGAAAAAATGTCTTCTCCAAGAAAATGTTCTTCTTTCATTTTATAGCAGACATTGATTAACACTGACGATTAGTAACTTGATCAGCGTCAGGAATTATCGTCAGTAATTATTTCATTGCGTACCATATATAACGTCGCTGCGCAGGCTCGTCCGTATAGTGTGAATGCTAAATATCGTTAGTATGCATGCATCTAACGAAATATATTCAACGATTGTTTTGTATTGAAATTGATTCACACTATACGGATGCGCTTGCGCAGCGACGTTACGTATGGTACGCAATGAAATAATTACTGACGATAATTCCTGAACCTGATCAAATCAGTATTAATCAATGTCTGTTTTATGGTGCAAACTTAACTGTTTTTCTAATATTTATCTCTGTAATTGTTGCTATATTCATGAACCATTCATTAAATATTGCAATTAGACATTTAAACTTTATTGAAAATCCATGTTTTGACAGCATTATAAATTTGACGCCACATTTTAATCGGGCTCTTGTTCGGTTCATCAATGGATTTCAGTGTTGACTGTGAGCTATATTTTTACAATAAATTATTGGCTTTGCAACTGGAAACTCGCATTTTTTATTGAATTTTAACGGAAAAAAGACCAAATGAATCAATAACATTATATTATTCGAGGCAATGAATGAATCAACCCAATTTTTGACTTCCTCAGAAAAAGTGAAGCGTGTACCAGCCAGGTGATTCTGCATCAATCGAAACAAATGGTAATCACAAGGGGCTATGTCTGGGCTATACGGCGGGTTGGGTAGCACATTCCATCGAAGCGTTTCCAAATATGTTTTGACGGCCTTTGCATCATGTGGCCGAGTGTGCACTCATAAAAATCATAACCTCGATTTATTGACAAGTGTCATTTATGTACAAAACGAATACGTTCATTGCCCGATGTCAATAAATAACTATTGGACATGTGGCAATAAACGGATCAGTTTTAAAGGCACAGTGTCAATTAATCTATATTCAATTGACACTAGTCAATAAATCAAGAGTGTATTTTTTATGAGTGTGGTCATGTTGAAGAATAACTTTGTCGTGTCTTAGAGCATATTCTGGATGTTTTTCGCGCAATGCTCGGCTCAAACGCATCAATTGTCGTTGATAGAGATCCCCAGTGACTATTCATTCGGATTCAGTAATTCATAATAATACCACACCCTTCTGGTCCCACCAAATACAGAGCATTACCTTAAATACATGAATATCTTGTTTTGATGTCGATAGTGCTCGTTTGCCGCGCTTCACATATGCTTTTTTTTGCTTGGGGTTATCGTAATGGATCCACTTTTCATCACCAGTGACTATTCGATCAAACATGCAATAATCCTATACTAAGACATTGGATAGAACTGACATAAAATTGTAAGATGTCCTCTAGCACACAGGATTTCCTCATCTATCATCAATAACTTTTTCGACCGCGAGTAATCTTTATGTTAGATTTCCAGTCAAATTAAAATATGCTCCCTCTCTTCTTACCATTAAATTCACCGTTGGAGACGTTGATCGTTTGGTTTTCTTGTTTATATTTTCCATCGATGGAAACATGTCGTCAAAGGTTTGTTTCGGTAATTGTGTGAATTCACGCACCAATACATTTTGCGGCCACATATTAGGATCCAAGGATCACATACAATTTCAAAATCATCTTTGTTCAGCTCAATTTTAAATGAAACACAAGTCAACAAATTAATGTCGCAGTCTTTTTTAACAAGTTTGTGAATTGAGAAACGCGATGAATCAGCAATTGATGAGTTCGATGCGATGCGATATAATTTGGGATCTCGTCGTTAGTGGTTTCTTTCTTCGGTTTTATTTCAAAGCATAAGCAAAAAATGATTTAGCCAGTATTTCATTTGAAGAATTCATCGATTGTGGTGTCAAGTTATTGTTACGTTGAGTATTGAATGCCGTTGTTTGTGTTAACGATTTTTTAGCATGCGAAACCAAGATGTCGGTGTTTTTTTCAATCTTTTGATTTGTTTGAACCCTCGTTTCTGCAGTTTGCTTCATGGACGTTAAAAAATACTTGAATTCAGCTAATTCATTTGTGATCGGCTCAATTGGTTCAGTGTTTTTCTGGCGAGATTTAGAATTAGAACGAGTGGTTGGCAATTTAATTACTTTTTTTCTTTCTGTAATTGACAGTGATTCATTTCAACAAACGAACGCCAATTGCGACAGATATACGTACATAACGATACCATTCATTCTAATTTTAATAGCATCACTTTCATTTTTGTTTATGTCATACAAATATTCTAGGGTGCAAAGACTTAAAATTTTCACTCAGACGGTGTGAGCTCAAATACACTAACGCACTCGCATCTAGTGTGCGGCACTCAAAATGCTAATATTTTTCTAGTGTACGTACATCCCCGTATGATTTATGATTCATTTGCAAACGAACTGAGTCTGAGTGAAAGTTCCAAGTCTGCGCAAGCTATGTTGTGTGATTTGCATAGCGTAGTCGGAGTGCGTAGTATTTTGTGCATACCTTTATCAACAACAACAACAACAAACATTTAAAGACCATTAATGCCTTTCAGCGTCTGGTCTGTTTGGTAATGGCTGCCCCTTCACAATTCTTCCCCAACATACTCTATCGAGAGCTAGGTCTAGAGTTTCCCTATTCCAGTCATACCCACTTTCATTCAAATCATTCTTTACCGAATCCAAATATTGTCTTCACGGTCTACCTCTACCTCTCGGTGCATTCACTTCAGCATTCAAAATTAACTTTGGCAAACGATTCTCATTCATACGCTGTACATGACCAAACCATCTCAACCTAGACTTTCTTGCTATCTCATCGACCGAATCCACATTCAAATCCTCACGTATTTTCTCATTCCGAATTCTCTTCTCCCATTGATCTCTACGCGACACACCCGAAATCATACGCAGAACTTTCATTTCCAAACTATGAATTAAATTATTTGAATCGACCCAGCTCTCGCTGCCATACGTGATAGTTGGTCTGAAGATTGACCCATGAATCATCAACTTCGTCTCCTTACTCAACTCTCGTTTATTGAAATCATGAGACCTAAGCTGTGCAACCACTTTATTACCATTTATTCTACGATGTTCAAATTACCTATCCAGCTTGCCGTCTTAGGAAAAAATGCATCCTGGATATTTGAAATGAGACACCTGCTCAAGCACACCTCCATTCAACATACAATTTACTTGTTTCCTATCTTTCCCTATATGCATAACCTGTGTCTTTGAGCTGCTAATGGTCATTCCATAGTTCGTACAAGCCGCTTCTTATGTCATACAAATATTCATACCTTTATACAGAAAAAAATCATTCAATTATAACAATATTAAAAAATATTTGTAAATTAATAGCAATAATCAATGATGAATAGAGAGAAAATTAAACAAACACTGTGAGAAAGTTAAAGAAATAACGAACTAACTTTTTTATTGATTGAACATTATTGTTTGCATTTCAAATCATCTTCATTCACACGTCTTTCTTTTTTGAACAAAAATCCTTCATTTTTTAGATTTTTTGTGCTCTTTTACCTTATTCACTAAATTTAACGACTATTCGAATTTTCCGACTAATTTTCAAATTAATGTTTTATACTAGGGGCTTTTATCATACATATATTCACAAATATACACCGTTTACAGGAAATATACACAATATTCACAGCATTTAAAGAATATACACGATATTCATGACATATATGCGGCATATTCATTTAATATACATCGAATCCATCAGAAAATATTGTACATATAAATGTAAATTGTGTATAAATGTGTATTCTAAAAATATTAGAATCAAGAATATGACGTATATAGCTCCTACAAAAGGTACAAATATATTCAAATATATACGAAAGAAATAATATACATTTAAACATAAAAGCCCCTAGGTTTTATATTTTCAAGATAACATTTTGAGAAAATTTAACTTATGCATAGAAGATATTTTAGTATATCGTTCGTATTTAAAAAGGAAAACTTCCAAAGAGAAGACCCTTTTTGTTGCCAATTATTGATTTATGTGATAATTCAAACTCAATTCTTTTCCAATTTGTACATTTATTCCGGTAATTCTTGTTATATTCATGTAACATTGAAATTTAAAATTCATCGACAATCCATGGTTTGACAGTATTATAGATTTGACGCCACATTTCAATCGTGTACTTTTTCGGTTCTATAACGTATTTCAGACCATCATTGGTGATATCAACACATTTCACTATATCGCCAATGACTGAGCTATATTCTTCCAATGAACTAGAAAATAAAGCATAAAGCATTCAACTGTAAAAAATAAAATTGAGAAAAAAAAATAAAATTAAATTTCAAACCCAGTTTTTATATAGTCAATGAACAGTTTCGGTACGAAATTCCAGGCACGGATGGTTTTCGTGTTTTGAATATCGTATGGATTTCCCAATACTTGATCATACTGGTCCGAAAATAGATTTGATCTAAAGAGCAAAGGAAATATGTCTTTTATATTTTAAAGTTGAAAGAATCTTGCAATCAAATTGTTCAGGATTTTCTTCAACACATAACTTTGCAAAATATCAGAGATTACCGCTGGATGGATTTATCAGCTTAGATGGATTTATCGCTTAAATCCATCAGATAAATCGAATGCGTTGCGTTTCTTCATAGTTCACTTTGATTTTATTCCAAATATTTCTCGATGCGCTATAGCTCAGTTATCTGGTAGGAAAAACGTAAAAATAAATTGAATTTTTGACTATAGTAAATAAACTAGAGGTGTCACTTGCCCAGGCTGATCCATGGATTCTCAGGATTTGACCTGAATTCCAGATCTATATGGAAATTGGTGTACATAACTTTTTTTTTTTTATATAAAATTTCAAATAGGAAGCCTTGGAATTCAGGCCATATCCTGAGAATCCATGGATCGGCCTGGGCAGGGGACACCTCTAGTTAATGGGTCTTGAATTTTGATTTACTATAGTCAAAAATTCAATTTATTTTTACGTTTTTCCTACCGGATAACTGAGCTATAGCGGTGATGCGAATTAGTTCCTGGGGAATTAAGTCCTGGCTCAAAACCGAAATTATCTCTGCATACAAAAATCAAAATTCAGAAATAAATTCGGTTTGAACCGAATTTGTTACTGCATGACCTTTGAACCTGCATAGATTGTCCTTCATAAAACAATATTCATTAGTCAGCAATGTGCCAGAAATAGTCAGCAATGTGCCAGAAATTAGTTCGGTTTTGAGCCAGGACTTAATTCCCCAGGAATTAATTCACACAGCCGCTATAGCGTATCGAGAAATATTTGGAATAAAATCAAAGTGACCTATGAAGAAACGCAACGCATTCGATTTATCTGATGGATTTAAGCGATAAATCCATCTAAGCTGATAGATCTTGTTCAGAGAGTGAAAAATGTGCTTTTCACATCGTTTTACATTTTTCAAAATAAATTTCTTACTTAAATATATATGGAATGTCTTCTAAATGTCCCTGTCCCCAAATCATATCCAATTCTCTAGCAATTTTGAAAACATTCACGCTCAAATTTAAATTAAATCTAAATATAGAAAGAAAAAACAAATGGAATCGATAAATCCAAGAATTACTTCAAGTTTTTTAGACATGTTGAATAATTTTGATATTTACTGATAGCAAAAAGTTTTGGAATGCATTGAGTGAATTCGTAATGCTTCATAAAATGGAACTACAAAATTGATATCAGATGCCATTTGTACGTATTGATTTAATCGCCTTGGTGTCTCATCAATTTCGCCGTCACCAAAATAAAAGTTATAAATTTCCGCCTGTATTAATTGATATTCCTGCAAAAATGTTTTCAATTTGAATTAAAACAAATTACGAATTTATTACTGAAGTAAATTTCAACTCAAAATACATATGATTGTGGTGATAAGGTTAAACCGTGATATGGCAGCCCAATATTCGAAAAATTCTCCAATTGTTCAATCCAAAAGTATAAATTATTTGGTTGAAGAAATGATAAAAATTCCTATAACATCAATAAATTTGGTTGAATTTTTATGAAAATAATGAAATTTTTCATAAATTTACCGCACTTGTTATTCCAAACATTACATCAAAATCAATTTGAGTCGTTTCGTAGATTTTTCTTGGATTTTGTGTTAAAAATGGCTGTTCGGCTAAATTTTCATCTATATAAGAAGATTTTTTGATTAAATTTATTGGTAGAGGAAGGGAATTACTAAATTCATAAATTCATAAATTTGCAAGTCATACTTTCAACAACTGCTCCCCAAAATAATTCAACAATGCCATAGGGTATATCAAACACGGGCGTTTTTTTTACAATTACATCAACTGGAACTTTCTTCATAAATTCTAGAATCTCTTTTGAACTTGTTCGATAGCTCAATTCATCTTTGAATGCCTCTCTGATCAAATCTAAATGATTATTTTTTCTGTAATGTGCAAAAAAGCTGAAAGCAGTGCCGCTCATTGCAATAGCTCGTTTCATATACTTTCTCGATGTTGACGATAATACATGCAAATGCGTTGATACTCCGCCTAGAATCGCAAATTGAAAATTATTTCTTAAATAAAACAGTACATTGATTTGAGCCATTAAAAATGGTAAATTTAACCCAGCTCGGCTTAATGAATTTGCAATTTTTATTTACCAGCGCTTTGACCAACACATGCGATTAGATCGGGATCACCACCAAAGTTATGTATATTCATTTTAGTCCATTTTAGTGCTAATTGCTGATCTTTGAAGCCCATATTTCCGGTGTATCCCGGTAGTTCGAAATTGCAGAAGCCAAGCATGGCCAGTCGATAATTCATTGTAACGAGAACCACTTCATGTTCCATCAAAATATCAGGACCATAATATTGATCAGTTCCATCGCCTTCAGAGAATGCGCCCCTGGATTCAGTGAATGCACCAACGTGGTTCGTGGTGGTTCGCGAATACAATTTTTTTGTTTAAATTCAAACGTTTTTTATTTTTTTTTTCATATTAAATTTAAATATACTAAAGGGTTGTCCATTACAGACGCAGGAAAGTAAACGAAAATAAAACTAATTAAGGTTAGCGATAAAACCAAGTTAGGTACTTTATTTTGAAGGTACATTTATACCATTTATGTGTGAAAAATAATATCACTCAAATGTTCACCGCGACTGGTTTTACAGACGTTGATCCGATGGTCGAAATTTTCGATGACATTTTCCAATAGAGACGTTTCTATGGCATTTATCTCAGCAATAATGTTGTCCTTAAGGTGTTGGATGGTTGCTGGTTTATCCACATACACTTTGCTCTTCAAAAATCCCCATAAAAAAAAGTCTAACGGTGTTAGATCGCATGATCTTGCTGGCCAATTCACATTTCCATTGCGAGAAATTAAGCGGTCACCGAAAAATGATTGCAAATGATGGATGTTGTCACGTGTGGTGGGGCAAGTTGCACCGTCTTGTTGAAAAAAAACATCATCCACATCTAATCTATCAAGTTGAGGCAAAAAAAAGTCCACTAACATGGCACGATACCGCTGAGAATTGACCGTAACCGTCTTTCCATCGTCATCCTCAAAAAAATAAGGTCCAATGATGCCTTTCGACCACAATGCACACCAAACAGTCACTTTTTGAGGATGCATTTGTTGTTCATGATATTCACGAGGATTTTCAGTGGCCCAGATGCGACAATTTTGCTTATTTACCGTGCCGTTTAGTGTGAAATGAGCCTCATCGCTAAAGATGATTTTTGATTAAAAAAGCAGCGTCATCTTTCCTGTGTTCGATGAGCCAATCTGAGAACACACGACGCGAAAAATGGTCAATTGGCTTCAGTTCTTGAGTTAGTTGGATCTTGTAAGCGTGTAAATTCAAGTCTTTGTGCATAATTCTGTGCAAACTGGTCCGAGAAATGCCCAATTCAAGCGAACGTCGTGTTGTTGACTTTTTCGGGTCTTCTTTCACACTTTCCTTTACAGCAGCGATATTTTCTGCTGAACGAGCACTTTTTGGTCTACCAGACTTTGGCAAATCAATCACCGAACCAGTAGCCTCAAATTTACGCACTAAACGACCGATTGTTGTCTCATTTGGACGGTTATTCCGACCAAAATGATTACGTAATGCGCGAAACGTATTTTTTATTTTTGCACCATTTTTATAGTGCTCTTGAATAACAATAATGCGTTCAGAAATTGAATATGACTCCATAGCGATAAATGGTATACATTCAACTAACAAAATAACATATGGATGACATGAAACCAAAATGGCGTATCTGTCAAACTGACGTATACTTTCCTGCGTCTGTAATGGACAACCCTTTATATTTATATGTATAGTCGGTGACAAAAATATGTTCCTATTTCTATCTCTTTTATCCGCACGCTTGTATTACCATTTCAAAGGCCAGTGTGGGCTAAATTGTGCGCAATATTTTTTTATTGCGTATATTTGATGCCCTACTACATTCACATGCATACAAAACATTGTGATCGCTACATTATGTTTCGGTAATTCTTCTTTGTGTTGGTTATAATCAATAAATGATGTTAGATATGTGTTAAGGCAGCAACGCGCTGTCGTCTATCCATTTGACATAAAGCATGTCAAATGGATAGACAACAGACAACATACAATAAGAAAGAGAGAATTAGAGAGAGAGAGTGAGAGACAACAGAGCACATCACTGTGCTCATCAATATATTAAGTTAGTTAGTTACGCATAAGCACTCAAACAATACAGACCAATAAAACAATCATTAAACAGAAATTTACAGTATTTCATTTACTTTCATTTTCACATTTCAACCTCTTACACAGGCTGAACATGGTCCTTCGAATGTGATATTGTGGACAAAAATAAAGAAATTTTTTGTGGATGTTGTTTTATTTATGCAATGTCGAATGCCGACCAAAATGTGTGCAAATGCTGAACACACAGAAAATGCATCAAACAACTGATACACAAATATCAACGTGAAATGAAAGAAAATCATGGAATAATGAATTTAATGCTTTCAAAGAATGTCAGTGAATAACGTGCAATATATTCTTTGTTTGTCGTTCTCGTTTAAAAAAAAAAAAAAAAAAAATGTGTTCGTGAAATTCTGAATTCAATGCTTTCAAAGAATTTCTGAAATTTTGAATTCAACGCTTTCAAAATGTTCATGAAACCTATGCATGCACGCATTGCAAAAGCAGAAGCTGAAAAATTGCGGTAAAATGCATTGCGCAAAATGAACACGCTTCACAAAAGAAGAAGAAAAGAAATATTGTTTGTTGATGAAACAGAGAGTCAATGCGACACATATAGAACGAACTTCCATGCTAAGCATAAATTCACACTGTAGTTTACAGTTATATCACGAAGCGAAAATGAGAAACACCAAGTGAGTGGAGAAAATCATTCTAAAAATAGAATGCATGCGCTTCAATTTGTACAGAATGTCATGCCGTCATGCGATACATTCAAATACTCATACAGTCCGAGAGCAAAACACAGACAAGCACTGGAGAAAGCAGTGCAACGCATACGCAAATAGCCATGCGGACAATACTTAGACATGCGCTTGAACACGCATTTTAAGCAAATGCTGGGACAAATATACACACATTGACAATTCAATGCGAGAGAATATAAAATTTGCCAGTTTGTGTGTGGATGAAAATAACATGAGATATGCAAAGCGCGTGTTGTCGCCAATTGGTATTGTTTTTTGTCTTTGTATTCGACTGTATACAAAAAGAGCGGCACATTTCATTTTGAATACAACAAGTCTCTCTCGAAAAGTGAATTTCCATGCGTTAGTTTGAATTTGGACAAGCATTTGTGAATAGTGAAATAGCATTTCGTGTTAAAAGCAATTTCAATTTTGAAATAAGTGCACTGCATAGATTTATTTCTCAAGATAAAACCTGAAATTAAATAGTGTTAAGTGGATAAAAGCAAAATTTCATTGTGTTTTCGCAAAAAGTAAAGAAGTTTTCTCAAAGAAAAACTCATTCCGTTAACAACGTTGAAAAAAAAAAAAAAAGCAACGTCGTTCGTGGCAAGCACATGATTTTGAAGCGAAATATATACGCATTAATCTCATCAGTGACATAGATTGTGAGTTACATATGAAAAAGAAAGCGAATTCCTTTTTAGAATTAAAACACGCATTTCAAGCAAAAAAGCAAAAAATGGCCGACAAACAGAACGCAAAGACAGTGGAAAAAAATCAAGCAAAAGGCGTTGATGACATGCGAGCACAACGCCAGTTCTATCTCGACAAAATAAAGAAGATAGAAAAATCATTGAAAAAAGATTTCGAAATGCTAACGCAGCAAGAACTGAAGCAAAAGTCAAGCAGGCTGCAAGACCTGTTTGATAAATTCGAAATAAAATCAATGAATGTTACGATTGCACATCCCGATGGGCAAACAGACGCTGAAGATGAAGAAATAGAGGCTATTTGTAATCGCTTGAAAATGCAAATTTCGCAAAGAATTATTGAAATGCAACAACAACCACAAGGAGTTTGTGATCCAATAAAAAGCAAACAGCAGAGCGCTCAATCAACAAATGCAAATGAAAAATGTGACACGCGTGCACAAGAAATGCCTGAAACAATATCAGAATCAAAATACACGTTTTCTGGCAATGCATTTGATTGGAAAAATTTTTTCATTCAATTCAAAGCGAATGTTATTGACAATACTGAGCTTGATGACTCAGAAAAAATGAAAATGCTAAAAAATGCATGCAAAGATGAAACGCTTGCATTAATTTCGTCTGCCGGAATTACCATACAACAAGCATGGCAGACATTGTGTGATTTATACGGTGATACGTATAATCAGACACACTTATTTATGCAGAAACTGAACATGCTCAAACGAGCTGACAATGCGTCTGTTCAATGCTTAACAGACTTGGTGAACAATGCTACCAAATGCGTCAATGCATTAAAAGAAAATATGCCAAATGGCGATGACTCCATTTATGTTATACTGGTTGCGAATAAACTGGATCAAGACACAAGCAAAATGTGGGAACGCCAAAGACACACACTTGCAATGTCATGGGCATTGGTTGCAAATGAAGATGGTTCTCAATGCGAGAAAGCAATGCATATGCCATCTTGGAATGATTTCACCGCATTTATGAAAGAGGAAATAATGATTCATGCCAAACATGAGCTTCGTGAAAATGCTTCACGAAGCGTTGCACCCTCTCCAAGCACATCGGATGCATGCGCTTCCCAAAACATTGTGCACAACAATTTACACAAAATTAGCAAGCCAAGAATGACCGTTGATATGAACGCTCGCCTGAGTCCATGCCCGTGCCCTGGAGTGTTTCGATGCGGCAAATTATTTAAATGTCAAACCTTTTTAGACTATGGATTTGATGGGCGCTGGTATTTTGTGAAATCAAAAAAGATTTGTGCGAGCTGCATGAACCTCGAGCACCCAGGCACACTCTGTGAAAACAGAGGCAACAATGACCCATGCCCTTCATGCCGACACAACAACCCAAGCATGATCTTATACCACAACTCTACGATTTGTCCAGTCAAATTTGGATACCATCCGGGTCAAAAAGGCAGAGAATATTAAAGCAATACGCTGGAAAAATCAATGCCAATAGCAAATATGATGTTGCAAATTATAAAAAAAAAAAAAAAAAACAATAACAACAAAATAAATTGAATAAGAAATAATACAATTCAATAACTACAAATTAATGCAATTTGTATGCACACAGCTAAGGCAGTTTACATTCACGGAATTAATGCAATTCTAAATTTATATCTACAAAGTTAACGCAATTTTGTATGAATAAAACTAATGCAGTTTATAATTTCAAGAATTAATGCAATTCAATATCTACAAAATTAACGCAATTTGTATTTATAAAACTAATGCAGTTTAATATTTATTGAAATTAATGCAATTTCAAACTAAGAAACCAAAAGACGCAGAAAAATACATTCTGTAATACAATGTCACAAACAATAAAAGCAATTTCAATGCAATTTTAAAATAATCAAATTAATGCAATTTGTATTCACAAGCTAATGCAGTTTATATTTATAATTCAAAATTAACGAAAATTTATGCAATTTACGAACTAAATAAACACAAAAATACAGATTAATGCAATTTGTTAAGGTTTAAAAAAAAAAAAAAAAATGAACATAGCAATGCGCTAATTATGATATATCATATAAATAAAGGGAGGCAAAGCCCTCACAATAGGAAAATGTAACATGCAGATTCTATTCTTCTTTAAAATAAAGAGAAATAAAACAAAATATGCATTTTTCTTGTCATTTTCAGAAATGGATTAACATTGAAATTTCCTTTAACGTTCAAAAAAAAAAAAAAAAAAAAAAAACAAATTAATGCAATTTGAAAGCAAGAAGCTAAATAGAAGCATTTTTTAAAAAAATAAAATCTTGAAATAAAATCATGAATTTCCAAATATTAAAAAAAATAATAATAACAAGTTGTTAACCAAAAAATAAATGAACAAGGCGATTCATAAAATAAAAACAACAAACGAAATAAAAGGAATTCTTTCATTTCATACATTTTCATTTCAGAATTCTGGCAATGACTTCAGTATTTAAAACAATTACAATGGTAGCTTTGATTTGTCAAAAATATGCAGACAAACAATCAAAAACACAGTATATAGAGATGCTAATATAGATTTTATAATGCACGACTTATCTAGCTCGTGTAAAGGCACAAATACTTGATTACAACAAGACATGTCAATGCGACATAAATCTTGAAATAAGTTGAATAAAAGCAGTCATACATAGAATGTTCATGCGAAACATAGCACACAAGCAAACGAACGGTAATTGCTTACAAAAAGATCAAGCGAATGCAAAGTATAATTGATTGTCGACATTCATGCAGTAACGTCGATAGAATGAAGCTACATCAAGAACAAGCAATTCACCGTTAAACAAGTCGATATTCAATACGAATAAGAGATGCTTTAGTACAAGATGGCTGCACACTGTTATAAAAAGCAATACAGAAAGTGTGCGCATGAGAACAGAAGCCACTACAATTAATGTTTAGGCCAATGCGTGCTAAACAATACAATCAGTACAAATTCAAAGCTGGTGCATAACGGTTCTCAAAATAAACGCACAAAACGACAGACATTTTGGAAGTTGAAACAAAAGATAGTGCAAGTGCAGTGTGCTAGTGCCAGAAAAATGAATCAAGCATTATTAACCAATCATATATTAAATGCTATTGGAAAATTCAATGGCGAACTGACAGAATGGTCAACATTTCGTTATAAATGGCTCAGGTTAATTCATAATAAAACAAACATTAATGCAACTACAAAATTGTGTATGCTCCAAACCGCATGCGTCGGTGAAGCCAGAATCGCATTAGGCGAGTGGCAAGCCATCGAAGAAAACTATGACAGAGCATGGAATCATTTACAAGCAGTTTATGAGAAAATGCGAGAATAGTCTCCATGGCTACTCTGATCAGAGCAAATTTGCAATACGCAACAAAACAGCAGAAATAAAACAAGATTCAACATGCAAAACAACAAATGGACATGCGATCCATTCGAATGACACAAATGATTTGTCAGCATAATAAGAAACAAATAAATTTCAAGATGGCTTCCACAAACCAAATTCAATGCGAATAACACAAGTGTGAGTGAGAGCGAATGATGCGACAATTTGCTAAGGTGCCAATGCGTGCACAAATGGATGCTCATTCTACTCATAGCTCTCACACTGTTCGGTCGTGCTAATAAAACATTCACACACAGTGAAAATATTCATCAAAACGAAATCAAGTGAAACCAAATAAATTTCAATAAATAAATTGAGATAAAACACATAAAAAAAAAAAAGCAATAAAATTTTAATAAAATTGCAAAAGGATTTGAAATAAGCAAATTTATATACAACGATTCTCAGTGTAAAAACACGTGTTACAGTATTTGCACATAATTTTGTTTCAAGCATATTGGTGTGACGCAGAAATCTGAGTTTAAGGCAAAATTGCCAATTCTAATTTCGACGCCATATGACAGCATGCAGAGAGGCGTAAATCCTGCGAAAATTTTAACTAGAAAACAAAGCAAAATCGTTGAAGAAATGGCGTCGTTTGCAACACAATTAAAAGCAAAGATAGACCGATTTGAAACAAAAATACAAAGGCTTGTCGATCAAATTTCCGATGCAGAAATTTTGCAAAGTTACACAGAAGGTGATGTGCGTGAACGCCAAAATAAATTAAAAGAATTATGCGAACAGTTAGAAAAAGCACATGAAGAAGTTCTATTAGAACTCGACGCCGAAAGTCAACGCGACATTAGAGAAAATGAAGAGCTCAATGACAAAATCACAACTGCCAAAGCAAGGCTGTTCGATCAACTTAAAAAATTAAGTGAAGTTGAGCCAATACGAGATGACAATGCGTCAATCGATAAAAATAAAATCCAGATTGAAGTCACGCAGACTGATGCAACTGGAAATGTTCCAAATATTTGGGGCAAATTTGATGGCGATTATTCCAAATGGAAATCGTTTCATGACAAATGGGTTGCTACGATGCACAGCACCGACAAAGTTAAAACAATTGTGAAATTTCAAAATCTCCAAGCCGCATGCGTCGGTGCCGCCAAAGGTGCATTAGGAGAATGGGATCTCACAGACGAAAACTATGAAAAAGCATGGGAAAGATTGAAAGCAATCTATGAAGATGATTACATGCAAGTGCAATCGTTCATGCAAAAATTGACTGCATTGCCAAGAATAAATGGTTTGTCAAGCAAAACCATTCGAAACACTATTGATTGTGTACAAAAGCACATTCATGGCCTACAGCGATACATTAACATCGATACAAAACATCCGTATGTAGTGTTCGCAGTTATAGGCAAAATGGATACAGATACGTATCGTGCATGGGAAAAGCATCGGCCAACGCTGGCCAAAGCCAATGCAGAACGCAACGGCAATGACCCAGACAATGCTAGACCAGGTAAATACATACCGACTTGGAAAGAACTTGAAATGTTCTTAGAAAACGAAGTCACAATCAGAGTTCACGCTGAACGACATCCAAATCATGAAACTACACGAGAGCAAAGCGCTGTTCCAAGTTCAAAGCCACAAAATAAACGATTTAACAAGCAAAATCGTTTCAACACAAGAAAATTTGAGCAAGATAATAGTAATTTTGAAATTAAGTGCCCATTAGGCGATGGTCCACACAAAATTTACAATTGTCAATCGTTCATAGACATGAACCTGATTGGTCGGCAAAATCAAGTTGCTGAGCACGAGTTATGTGTTCGTTGTTTACAAAAATTTCATGCAGGCAGATGTATGAACAAAAGAAACAACCAGATTTGTCCAAAATGTTTGCCAGAAAACAAATATCATAATAGTATGCTTTGTCCAAATGCAAAAACATCAGCTAATGCAGCGATGAATGCAACTGTTGGCCAGAATAAACGCAAACATCGTGATGGCAAACAACAAAATTCGAAACGAAGACGCCACAACAATGCTGGTGGCAACCATTCAAATCAAAACAAAACACAATCTGCGGTGCATAAGATTGGTGAATGGTCATTAGTTGCAAAACAAAGCAATGCAATTAAGAACATCAAGACACCCAATGAAGGTAAGCTTGAAAAGACAATATTATTAGCAACCATGAGCATACGCATGCAAAATTTAACATCTAATAAAACCGTTATTTGCAGAGCAATAGCAGACACTGGTGCAACGTTGAATTGCATCTCGGCCAATTTTGTGAACGATAACAAGCTATCAACCATAAAATGCCAAAAAAGGATATTAGGTGTCAGCGGACCCGAAATTATAAAGCATAAGCTAAAAGCAATTATACGTCCGTGGTTTCAAAGCGAATTCACAATTCAAGCAGAATTTTTCATATTAAAGCAATTAGATGGAATTTATCCAGACAAGCAAATCAATGTAGCTAAAGACCAAATGATGCATTTAGTTTTAGCTGACGAAAATTTTGATGTGCCTGCTCCAATCGACGCGTTAATTGGGGCAGAAATATATTCAGAAATAATAGGCCCTGATTTGTATAAGCACAAAGATGGAGCAATGATGCAATCATCTGAATTTGGTCACATAATATTAGGAAAATTCAGCACTAAGAAAGAATCAAGCGATTCAACTATTTTAAATGTATCACAATGCGATGATGTAATTTTAAATAATAAATATGAAAATGAAAAATTACAAAATGCTTTGTCTAAATTTTGGGAAATCGAAGAAATAAACAAAAGCGAATGCAACACAGTTCTAAGCAAAGAACAGTTAATGGTTGAAGAAATATTTGAAAAAACACATTACAGAGAGCCAAATGGCAGATATGTAGTCACAATTCCAATTAAGCCCCAATGCAAAGGCTTAGGTGACTCAAAATACATTGCAAAAAGACAATTCAAGCAATTGGAACAAAAATTCAAGCGTAATCCAGAATTGAAACAAAAGTATGTAGACTACATGCGTGAAAACTTAAAGCTTGGCTACATGCGTATAGCAAACAAGCCTGCGGTCGGAGAATTATGCTACTGGCTACCACATCATGCAGTCACGAAAAAATTCCGTGTTGTCTTGAATGGATCAGCGATAACATCCAACGGTGAATCGCTAAATTCAATTCAGATGAATGGTCCCAAATTGCAATATGACTCACAACTGCAAACAATGCGTTTCAGAAGGCACAAATATGCTGTTGCCACAGACATTACAAAAATGTTCAATAGAATTGGCTTAAATCCAAACCAATGGAACTTGCATCGAATATTTTGGCGCGAATGCGAAGATGAGCCACTGAAAGAATATGTGATGACTGTCGTAATATTCGGTGGTACATCATCAGCTTACAACTCGGTAAGAACAATGCATCAATGCGCAAAAGACTATGCGAAGCATTATCCTGAAGCATCAGATATAATTATGAAATCATTCTACATGGATGATGGAATATTCGGTTGCGACACAATTAATGAACTCAAAATCTTATGCAGAGAAGTCGAGTTTGTGTTAAGTCAGGGACATTTCATGCTCAAAGGCTGGGTATCAAATTCCGTAGAAGTTGAAAAATACTTAAATGCACCTAAGATCAATGAAATCATCATAGGCGAAAAAGATGAAGAAAAAATACTTGGTCTACGATGGCTAAAGACAACAGATGAATTGTCTATCGTTGTCAAGCTTGATGAAAGCAAGAAACATTTCACCAAAAGAAACATTTTGAGTGAGATCGCAAGGCTGTATGATCCAAATGGTTTCATAGCACCGATAATTATTAAAGCAAAGATGTTAATGCAAAACATCTGGCGGTTGAAAGAACTCGATTGGGACGAAGATGTCCCACAAGAAATATGTCAAGAATGGTTAGATCAATACGCTGATCTACCACATTTAAAAGAATTCAAAATTAAACGATGGCTATCCGCCAACAGAAATTCCAAAATTCAAATTCATGGCTTCTCTGATGCCAGTCAAAAAGCATATGGTATTGGAATATTTATTAGAGCAGAAAACGAAAAAGGAGATACAAGTTGCACGCTCCTTTCTGCCAAATCCAAAGTAGCTCCATTAAAAGAAATAACAATTCCAAGGCTAGAATTGTTGGGAGCACTTATGCTGAGCGAACAAATAGAAGCAATAACTAATGCATGCGAATTTGAAAACACTGATATCACGCTTTGGACTGACTCAATGATAGTATTGAGTTGGATCAAAAAGAAGCCATGCGAGCTAAAAGCGTTTGTGTCAAACCGAGTACAGAAAATCCAAGAAAAGACAAAACATAGCAAATGGAAACATGTACGTTCGGAAGACAATCCAGCTGATTTAGTCAGCAGAGGAATGAATATGCAAGACTTTCTGAAAAGCAAACTCTGGTTAGAAGGTCCGACATGGCTAAAGCAAGCCGAAGAATACTGGCCTATCTCAAAACTAATAATCACGCCAGATGCACAAGATGAGATTAAGAAAGAATGCAAACCGAAACTCTCAGAACAAAAAGTGTTCAAAATATTCTCAGGTACAGACGACACGATTCTGTACAACAAATTCCAATGCTGGAATAAAATTATAAATATCACAGCGTATATATATAGAATATGCTGGAAAGCAAAGCGCGAAAAGTTCATTGGAACCAAATTTATAACCACTGAGGAAAGAACGAAAGCGATAGAGTTTTGGATTAAATATGAACAAAGCATAGCATTCAAAACTGAAATTGAACGTATTAAAAATGGCGATATACTGCCACCCAAAAGTTCAATAACGTCACTCAGACCATTTTTAGATAAAAATGGTATTCTTAGAGTTGGTGGTCGGATCTAAAGGTGTCAAACGGACGGACTGTCCGTCATTTTTGCCCGTCCGTCCGTCCGTTCAGTCTGAACAGACGGACGGACGGACGGACAACCTAATTTCCGCGTGCTCAAGGTGGACGGACGGACGGACAACAAAATTTTTGCAAGCTCCAAACGGACGTACGGACGGACAACAACATTTTCGCGAGCTCTAAACGGACAGACGGACGGACAACACAAGTTTCGCGAGCTCCAAACGGACGGACGGACAGACAGCAACATTTTGATAGCTTTTAACGGACGGACGGACGGACAACAACATTTTACTAGCTTTAACGGATGGACGGACGGACAAAATTAGACGGACGGACGGACATGCATCATTTTCCAAGAGAAAACTTCCACTTCTGTTGTTATTTTAAACAACTTGTTTGCTCTTTAATTCATTTTTCATTGGGAGATAATATATATTTATGTATGTGCGTGATAATTTTCAAGATAAAAAAATTCCAACATTTCCAAAAATCTTAGAACGAAAAAGAATTTTTGTAGTGGTGAAAAGAATTCTGTTTCAGATTCACAAATAAGAATCACTAATACATAAACACTGACACTTATTTCTATGTGTGTGAATGTTATTATACAACAAACGAATGGAGGAATTTCAACAATTGAATAGCATTAAAAGTCCAGAAGTCGATAGTCGCCGTTTGGTTTTATGGAAAATGCTAATTAAAAAATCAATGAAAAATGGATGAATGTCAATGGAAAACGTTGCGAAATTTACAATTAAATAAAATTGTGATCGGTTTATTCGTTTATTAAAAGAATTGCAAGTGATTGTGACTGAAAATCGATTAGGACAATGGAAACGTGATCAAATTTCGGCTGGTTATGGTGGTCGTGCTATTGCCATGAATATTGCCAAAATGTTACCTGGTACAATAAACACAATTGACACAATTCTATCAAAGTACGAAGAATTGGTTGAATTGACTTGGAATACACGCACATTAATCGCAATTTTACCAAATCTCATGAAAATAGTCATGCCATCTCCTTTTCTTCTGAAAAGAAAGTTAATAAATTACAATGTAGAGGTACAAGGTGTCAACGGACAAGAACTTGTCCGTCCGTCCGTTAATTTTGCCCGTCCGTCCGTCCGTTCAGAACTCGCCAAATGTTGTTGTCCGTCCGTCCGTCCATTCAAAACTTGTTGAATGTTGCTGTCCGTCCATCCGTCCGTTCAGATATCACAAAAAATTCGTTGTCCGTCCGTCCGTCCGTTTAGAGCTTGCAAAAATTTTGTTGTCCGTCCATCCGTCCGCCTAGAGCACGCAAAAATTTTGTTGTCCGTCCGTCCGTCCGCCTAGAGCACGCAAAAATTTCGTTGTCCGACCGTCCGTCCGTTTAGCCCTAATCGGACGGACGGACGGACAAGTTCTTGTCCGTTGACACCTTTAGTCGGATCGATAAAGCGAATATCGCATATGAAAGCAAACATCAATATATCATTCCTCACAAATCAAGACTCTCCTTTTTACTCTTAAATTATGCACATGAAATGACTATGCACGGAGGTGCACAATTAATGACACAATTTATTCGCAGAAGATTTTGGATCCAAAAGCTGAGATTCGAAACGCGAAACTTTATCAGAACATGCGTCAAATGCGTAAGGCTTGCACAACAAACAGCTAGCCAAATCATGGCTGAGCTGCCGGAAATAAGGCTAAGACCAGCGCCACCATTTCAGCACGTTGGTGTTGACATGGCAGGTCCATACCACATGCGAGTATCGGACAAAATAAGCACAAATACAAGAGCACGCAGCCTACCTGATATGAAAGGATGGATTGCTGTATTTGTCTGTCTTGTCACGCGATCTGTTCATCTAGAAGCTGTCGAAGGCATGTCAGCTGATGATTTCCTAGTTGCCTATACAAAATTCACAAGTAGAAGAGGTAATCCGGAAAAGATCTACAGTGACCATGGAACAAATTTTAAAGGCGCAGACTCTGAATTAAAAAACGCGTTGAAAAGTTGGCAAAGCGACCAAATTCAACATCATGTCCATTTAAAAGGCACTGAATGGCATTTTATTACGCCATCTGCTCCACACGAAGGAGGCATTTGGGAAGCAGCAGTAAAACAAATGAAGCACCATTTGAAACGCATCATTGGTGTTCAAAAATATTCATTTCAGGGCATAACGACTCTATTAGCAGGTGTTGAAGCATGTCTTAATTCAAGGCCGCTATGCAGAATGTCAGATGATCCAGAGGATCAGGAAGCATTGACGCCTGCACATTTTTTGATAGGCAGGCCATTAAAACTACCTATGCAAGAAAAATCTGAAGCACCACCATACAGCATAAAGCGTTTGTATGTCCAATTGCAATTCCAAATACAAGCATTTTGGAAGCAATGGTCGAATGACTATTTGCAATCACTTATTCAATTGCCAAAATGGCGTTCAGAACAAGAAAATCTGCACGTAGGCCAACTTGTCATTATCAAAGCCGATAATGTTGCACCTACATATTGGGCAATGGGCAGGATCACGCAGATTCACAAAGGAAACGATGACAAAGTAAGAGCAGTCTCACTTAAGACACAAACTGGCCAATTAGAACGCTCAATAAGAAAGGTATGCGCTCTTCCAAGCGACATTGAACTTTCCTATTGGCAAAGCGCCACCCAAAGCGAAGAAATAAAATTAACAAGACCCTAAGATTATAAGTAAAAATACAATTTTTACGGGGGGAGTGTTAAGGCAGCAACGCGCTGTCGTCTATCCATTTGACATAAAGCATGTCAAATGGATAGACAACAGACAACATACAATAAGAAAGAGAGAATTAGAGAGAGAGTGAGAGACAACAGAGCACATCACTGTGCTCATCAATATATTAAGTTAGTTAGTTACGCATAAGCACTCAAACAATACAGACCAATAAAACAATCATTAAACAGAAATTTACAGTATTTCATTTACTTTCATTTTCACATTTCAACCTCTTACACAGGCTGAACAATATGCTTAATATGACCAGAAAAGGATCGATCAATCAATCACTCTCTGTCGATCTTATTACTAAGCTATTGTAGAATATTGGCAATGTTATCATTCATTCAGTTTTTACACACGACGCATAATTTCATTGCGATATGAGAGTAATAATAATTTTGAAACAATTGCATGAATGACCGGAACTTCAGTCAGTATTTTTTTATTTCTAACATTTCATCGGAAAGGCAATTATTCTCGTATTATTATTAGGTGAAAACGGTTCGAACATGGGTCAATAGATTTGAACAAAATAAGAAAAAAATGTTCCTAAAATATTTTCGTGTTTGCAATGGCAGTACTTCCATATAGAATTCTATGGGTGAGATTGAGAGTAGAGTATTGGGTGTATGCAAAGAAAATGTCGATTTTTTCGGTGAAAAGAAAATTTTATTTCATAACTAAATGAATGAGCACTTCAACCAGTGTATTCTCCATCGTTAGCTATGACTTCACGCCATCTTTCAGGAAGTTTGTGGATTCCGCGTCGAAAGAATTCCTTATCTTTTGAAGCTATCCAGTCAGCGACCCATTTTTGTATTTCTTCAAAGTTTTTAAAGCGTACATCGGCCAGGTCAATTTGCATCGATCGAGACAAATAGTTGTCCGAAGGGGCAAGGTCTGGAGAGTACGCGGGTTGATCAAGCTGATCCCAACCGAAGTGTTCTTTCTTTTTTTTAACGATCTTTGCACGATGTGGCTTGGCATTAACATCGTGAAAAAAAACTTTGTCTTGCTTAGTCACTATTCGTGGATGTTTCACCTTCAATGCTTGCTCCATTTTGATCAATTGTTGTTCGTAGCACTTACCATCAACCGTTTGGCCAGGTTTCAGCAGCTCATAATACACGACACCTTCCTGATCCCACCAAATGCACAGCAGAACCTTCTGGCAATGAATTTCTCGTTTTGACTGCGAAGGTACTGGTTGGCCTGGATCAACATACGCTGCTTTACGTTTGGGATTGTCGTAATAGATCCATTTTTCATCGCCAGTATCAATTTGACTCAAAAAACTACGTTTTTTGTGCTCAGCAAGGTGTTTTTTGCATGTTTCGATTCTTGCTCTGAGTTGATTTTCGTTCAATTGATGTGGCACCCATTTTCCCAGCTTTCGAATTTTTCCCATTGCATGCAAATGTCTAGAAATAGTTCCTTGATCAACCTTCAACTCCATTGCAAGTTCTTTTTGCGTTTGACAAGGATTTTCATCCAATAATGCTTGCAAATCCGCATCTTCAATTTTTTTTGGAAGACCTGGCCGTTCTTTGCCTTCCAAGTCAAAATCACCACTTTTGAATCTCGCAAACCATCGTTCACAAGTTTTTTGAGTTGAAGCATGTTCATCGTAAGCTTCTACTAACAAACGATAACTTTCAGCATCGGTTTTCTTCAAATGAAAGAAGGTTATTAAAGTTCCCCGCAAAACCACTTTTTCAGGCACAAATTTCGACATTTTTGAAGCAAAAAAAATAATTGTTGTTTACACTTCAGCAAAATGACATATACTGAAATTTATAGCGTAATGACAGACAAAAAAAAAGAATAAGGCCGCGGTGTGCTCCGATGCACACAACCTTAGTTACGCCATCTGTTATCTAAATCGACATTTCTTTTGCATACACCCAATATGTTTTTTTCTCCATTTAAATTTTTGAAAAGACGAGTATGTATTCTGATCGATTCGTTTGCAGAAAATAAGAGTAAGTCTCACTCTACTTGAAAATAGTTAAACAAGAGTATGTATTTTGTATGTTTGGCCTACTTATAAAAACGAGTATTTTTCTTTGATTTGTGAATTAATTTTTTTTTGTAACAGGCACCCATAACCGATAACTAAAAATATTCGTTATCGTGAGTCCGTTAAATACAACGAACAAATACATCCAATGGCTTTCCATTGTTTTCATACAACCTTCTATTGTGAGTCATCGAAAATCGCTGAAAATCGAAAAAAAATCTAAAAATTTTTTTCAATTCTGGTGTAGGATTTTACATGCCATTTCATCTGGTATGTTCGATTTGATAAGATGCGCATTTTTTATCACTCAAATCACTGTACAAGTTCTCGTTTGTATTGTGAATGTTCCACAGATCAGCTGTCAGTGTATGTGCATGTTGTAGTATTGTATCTCGATTAATCACAAAAAGTGTATAATGCTATTGCGCATAATTTTATTCAAATGTAAGATTGAGATAGAAACAAGAACATATTTTCGACACCGATAATACAAAATAATGTCAAACATCCAGTATTATATATAATCGAAATGAATGTGTGTTTTCTATAATATTTAATAGTATTTCTCTATTAACATTGTACTCACCCATGTATATAGAATATTACAGCCAATTTTTTTTGTGCTTTTCTTTTTTGAAGAACTATGAAACATGTTTAAACAAAAATTAATCTTGATTCATATCTTTTTCGTATGATTTTCATTTTACCTGGAGTATATACATTTAAGTAAAGACAATCTTCATTTTGAAGTGATTTGAAAGGAAAAAATTGAGATTTAGCAGGAATTAGGCATGAATTTCTGTATTCATTTGTCGTCCTAAGTACACCAGACCATGATGAAGCTGGCACAGGTACCTTTGAACAATTTCCATATCAAAAATATATGAAAATTCGTTCTATTTAATTTTAAAAATATTACCTTAAATCTCAACTCTCCAATAGGTTTTTTAGCATAAGGAATCCCTTTGTATGATATATATGGTTGATTTTTCAGTAATGTTCTTTGCAAAACACCTTCAATTAGACCATTACTAGTTTCTACTAATAAAAAAGGGTCATATTTATTGTAACTATTACTGCTTTCTTCGATTCCATCACCATTATTATTATAATCACTACTGGTTATCATTGAAATAAGAATATACAAGTCACTAAATAATTCTGGGAGCATTTTTACTGTTTGATTTTTGATTCGTGCTATTTCATTGATTATCTTATGAATAAAAATAAGAATGAAACGAATGCGAAAAAAGTCATGAAAATATTCATTAAAATGCAGTCAACACCGCACAGATGTCATTTTATGTAGCAACATCACTTACGCCAACGATTAACGAAATATTTACATTATATGGGATCTGCAAAAATGTTTACTTAACATCGTTAAAATCATATTGCTCATTTTACGGAATTTTTAAAATGATTTGTTTCGATTTAAAATTCAACCACTATATGTCAGAGGTCGCAACGCATAGCCTACATGCTTGCTATATTCAGTTTCAATATATATTATCCATTTCACAATCAATAGGTCAAAATGTTACAAAACTCTAAAAACATGTTTTCCTTCCGTTTCGATGCATCATTTTTTGGACAATTTCTGTTAAGTTTTCTTACATTGATGGTTTTGTTTCAAGAAATGCTATTAATTGGCCAAAAAACCTTTAATTCTCTCAAAGTAATAATATATTTCAAATTCTAATGATGAAAATTAACCCAACTCTTCTCAGACTAAAATTTAAAGAAAAGCCTTCGCCATGTTTCAAAATGGGTTTGGGAGATTTTTGGCCCTTTTTTGGAGATTCAAAGTTTTATGTTCACATGGGAACTGACATTTTTCAGCTTCCCTAATATATAATAGGTTTGAGTAGTTTGTGGGGGTTTGACGCCATTCGTGGCTTATGTTTGTTCTTTTTAGTGATTCATTTCCCCAGGAAGAGGGGGTGCAGCCGTCGAGAGACATCAAATTTATATCTTGAGTTCTTCATAGAGCTGCCTACTGAGCCAAAGTGTTCATGTTCGTTAGAGTTCGTTCGAATTTTACCCGAATATGAACGAAGATGAACACATAAAATGTTGACGAACGTTGTTCAATTAATTGAACAGATTTGGAGTTGTTCCAAATCCGATCTGTACATGTTTATTCCAATTCTATTCACTTGATACGGGTTTGTGCACTGACAATATTTAGGTTATGTTTATTTCAACCATTCGTTGGAATTAACTAATCTAGCTACATATGCATTCACTACACTTTCATTTTTCAATTCATTAACTTTCAACTAATAGAGTGAAAGGTAATGAATTGAAAAATGAAAGTGTAGTGAATGCATATGTAGCTAGATTAGAGGAAAAATTTGCGCAAGTTGAATTGAATGAGATGTCGGATATCAACAGTGAATGGGATTATTTTAAGAATGCAATGTTGAGTGCGGTAAAGGGATGTTGTGGAATGCATGTGGGTAAGAACGGTAAAAAGAAAACGGACTGGTGGAATGATGAGGTACAGGAAGCAGTGAAAGAGAAAAGAGTGAGATGTATGCGTTGGATGCAAAGTAGAAAGGAAGAGGACTTAGAGTCGTATAGGGAACAGAAGAGGATAGTGAAAGAGTTGGTGAGAGTAGCGAAAGAGGGCGAATGGGTGAAATTCGGCAATGATTTAGAAGAAGCAGGGCAGCAGAGGAATAAAGTTTTCTGGTCGAAGGTTAAGAATATCCGTAACGGTGGGAAGAAACAAGCGCCAGGTGCTGTATTAGATAAGGCAGGGGAGTTAGTGATTGGTAGAAAGAATGTGTTGAAACGTTGGAGAGAATATTTTGAGGAACTTCTGAATGTTGATAAGGGGGGGGGGTGGGGGGGGGGGGGGGGGCTGTGGGGTTTGTTGGGGTGGGTTGGGGGGGGGGGGGGGGGTGGGGGGGGGGGTGGGGAGGTGGTTTTTTTGGTGTAGAACAGATTTGAGTGTTAGCGCGAATGCAAGTGTGAATGAAGTCGAAGAAGAAGAAATAAGCATAGGAGAGATAGAGTTGGCGGTTAGAAAACTAAGTTGGAGCAAAGCAGCAGGAGTGGATGAGATTAGGAACGAATATTTAATTTGCAGTGGTTCAGTAGGGATTCGATGGTTGCATCGGTTGTTCAATCTAGCGTGGGATTCATCAGTTATGCCGAAAGAATGGGGTGGTGCTGTTATCTCTCCTCTCCATAAGAAAGGAAGTAATAAGGATTGTAACAATTACCGTGGAATTTCTTTATTGAGCGTTGTCGGAAAAGTGTATAGTGCAATTTTAGAAAAACGAACCAGAGCTATTGTCGAATCGCTCTTGGATGAAAACTAATTGGGCTTCAGACCGATGCGCGGATGTCAAGATCAAATTTTTTGCATGAGACAACTAATAGAGAAGTTCCATGAGAGAAACAAGGATATGTATGTATGTTTTGTTGATTTGCAAAAAGCGTAGGATTGCATACCTAGAGATAAGCTCTGGTCGGTGTTGGGTGAATATGGTGTGAATGGTTCCCTGCTGAGTGCAATTAAGAGTTTGTACAGATATTGTGAAGCGGCTGTGAGAGTGGATGGGGAATTGAGTGAATGGTTTGAAGTGCGAAATGGTCTTCGACAGGGCTGTACAATATCACTGCTTTTATTTATAATTTATATGGACAAACTGATCAAGTCAGCTAAGCTGAGGGGTAACGTAGTTTTGGGGGGAAACATTATCTCCGCTCTTGCATATGCGGATGACCTAGTATTGTTTGGGGGCTCAGAATAAGAGCTAACAAACAGGATTAGCGATTTAGAAACAGCTTGTACGAACTTCGGAATGACCATTAGCAGTTCAAAGACACAGGTTATGCATATAGGGAAAGATAGGAAACAAGTAAATTTTATGTTGAATGGAGGTGTGCTTGAGCAGGTGTCGCAATTCAAATATCTAGGATGCATCTTTTCGGAAGATGGCAAACTGGATAAGGAGTTCGAACATCGCAGAGTGAATGGTAACAAAGTTGTTGCTCAACTTAGGTCACATGTTTTCAATAAACGAGAGTTGAGTAAGGAGACGAAGTTGATGATTCATGGGTCAATCTTCAGACCAACTATCACGTATGGCAGCGAGAGCTGGGTCGATTCAAATAATTTAATTTATGGTTTGGAAGTGGCTGATATGAAAGTTTTGCGTATGATTTCGGGTGTGTCGCGGGATCAATGGGAAAATAGAATTAGCAATGATCTCTCATTTACGGGAAGATTTGAATGTGGATTCGGTTTATGAGATAGCTAGAATGTCAAGATTGAGATGGTTTGGTCATGTACAGCGTATGAATGATTGTCGTTTACCAAAGTTAATTTTGAATGCTGAAGTGAATGCACCGAGAGGTAGAGGTAGACCGCGAAGACGATATTTGTATACGGTTAAGAACGACTTAAATGAAAGAGGGTATGATTGGAATAGGGAAACTGAAGACCTGGCTCTCGATAGGATACGCTGGAGGAGAATTGTTATTGGCCGATCATTACAAAACAGACCAGACGCTGAAAGGCATTAATGGTCTTTAAATGATTGTTGTTGTTGTTGTTGGAATTAACGTCATTCCAACCAAAATTGTACATTGTCCAACCATTTTTGGAATTTGTTATTTTTTTTAATACCAGGGTTATGTAACTTTATGTATAACTTTAGATGGAATTGAGTTAATTTCAACGAATGGTTGGAATAAACATAACCTGAATATTGTCAGTGTAGCATTTTGCATTGGGAAAAAACTTTGAGTAAAACACACCGAGAGCCATTACGAATCAAGAATTAAATACGACTAAATAAGCTAATTTTTTTAAAATTAAATCAGAAAGCTCACTGTTTCATTTTATTTTATTCAGTCAAATAGTTGCAGCATGCTGGTTAGTCTAGTTTATTGTGTGAATCAAAGCGATGCAACCGAACTGTCAAACTGCAAAGTATCGATTACGCGCCTTTCATGTCACTACGAGCCCTGCTATGAGTACACATAAGTACATACATTCCGTATTTTCATTAAACATTTTTTTATCTTTTTTAAAAATATATGCACTACATTAATAGCTAAAAACTTATTTATTCGAATATAATTTCGGTTTTAACTTCTTGAAAATTAAAGCATGAAAATAAATGTATTTTCTTTTAAATATTCACTAACACGTTTCAAGTTGTTTATTGACAAAGTGAGGTTGGGTGTCTTCTAATTTCATTTGTATTTCATAACATTTTCTGTAGTTTTTAATCTTAATAGCGATGGCATAATCCAATATTCAATTTATTTTCCCAATTTGAAAACAATTGATCAGAAATTGTTAAAAACTTTTGATTTAATCCGTCGATTATTGGCAAATAATTTTTGGTTTGTGTTTCAGGAGCCGAACTCATATTCAGACATAAATAGATATCTATTGAGCAATGTAGACAAATGTTTGAATTCACGCTACTAGACTTTAACGATTGTATAGATTTGGCTCCTGAAACACAATAAGATAATACCACCGAAATTTACTTTTAAAAAAGAATTTGATCCTTACGATATGAAACAATTTATGCGCGCCTAACATAAAAAAATGTGCATTCGGTAGAACATAAATGTGCGTTCGGATATAGAACATAGACCGTCACTATAGGATGTGTTGAACACATAAACAATTGTCAAATACATAACAATACACAATATGTTATTCACATAACGCAGAGGTAAAACGAAAATAGCTGTGTTTCAGAGCCAAAAATTTCAAACACTTTTCGTGATATTGTTTTTTGAATTAAATTAAAATATAATAAATGTGGGATATCTAGTAACCAAAGCTTAATCAATCAACTGAATATCCTATATAAAAGCCTGTAAACTAGATTATGAGCTGAGTCTTATTAATATCTTTAATAAATATGATAATACTACATTTGGGGGCTCAACTGTTCAACTAAAACTAAGTAGCTGAATCAAATTTGCAAAATCAAAATTGATTACCAGCTAAACTAAAATTCAAAAGAAAATTCAAAAGTTGAATCAAATTTTCATCGAAATTTGAAAAACAGCAACGAATTTCAAAGAAAAGAGATACAAATCTCAACGAAGAAAAAGCTAAGAAAAACGAAGAAAAATCGAAGAAAACACGAAAAAGACAAAGAAAACGCAAAGAAAAGCCTAAAAGTAAAAGCGAAGTAAAAACAAAGTCAAAGCAAAGAAAAAGAATTACAAAATTCAACGAAGAAAAAACAAAGAAAAAACGAAGTTATATAAAAAAATTAAAACTGAAGTAAAATGTCTGAAGAAATATACCTATTTTTCTTTATAATATTAACAATACTTTTATGCATCGGTTTTATGAACATTTTTTTTAAAAATGACAAAGAAAAATCGAAGGAACAAGAACAAGCAGAAGCAATTCAAAATCATAACTTAAGATTCGAAGATATAAAATCAACATTCAAGAAATTCCACGGAGACAAACATACAAATATAAAAAACTGGATAAATAATTTTGAAGAACAATGTGAAATTTATAAAATGAACAATTTCCAAAAATTTATCTACGGTAAAAAATTATTAGAAGGTGATGCAAAATTATTTATGGAATATGAAAGTAAAGCAAAAAATTGGGAAACACTCAAGAATGAACTTCAACTTGAATTTGGAAGCGAAGTAAACTCTGCTCTAGTACACGAAAAGCTACAAAATAGAAAAAAGAAACCGAAAGAAACAAACACAGAATACTTATACGAAATGTTGAAAATTGCATCGGAAAGTAACATTCAAATACCAGCAATTTTAATGTACACCACTGACGGACTTCCAGGGTCCTTCAATCAAAAATGCACTTTATACGAGGCAAAGACAATAAAAGAATTCAAAGAAAAAATCATCACATATGAAATACTTCAAATGAAACTAAAAAAAGCAGACAACCGAGAATATGAGAACGAGGAAATCAAAGAAAGATGTAAAAACTGTGGAACTAAATTTCATAATACAGAATCATGTCCAAGATCAAAAATGGGACCAAAATGTTTTCGCTGTAACAACCATGGTCATATAAGCACATCGGAACTATGTCCACAACAAACTCCATAAACTATAAATTTGATTCAGAAATTTGAAAATAACGAAGAAGACGAAAACGAAGAAATTTCAAATCATAGTCAACTACCAAGAATAAATATTATGAGAAAAACAAAATTCACTGAAGAAATCGACAAAGCCTTGGAAAAATATAAAAAAGAAAATCAAACAATTTAAACTCAAAGGAGGGAGAAAGAAGTAAAAAGAAAAATTAAAAGAACAGATAGTCAGAAAATAAGACGGGGAAATGTGGGATATCTAGTAACCAAAGCTTAATCAATCAACTGAATATCCTATATAAAAGCCTGTAAACTAGATTATGAGCTGAGTCTTATTAATATCTTTAATAAATATGATAATACTACATAAATATGGTGAATTTAAATTTTTCTGAAGCCCTAAGAACAACAACAAAGATGTATTGTAATATCTGTTTATGTTGCTTGTGTAATACAAATTATTATATCACAATGGGAAAATACGTTGTTACTTTCAAACAGTTGTTGACAAGTGTTTGTTACAACTTCAAAATGTAAGCGAACTATAAAGTTGTCATTGTTTCAGAACTTGGGTGAATACAGCGAATTGGAAATACTTCATTCGACATTACATTTGACAAGTGCAAAACTCATTTGACGCAGAATGTGAAGGCACGTAGTTGATGCGTACTTTGTGTCAAACGTGTATTTAATATTATACTTAATTCTGACAGAGACGCGTAGTGTTTTGGGTTGCATCGCTTTGGTGTGAATAATTTCGTTGTGTTTATATGGTTATTTTTCTTTCAATTTAATTGTATCGAAATATTTTTATAAAAAAACACATTTTATTTTAACAGTGTTTAAACTTCATTATTGTATTGAACAGTTCGATTTGGTTCAGTTAATTGAACAATATTCGAATGAACATGAACCGAACTTGAACATCATGAACAAACTGAACTTGAACTTGAATGAACATGAACATAAAAGTGAAACCATTCTCGAACATGAACGGTTCATGTTCGATTCATGAGCAGCACTTGTTATGTTTCTTAGTAAATAAATTAAATACTTGCCGTGGATTTTGTGGCTCAAAATGTGATACAATTGGGTCGCTCTGTCAGAAACTAACAATAAATTACTCCTTGGCAAAAATAAATCCTACTTATGCGATCGCTCAATAATCTTAAATCGACAATGGCTGGGTGTTACACCGTTTTTGGTTGCGCACGCTCGTTGGATTCGCGTTGAAAATTCAGCTAAAATATGCCATCCTTTCTTCTATTGGAAAACACACACACTCGATTTTGTTGGGCAATTAAGGCCGTGAAATCAAATTAGAATCACTCAATTAACTTGGTTTGGTCCGTTCTTACTTGCACGTGTTTTTGGTTAGGTGCGTCTTTTCGATTCGAAGGTCTAGTCAAGAAGAACGAAACATTTTCTTATTTGATTTATGATGTTTCAATTTCGGCTTCTCTTGTCTTTTACCCGAACTTATCGTATTTTGCATTACCGACGCTGTCATTGCCCTACTCATTGCATTGGCAGCCAATTTCACTCATGTTACATTGTTCTTGTTTATATGGTTTGACAGTGTCTTATTGTTGTGAATCGCGTCGTACAATTATTATTATTTTTGATTTAAATAGTAAACGATTTAATTGTTATTAATTACAAAAATATTTATGGTTTCTTGAAACCATAACACTCTAATAAATCTGCATACTAATAGATCTTTTTTGACCAATAAAATTCTAGGCAATGAAACGAGATGCACGTAGTGCCTACTACGTGCCCGGATGTGCTCTCGGTAGCACAAATATGTGGTTTCAGTTGTACGAACGGACGCGTAGTAGACACTACGTGCATTTCGTTTCATCGCTTTGATAAAATCGCACGTAAGTTTGCTTGGGGAAAGACACCATTAGCTAATATATGCAAGTCCATACAAAAATTAGTGAAAACTAGCAAAAACTAGAGAACTTAGCAAATAATACGTATTTATTATGATTTGCTTTATCACCAAATTTTCCGAAGTTATCAAGAATATTTGAAAGCACTGACTAATTGACAATAACGCAAGCAATTTTTGCATCAGAAATTATTCAAGAAATCGAAGCAAAATATATTTTCAATTGTTTTCATCGCAAAATTCTATTTATACTAAACGTATAAAATCATACTTGACCTGTCAGTTCCCTATCGGGAACTTGTCAAATGTCAGTTGAATACTAGAATATTAGCAAAAATACAAGGGAAAACTAGCAGTATTTGAAAAAAATAGTAGAAATAGGAGAAACTACTGATTCAATAGAAAAACTAGTAAAATTAGCGTTGGTGTCTCTCCCCATGTAAGTTTGACAATTTGTTATACAACAATAAAACTTGAACTTGTTTTGTGTGTGTAAAACGTATTAATCGTTGAAATTGAAATCATCCAAGAAAAAATCGCCAGCTAAGCAAATATCGTACTTACTTCAGATACGAAAAATTATCAACATATTTCCACATTTCTCAATGGTTGTGAAAACTCACTTCAGGCTCAGTTTGTACGAATTTTGTAACACTCGTACATTGGAGACTGTGATAAAAGAGATCCATTCGATCATTTTATTTGATTAAATTGTTATTTTTTAATATTTTAACGCTTTCAACATGTTTATATATAAAGATATTGCATGTAATTCATCTAATGTAAATAAGGTGAAGATCATCAAAATTGTTTGGCAATGAAGTATTTTTAATTAATTATCGGAAAAAACCACGAGTTGTTCAAAAAATAACGGCAGCTTGAGATTTGAACATTTGTGCATTTCTTCCAGACTTATGTCGCACTTTCTATTGCTAACGAATTCAAAAACTTTCCAATGATATGGGCATTCGCTCAAAATTCAGGTTGTTTCAACGGACAAAAATTTCTCAAAAGCAATGCTTTGGCCTTTCTTTTATCACCAGTTAGAAAGAGTGCATTCCTAGCTATAAGAAATGTTTTCGAAAATTTCTTATGCAACAAAAAATCAAATGAATATCGTCAGATAATTGATGAATGACTGAAGCGTAGGGGGATATTCACCACCACAAAAAGTGCTAGTATTATAGTTTATACAATTTCATAAAAATCCAAAAGAATATTTTCAATAAATTTCTATTCAAAAATTGATTTGAATTTAGTAATACATCATTTACAATTGGGTAACAATATAAAAAATCGATAATCTCACAAAAAGAGATATTAAAGGTGAAAATAATGTTATTCTAATTTCTGCTACTGCTATTTCTGTCAGTATTTTTTTTTTATAGTTAAAATCAGCAAATCCTTAGGAAAATCTTCGCTGTAATATCTTCTGGATAATTAAAATAGTTGACAATTTTGGAAAAAAATCTGTTGTCAAATTTGCTTATCATTTTTTCATTCAATTTAATGCTATGTCATACTAAATCTTGCATTACATTTTGTCTTAATTAAAATTATAATAATTTTTTTCAAGAAAAAAAAGTGAATGTAAACTTATTTTATAAAATTGCGCTAAAGAAAAACCAATGCCTACAATTTTTCTGTGCTTGTTTACTAAGTATATTTGTATTCCGAAAATCATATAAAACGTGGATGTCATACGATTCAATAATATTGTGAGTGTGAATTATTTCGTCCGGGCCGTTCCTCGCCTTTCAAGCCAAAATCTAAACTTTTAAATGGTGCAAATCATTTCATACACGTTCGCTCAGTTAGATCATGGTCACCATAAACTTCCACTAAAATACGATGACTTTCGACAGCACTTTTCTTCATGATAAAATAATTAAAAAGAACTACATGTAAAAACTCTTTTTCTGGCACGGAATTCGACATTTTCATTTCAATAAAACATATACTGAAAAAGACACGCAATGATAGTAGCTTTCCAATGAATCTTTGGAAAAATGGAATATTAAGCTAGCTACGCCATCTTTTGTAAAACCGCACGATCTAATTCACAATCCCAATAAATTTATTACGATCATAGGTTCTGAGTCAGAACTTCTGACAAAGGATTCACCTAATTCCCTTGAATAAGTTTCAATCATGCATCATCTTCTGCTTCTTCACGTATTAATCGACCTTTTCAACTTTTTCAAATTGTCAACTTTTTTATTTTCTTCTATTGGAATATAATCACCTGCAGAAAAGCATTGTATTACTTTATACTCTAAGGTCCCCACTTAGAAGAATGAAAATTATTAACATTGCTAGGGTTTTTTGGACAAAAATCTGATTTCCTAGACGTCTTTATATTTTGTTGAGAAAATTATTTAAAATTGTTGGGTTCTTCGGAGAGATTTGGAGGCATCTTAGTATGATTTTCGTGTTTTTTTAGTATCATTTAGTAAGATTTTGTAAAAGTTCAGGACGATTTCTTGAAAATTCAGTATTATTTACACTTATTTTCGATCATTTTTCGTTTCAGCCGTTGAAAGTTACAATGTTTTTATTAAAATTTAAAATTCGTTATCAATCCAAGGTTTGACAGCATTATAAATTTGTCGCCACATTTTTATTGCATCTTTTTTGGGCTCAATAATAGATTCCAGGCCATCATTAGTGACGTCAACACATTTCACTTTCTCACCATTGACTGAGCTATATTTACCCAATGAACTAGAAAATGAAAAATAATATAAATTATAAATATGAAAAAGATGTGATTGTAAAAAGTAATGAAAGAAGAAAAAAAAAAATAAAATTCAATTTCAAACCCCGTTTTTATATAGTTAACAAACAGTTTTGGTGCAAAATCCCAGGCACGAATGGTTTTAGCATTTTGACTATTGTTTGGATTATTTATGACTTGATCATACTGATCCGCAAACTGATTTGTTCTGGAATATGGAAAATATATGCTGTGAGTATGCATACACCATTAAAGTTTCTCAATTTTTGCATTTTTTGAATTGTATATTGAGAAATGAGAATATTGTTTTCCGGTGGTTTTTCTACTTCTTAATCAAATTGCGATGTCGAAATAGACCTTTTTATATTAATATTATTAGATACTTAAATATATATGGAATGTCTTCTAAATGTCCTTGTCCCTCAACCATCTGCAAGTTCCTAGAGACTTTGAAAACATTCACGCTCAAATTTAAATTGAATCTAAATATAAAGAGAAAACCAAATGGAATCGATAAATCCAAGAATTACTTCATGTTTTTTAGATATGTTGAATAATTTTGACATTTACTGATAGCAAAAAGTTGTGGAATGTTTTGAATGAATTCTTAATGCTTCGTAAAATGGAAACACAAAATTGATATCTGATGACATTTGCACGTATTGATTTAAATGCTTTGGTGTCTCATCAATGGTTCCGTTACCAAAATAAAATTTGTAAATTTTCGCCTGCATTGCTTTATATACCTGCGAAAATATAGTCAAGAGAAAATTTAGAAAATTTACCAATATTATCAAAATAAAGAGCTATGGTAGAACATACATCTGATTGTGGTGATAGGGTTAGACCGTGAAATGGAAGACCAAGGTTTAAATAGCTTTTCAATGGCTCAATCCAATAGTATAGGTTGTTCGGTTGAAGAATTGTTAAAAGTTCCTAAATAAAATATTTAACTGGATTTATGGAAATTGATGAACAATTTTAAAACATACAGCACTTGTTATTCCGAATAATACTTCAAAATCAATTTTAGTCGTTTCGTAGATTTTTCTTGGATTTTGTATTAAAAATGGTTGTTCAGCTAAGGTTTTATCTACGAAAAAATGTATCTTCATCAAATTTATTTATAGAAAACAGAATTTTCAATCATTTCCACAAAATTCTAAGCCATACTCTCAACAACAGCTCCCCAGAATAATTCAACAATGCCATAGGGTATATCAAACACGGGCGTTTTTTGTACAATTAAATCAACTGAAGCATTCTTCAAAAATTCCAAAATCTCTTTTGAACTTGTTCGATTACCCAAATCATCTTTGAATGCTTTTATGATCAAACCTAATTGATTATTTTTATCGTAATGTGCAAAATAGTTGAAAGCAGTACCGCTCATTGCGATAGCCCGTTTCATATACTTTCTCGATGTAGACGATAATACATGCAAATGCGTTGATACTCCGCCTAGAATCGCAAATTGAAAATTATTTCTTAAATAAAACAGTACAATGATTTGAGCCATTAAAAATGGTAAATTTAACCCAGCTTGGATTAATGAATTTGCAATTTTTATTTACCAGCGCTTTGACCAACACATGCGATTAAATCGGGATCGCCACCAAAGTTATGTATGTTCGTTTTTGTCCATTTTAACGCTAATTGCTGATCTTTGAAGCCCATATTTCCGGTGTATCCCGGTAGTTCGAAATTACAAAAGCCAAACATGGCCAGTCGATAATTTATTGTAACGAGAACCACATCATATCCCATCAAAAAATCGGCCCCATAATATTTATCAGTTCCATCGCCTTCAGTGAACGCTCCCCTGGATTCAGTGAACGCACCAACGTTTTACGTGGTGATTCACGAATATATATTCATTTTTTAAATTTAAATTATTTTTCAAGTTTACTAAATATTTGATTTAAATTTACTATATTTTTATGTAAAAAGCAATTTCATGCTACCACTATACTGAATAAACGAAAATAATGTGTGATTTTCTTTAATTTTTAATAGTCTTTATTAACATTGTACTTACCCATGTATATAGAACATTACAGCCAATTTTTTTTGTGCTTTTCTTTTTTCAAGAACTATGCAACAATTTTACACAAAAATTAATCTTTATTGATATCTTTTTCATATGATTTTCATTTTTACCTGGAGTATATACATTTAAGTAAAGACAATCTTCGTTTTGAATGGGTTTCAACGGGAAAAACTGCGATTGAGCAGGAATAAGGCATGAATTTCTGTATTCATTTGTAGTTCTGAGTACGCCAGACCACGATGAAGCTGGAACAGGTACCTTTTAAGAAGTTTTAAATGAAAAATAATTTAAAATTCATTCAAATTCATCAGAATGTTATTGAAAAATAATACCCTGAATCTCAACTGGCCAATAGGTTTTTGCGCATAAGGAATCCCTTTGTATGATATATATGGAAGATTCTTCAAAAAGGTTCTTTGCAAAACACCTTCAACTAAACCATTTTCAGTTTTTACTATTAAAAATAGTTCATGATCACTACTACTACTACTACTGCTACTGGTACTGCTACTTCTACTACTACTGCTACTGGTACTGCTACTTCTACTACTACTGCTACTGGTACTGCTACTTCTACTACTACTGCTACTACTACTGCTACTACTACTGCTACTACTACTGCTACTACTACTGCTACTGGTACTGCTACTGGTACTGCTACTGCTACTCCTACTGCTACTGCTACTGCTACTCCTACTGCTACTGCTACTGCTACTCCTACTGCTACTGCTACTTCTACTACTACTGCTACTGCTACTAGTATCTTTGATTTTATCACCACAATAATTATAACTACTACTACTAGCTATCAATGCAACAAGAAAACACAAGTGACTAAAATTTATTAAACGCATTTTTTGACAAAAATCATTCACGCCCAAGGTCTTTTCTTAGAAATCTTACAATATTTACTTCGTTCTAATAGAAGTGAAAAACTTTTAAATGAAAAAAATCTGATATTTTCAAATGGGGACCTCTTATTGAGGTAATAAGAAAAACCCAAGAAAAAGAATGAAAACCCAATGTTTCAAAATGATTGGCCTGATCATCTGATATTATTTGACTGAACACCGTTCGAAACAAGCCTTCAAAAATAAATAAATTGTTGCCTTATCGGACTTGTTGACTAAGTTTTACAGTCTGCATCGCACGGACGTCATTCCATGTAGCAATTTCACTTACGCAAATATTTAACGAAATATTTACATTATATACACTCATGGCAACTGAAAATAAATCGTTGCAAAATCATTGTATTTCATTAATATTTTGTTCATTTTCAAATCTAAATGTTAACCTTTTAATGCTTAACAAGATGAGTTTATATTATATTTATTTTAATTGTCTATGTTTGGACTAAACTTTTTAACAAAATTGAAAACTCAATCATTTTTATGAATAAAAATTTGAAATACATTTTTTCTGTTGACAGTTTTGATTTCATAAATAACAAGATTCGTGGTGTACGAGATTATATACGGATGTATGAATTCTATTCTACGAAATACCTATAAAGGGTTTTACATTTTTACTTTGTTGAAACTGAATTCACTTGCGCAATTATATGTTCTGGTACTTTCATTTGATCGCAATTTCCTCGTAATATATTTTTATCTTAAAATTCAAACAATAGTCTCTTACTTCTCTTTCTTTTTTCAGTTCATAATTTGTTTGTTTTCATTGTATTCCACTACTTACTTTTTAGGGTTGGCCAGAAAATCCATCGTTTCGATATTCTGACGAATTCAAATACAAAAACTGGTATCTATTGTGTCAAATTTTGTATTGTTGTATGGAGAACAAGAACAAGAGATATGAAGGGAACGGTCAAGTTTAAAAACTTTCCAAACGCACTCTTGCTGAATCGAAATCATTGAGAAAAAAACCGCAAGTTGAACAAGCAATAAAAACTATCAAAATATTCCGATATTTCTGAATGCACACATATTTTGTATACTCACATTAGAGTTGGCAAACGGCTCAGTATCATAAGCGCCCAAACGGACAGACAACATTTAATTCAAATTTAAAAAAATAGACTAACAACTTGACAGACCATTTTACTTACCTATAAGAGGCTTGGCTAAGGGTCTCAGGTGGGAAAACAGTAAATCCGGGAAATTCGATTGAAAATCGGGGAATTTGAAAAAACCAAATTTTCGCTATATTTTAAGTTGAATATCATATAAATTGAGTGAAATGACTTCAAAATTGCTTTTTAAAAAAAAATGTCTAAACTAAAATCACTTTTTGCTTTCTTAGAATATTTCTGATGCCTCGAAAAGATTTTAATATTCCCTCGTTCTTCTTAATGGCATGATAGAAGTCAATACAGGATTGAGTGCAGTTGTATGTCGTCAATAACAGCCTTCAATTTGGGCAGCCCCAAATTCGATTTGGGTTCAGTCCAAATATTTTCAGCCAGTGAAAATGTTCGCTCAGCCAAAGCCTTAACACCTGTGATTATGAATAAAATGATATTATTTTTTGTATTTGATCGAACTAATATTTAACATTACCTGGAATAGTTAGTGCATAAGAAACCAGTAGCTCAATTGAGGCACATTCACAAATGTCATTCATATGAGTGAAAAATTCCACCCAGCGTTCTTCAACTGATACTTTTTTCCATTTTCTGATTTTTTCTTTGGTGCAATTATTTTTCAAATAGTCAAAGCGATTGAACATCTGGTGTTCATATTCACTGAATAATCCTTTTTCGATCAAATAATGAGCAGTAAGATCAACATTATTCCAAGTTGGACATTCGTTCAAATTGACCCAGTCGAAATCAAGCAGATGTTTGGAATTTTGCAACCACCCCCTTACATATTCTATGCAGCACTCCGGAAAAATTGGGAAAAAACTCAAAGTACCGTTTCTGTGGTACATAGCGTACCATGATGAATATTTGAAACGATTGAAAAAAAATAATGCTAAATAATTTCACTAATAATTTTTTCTGGATCTTTTGTTAATTTGCTACAAGTAACTTTTTGTGGTGAATTTAGAATTTTTGTTTTCGGGGAATTATGGAATCTGGCCGGGAATGATATTGATTTTCGGGGAAAATCCTCGGAACGAGCCCAAAAAAAATCTGAAAATGCAGAATTATTAGGATAGTTCAGGAATAGAAACCATTAAAGAGGCTCGGAAATAATGGGCCCTTTTAGAACAACTAGTTGACAGCTGTCAAATAGTACTAATTTGGTACTAAATTTGAAATATCCAACAGATGGGGCTGTTCTACTACACCGATTTTTGTCGGCTCAGAGACACAATACTCGAGGAAAACTATTACTTCAAAAGGATTATAATGATTTAATGCGTTTTTTTTTATTATGTTGTTATTATAAAGGATTTTGGAATTGAAAAGATTTTTAAAAATTTTACAGAATAAAGATGTGTCATTTTGTTCTCTTTTTATTGACACGCCATCTGGAAAGAAACTGCGCAGCAAAATAGCAACAAAAAAAACAAGCAATTTGCGCAATACAACAAATGTTACCGAACATTCTAGTTCAATTCGTTGTCAATAGACATATTAATTACGGTATAGATGGCGCTTCAATCGCGGATTTTATAAGACTTCTCGAACATGTTTGGAAATGTTTTCTTTTTATGAGTCATTTGTTCATTTGATGCGCAATAACTTCATCCATGCTGTATTTCCACTGTACAGTTCCCCAGTATCAGGTTGTTATTGGTCAATTCTGGTGAGAGAAATTCAAAGTCGTCAATGAATTACAATTATTTTGTGAAATATATATAAGAAAAAATGCATTTTCAATTACTCTACTTATTGAAACACATAATAAGTACAGCTTTGCGTTTTAGTTATGTTATGATTATTTTAATGCCAACATAATTAATGTTATGTTGTGTTTGAAACACTATTCATCTTAATAACGTTAATAAGATTCCACCATAATAATAACATAATATGTTATTAATATGTTTGGAAAATCTTATTATTATGTTAATAACATAATCAAACATAATACAATACCAAGTCTCATGATTTTTCGGATAAATTTATTCTCAATTGCATTTCAAAGAGGAAAGAAACCCACGTTGAATTTCAAATTGATTTTTCTCAGCTATCCGGTAGGAAAAACGCAAAAATAAATTAATTTTTGACTATAGTAAAAAAAATTTCAAGACCTATCAACTAGAAGTGTCAGTTGCCCAGGCTGATCCATGGATTCTCGGGATTTGGCCTGCATTCCAAGGCTTCCTGTTTGAAATTTCATGAAAAATTGGTGTACATAATTTTATGTTTATTTTTATATGAAATTCCAAATAGGAAGCCTTGGAATGCAGGCCAAATCCCGAGAATCCATGGATCAGCCTGGGCAACTGACACTTCTAGTTGATAGGTCTTGAAATTTTTTTTACTATAGTCAAAAATTAATTTATTTTTGCGTTTTTCCTACCGGATAGCTGAGAAAAATCAATTTGAAATTCAACGTGGGTTTCTTTCCTCTTTGAAATGCAATTGAGAATAAATTTATCCGAAAAATCATGAGACTTAGTATTGTATTATGTTTGATTATGTTATGAATATAATAATAAGATTTTCCAAACATATTTATAACATATTATGTTATTAATATGTTAGCATCTTATTAACGTTATTATTATGTTATGTTCGGCCAAAATAAATAATATTTGATTATATTATGGTTATGTTATGTTATATCATACTACTTTTTTAATAACGGTAAAGCTGTACATAATAAGTGCTTTAATTTGAAGTGTTTTTTTTTATTTTTATTTTTTTTAATCGGCAAATGTGACTGTCAACCCACGTTGGATTTAGTACACTAGTGACGCTATCTAATGTGTATTTTTTAGATTTAGTACAGAAATGTCGTCCTCTTATGGATAATTTCAGGTTTGCAAATGTCAAGTCAGGTGTACTAAAAGGGCCCAATTTTCCTTCAGTCATTTCCGAGGCTCTT